>VXAY01004755.1:1099060-1116724 GCA_013399855.1 Oxyruncus cristatus | reverse complement strand
GGCGGAAGCGCTCGGGCCGCGCCGGGGCCGCCGCTCCCGGGGCCGCCGCTCCCTCCCGGCCCGCCGGGGATGCGGGTGCCGGGCTGTCCCCGCCGGAGCTGAGCCCCCGGGCCCGCCATGGTGCCCTGCGGGGCCGTGCTCTGGCGGCGGCTGCTCAGGAAGCGCTGGGTCCTCGGCCTCGTGTTCGGGCTCTCGCTCGTTTACTTCATCACCAGCACCTTCAAGCAGGTGAGTGAGCGGCGGGCCGGGCCCCGCAGCGGCTGGGGGGGTACAACGTCCCTTAGACCACGGGCGCCGTGGTTTTAAGGCTGCTGACACTGATCTCCTGAGTTATGTTGCTGTAAGAGCTACATCGTAATTATTAAATACACACAGGAGTTTATAACGCCTGGTACTGTGTTTGACAGCAACAGTGTTTTGAACCAGAACTGGAAAAAGAAAAGGGACTGTTGTTTGTTGTATTGTTGTACTGTTGCGTGCTGTTGCTTGTTGTAGTGTTGTTTGTTGATGTTTGTTGTACAGTGTTGTTGTTGTCGATTATTGTTGCTGTATCTCTTCTGAGCGCTATTTCCACCAGCAAAGCACTCACCAAAGAGAAATATGTGCAGCTGTGGTTATTTAAACTACTTTATACCACTTCTGTGGTTGCAGTGACCAAGTTCAGCTGTGTTGGCTGATCCCTTGGTGAATTTACACGCCCCATTGGGTTGTGTATCTTCCTATGTGTTGCACAAAACAAGCTACTACAAGTAGTATGTTGGTTACTCCACTGGTGCTGGAGTTTGCTGTGCTGTGGAGTTTACAACTGTGAGGCATTTCTAATTGTGGGAGGAGCATGTGGATTGAAGTGGCAGAAGAAACTCGCATGTTGGGTTGCATGACTGTCTTTCCTTGCAGGAAGAGAGGATGGTGAGAGATCGGAATCTCCTCCAAGTACAGGAGCACGAGCAGCCCATCCTGTGGAAGGTGAAGTTCAACCTGGGAAACAGCAGCCAGCTGAGTAACCAGTGCAGGAATTCTGTGCAGGGGAAGCTCCTGATTACAGACGAACTGGGTATATTTGATACTAAGACTTTATTCTGCACGTGGCAGTGCTGAACGCTGCTTTGCCTGTCTGTCAGTGGCACTTCCAAGTAACAACTGCTCTTTATTAAGGCTTTTTTTTTTACTCAGCCACTGGCGTTTTCTCCCCTGGCTGGATGAATTTCCCTGTGGCTGCACACACTGCTGGTTTGGTTCTGTGCAGGCTCAGCTAAGGCACAGGGCTGTCTGCGTGTGCCTGTGCTGTTCCCAGGGCCACCTCAGAGTCAAAGAATTCCACTTATCTTTGCCCAGAACACACACACTGAGTCCTGCTCATTTACTGCGACTGCTTGTAGAGCTGTTGGTGTCTCCCTGCAGTGTGTGCCTACTGTCAGAGGTGTTAGGGAGAGTAATTGAGGAAACCCTACTGGCCTTGTAGGGAGGCAGCTCAGGACACGTGTAATCAGTGCTCAGTCACAGTTAACAAGCTCATCAGACCCTGAAAACCCAAGGATATTAACCACTTGTTTTAAGTGTTAAAAGTCAAAGATCCTTTCTTGCCCTACACTGGTGCTTCCCCACTGTGCTTGTTGCTCAGGCACTGGATCTTTCTTGACCAGAAATCAAGGCTGTAGAAAACCCACCACATCTTTTTTGTGATTTGCATCAGGGTTAAATTTGGCACTGCCTGAATTATGCTTGGTGCCAATTCTGGAGGTCTCCAAAAATTACAGCTCTTCCTCACAGTCTAACACTGTGGTAGGAGTTTCCATAAGGACATACACGTGGTTCTGTACTACTGATGGTTCCCCACTCAACAGCGAATATTATAGCTATCCTGCATGGATACATCTAAGTCCCTTCATATTGAACTGTAAGGAGTGTTATCCAGACACAGACCTGCTGAAAGAACACGTGTCACAGGTTTTTCTCCAGTACAATCATCACCAATCCCCTTCCCGTTTTGCAACAGGGAATTATGCCCAGAAGAAATCAGGACTTAAAAATTTTGCATTTAAACACTCATACTGTGCATACAGCACATATTAGAGTAGGTACATAATAGGTGTACATTATGCACCTACATTAGAGTAGGTGCAGATAACACCAGGCTGTCTGAAATGTCCAAGTGTCATTGCAAAGAATTGCTACTGCCAGACAGAGGGGTATCATAACCTACTAAATGACAAATAAACCTGTTCTTAAGTAACGTGATTCTTACTGTGGATTAAAGGAGTATGTCTTGCCAGTTGTTACTCCTGCTGTTGTTGCCAGGGTACATCTGTGAGAGGAAGGACCTGCTGGTGAATGGCTGCTGTGATGTGCACGTGCCCAGCACGAAGCTGTTCAGCTGTGAGAGCTGCCTTCCCAACGGCTGCTGCAGCGTCTACGAGTACTGCGTGTCCTGCTGCCTCCAGCCCAGCAAGGTGAAAGGACCTCCTCCTGCTCTGCAGGTTCCTCTGTGCCTAAAAGTGCTGCTTGGTGAGGAGCTTTTCCCTTAGAGGGGACGGCTCCTTTTCTTGGAAGGATGAGGAAAGCCTGCAGGGACCATCTGGCAAGCTGTAAATAAAGCTTTAACAAAATTCATCCTTCCCACCTCCGAGGGGAAATACTGGGAGCCTTGCAAAGTGTTTCAGCTTCAGGGCAGTTGCATTTGCTGGAGGGAAATTATTGCAGAAAAAGCTATTCCAGTGTTGTAATTGGCACTCCCCTGTATCCTGTGAGCTTCTCTAGGTTCTCTTCCTACTGCTGGAGCTTGTGAGGGATTAGCCTTTCAGTGCTTGCTAGAAATCCTAAGTGGAGTTGCTTACTATTCCTCTGATACCTGAGTTGTTTAGGGTGAGGGTGGGCTTTGGTTACTCCTTGTTGAATGACAGCATTGTTTTGTCTTTTTTTGCTGGCTGCTTTAGCAACATCTCCTGGAGCGTTTCCTGAACCGGGCAGCTATTGCTTTCCAAAACCTCTTCATGGCAGTGGAGGATCACTTTGAGCTGTGTCTGGCCAAATGTAGGACTTCGTCACAGGTAGGGCACAAGGACGTGTCCAGGGCCCAGAAAAGTGCCCCTGAAAAATGAGTTTGGTCCCGTGTGTTGTGCTTGCATGTGTACAGGTGTGTTCATAAGTGCTGGAGCTGTGGCTGGGAGCTCGTCTGCAGCCAAAATGCACGTTTAGAGCAGGACGAGTTGCACGCTCTCTTTAGAGAAGAGGTGCCTAACTAAAACCAGTCTGAGTTCAACGACCAGAGGAGATCTTGGATGAGTTCTGAGGGAGATCTAGTAAGGATGAGAACAGTGAGAGCTGTCCCCAGTAGCTTCAAAATGCTATTTATTTTATGGTACAGTTGCAGATTACCATATGCTCACCATCATCTGCATAGAAACTGAAAAAGTATGTTGTAATATTTTTTTGATTTTTTTAAGAACAGAGGTGAACTTCTGTTACCCATGTGATTTTATTTAGAATTAATTCTGGTTTAAGCAAGCACTGGCCCTCGTAGAAAGTGCTGCTGGTGATTTTATGCAGCTTGAGTATTTAATGTAGCAATTGGGATGGACTGCAAACAAAGGATGTAGTTCCAAATGTCTCCAAAGCTGGTTTTGGGGGGTTTTCAACCATGGTATCTGAACTCTAGCTTTATCAAGAAAAATGCATACATCTCAAGTACCAACTTTATTGTGCCTTGCTTGCTTAGGACATTTGGTGATACTGCCTAAGCATATATATATATATATTTATTGCATCTATCCCCACTTACTTGTGTAGTCTCCTTGAAAAGGAGTTCTGGGTATGGTTCAGCGTTAAAGTGCTGTAATTTATCGACTGTTGGGGAATACAGAGTTGTCTGACTCCAACTGGTGTGATACACCAGTATGTAGAAGAACTTGGGCAATCAGTGCTGTGGGTTTTGGCGCTGGGTGAAGGGATGTGGGTGTGTGTGTGGTCACAGCTTCTCCTCCTCTCCCTGACAGAGCGTGCAGCATGAGAACACCTACAGAGACCCGATAGCCAAATACTGCTATGGTGAATATCCCCCCGAGCTCCTGCCTGTTTGAAAGCTGGGTGATCTGAGCGACACAGGGAAGGAACTGGAGACTGGAAGCCAAAGGAACAAGATCCCCAGCTGTTGCTTTTCAAGAGCCTCAGTGTAGATGGCTTGTGTTGGGTGTGGGGGCAAAGCCAGAGGTGTCAGAGTGAGCAAGGAGCTCCAGTTCTCTGGGACTGAATCTTGCTTTCTTCGCTTTGTGATGCACCTGTGCCAGTACTGTGCTACAGTACCAGGGCGTTCTTGGAGCATTTCCTCTTTATTTTAGGATCTAGGCTGTAAAACACTGTGGGAAAAATATCTGATGTGGCTTTGCAGCTGTAAATGGAGGTTCAGTTGTGTCTCTGCAGCCCAGAGACTTTCCAGAGAGACAGTAATAATTGGAGGATTTCTGCTTTTAGAGAGGAAAGCACGCTTTGCTTCTCTCTCTGGAACCCCTCTTGACATGCACGGTGTACACCACATTGTAATTATGAATTATTTATTCATTTTATATGGATTACTAGCTGAAAGTATTGATGCTTTGCATAGCTAGTTGTTGATGCCTTTCAGTCCCCGTTTTGCTATGTCAGCTAGGAAGGGTGTTTTAGATCCTGACTAAAGTTGGTTGTTTTTTCTTCCTCCTTAGTCTAAAGGAATTGTATTGGGATTTGTCACTATAGTGCTTATGTTCCTCTTAGTGAGTTTAAAGCATTCAGAACTCCAATGGAGTTGTTATTCCGTCAAAGTCCTGTAGCACGAGTGAAGAGCAGGCATCTGCCTAGGATGGGATGTTGGTTGTTGTAAATACTTGCCTTGTTACTCTGCAACAGTTTCCTCAAAGAGGAGTGTTAGTTTTGTGAACAGCTCTGTGGTGGTCCCCTTGCTGACAGGGAACACTGGGGAGTCGTTTGCTTGAACTTGGTAATTCAAATGTTCTTCACTCCTGGTTGTGCAGGAGGCAAAAGGGTGGAGCTGTTCTGGGACTTCAGTTTCATGATGTCCTGGTGCAGGAAGTAATGAGAATGTCAGAACACGCCCTCTGAGGACAACTCTGTTGCATGAGCTCAGCTGAACAGTCAGGATGCTTTTAATTTGTTGTTTGACACACTTGCTACTCTGGAGTTTTGGTCTGATCAGAATCACAACTAGACCAGGCTTGGTTCTCCCACAATTTCTTCTGGCTCTCTGAAGTTGCAGTTTAAACCATCTCTCTAAAGGCCACGCCACGCAGAACAGATGGGTAAGAGAACCAGTAAAATGCTGACTAAATTTGTGCTCCCCCTGCAAGTCACTGGGCAAAGTCCAAGCACTAGACTGAACTGGGTTGTTCTTTTCTATAAAGAGACTCATTTCTCTTCTTTTTACCCCATCCTCATGATGTGGAGTTTGTGTATGCTTGCTTGAACTGCATAAAATAAATAGTTTTTTTTAAAAAGTAGATAAAAATCTACAGAGGAAGAAACAAGAAAGAAAAAAAAGCAAACCTCAAACCCAAACACAGTGGTGGAGTATCCTGGTGCAAAAGAGCTGTAGAATGCTATGCAATTGCATATGATATAAACAAGAAGTAGCACCGTAAAATCCTTTGCATCGTTTTCATTGTTCTTTCCCAGAAGTCATCATGTGAAATAACGGTTCGGTCAGCAGTTTCTCTTGGAAATCCTGTTTTTCCACAAGCTCAAGAGCTCCAGCATTAGCAGTTTATGCAGTTTATCCCTTTGCTGCCATCCTGTGGCAACGTGCAGACGCGGCGCAGTGTGAGGCTGCAGTGTCAAATCCTGTCTTCAGAGGGTAGCAGAGGTTGCTTCTCTTTTCAGTGTTAAGCACATTCTTCGCCCCTTCCCAGCACTCCATAACCGTTTTCCTTAGGGAAGGCCATCGGGTCGGTCTATCAGACCATTCCTGCTGAGATGTATTCCAGCACTTCATGTGTTTGCACCATGACTGACGAGGTCAAGATACTGATGACCTGCTCTTGCTTTCTTTTCCAACTTGATATTAATTCCTTAGCAGGTGATAGCACTACTTGAAGCAGTAATTGTAAGAAATCGTGAGAACCAGCCAAATTTGGACAATGTCTGTGAGAATTCCTGGCCCTTTTCTCTCCTAGAAAAACAGGATGAGATCAGAAGTGCATTGTGATCACTGTCAATGGGACAGAAACCGCATCCTCCCTCCCTGGCTGTTGAGCTGTTCAGCTAGTACCTGTGCTATATGTTAAATCATTAAAATGTTCCAAAATACTGCCTGTTCTCATGTCTTTCCTTGAATTACAAAGCAACTGTACCAAAATGTAAGGTTGAAGAATGCAGTGGAGCAGAGAGGAGACACTTACTGGAATATCTGTAATAAAGGCAAGCAAGTAGAGGTAAAAAGGAAATCTATTTCATTTTCATCTAAGTCAAGAGCAAGCTTCTATCAATGATTCATAGAAAGATCAGACCCTTTGCACGAGTGGACTGAGGAGGGAAGGGAATGCAAATGGTTGCTTCATGTTGGGAAGATTCAGTGAGACACATCAAATCTGTGCTTCCTGATAATACTTCTGCGGGGTTTAAGTGGTGTCCATCCCTCTTGCAAAAAGCCTGGTGATTCTGTGGTTGCCTGACATCTCATTTCTACTTGTCAGCTAAGAGACTGGGGTTGTGGATGTGTGTTTGGCAGCAGGTTTAATGAGAACACCTGATGGAGCCACTGGCTCTGTTTATCTGCACTGAGGTCCCTGCTGGGGATAATTGGATGGGTTCTGTGCTTTTTCATTTCTGTGGTTTACAGGAATATTAATGCTAGTGAAAAATGGTGGCAGCTACCATGTAATGAGGAACAGGTACGGGATTGAGTTGTACCAATTTGGAAACTAATCTCTGCAGAAGGGGCAAGTGCTAACTGCCATCTCTGCCAAGTTTAAACCTGAGCCATTGGCCTGGACAGAACCTGCTGGTTTGCTCCATTGGGATGGTACATGGAAAACTGGATAAAAATCCTTACTGTGAAGGGCTGGAGCTCTGAAATGGCAAATGCAGACCTCTGACTTGAGGTCTTGTCACCGAACAGCTGATGAGTAGGGATAATGGTTTCTGTATTCTCAGACTCTCACTCATGTGGTGGCAGTTCTTTATCTCCTGTACGTGTTCAGGCTCTGATTGCTTGGAGAACTTCCTAAAAAACTACATTAGGAGTCAATTGGTGAATATAAAGCACTAAGCACACCAAATCTTAACCGTGAGTCTTTGTTATGATCCACTTTGAGAAAGCAAATCCTTTCTTACTTTCCTTGTCATGTAGCTGGACAGGCTTGAGCTTTAGGATTTGTTCAGTCTTGTGGTAGTCACTTAACTGCAAACACACTCGATCCTTTTACCAAACACCATAATGTGATATTTGTTCTTGGGTTATTCTAGTCGAGGAGAGGTGGGGGAGGAGGTGAAAAGGAATTTTCTAACTCAGCAAGTTCCACAAAAGATGGAGTTCAGCAAATTATCAGTACTTTAATAACAGCCCTCTTGCATTTCTTTTCAACCTGAGGCAAACAACTAACTGTATGCAGAGGGGGAAAAATACCAACTTCAAAACCTGCAGGGAATGATGGGAAAGTACTTAGTTCTTCATTTTTGATCCGTGTCTAATTAAACAGACAGTTCTATCTAATATTTTTGGTCCATTAAGGTCTGACTTGTAACAACATGCAGGTTGGTTTCATGATGGTTTTCATTCTGAGGCAGTCCTGTGGCCACAGATTTTTCTCAGAAATCAGGGGTTTAGCAGATCAGAAGTGCGTGTCTTAAGCAAGAATTCTCAGGATACCTTCAGACTGAAGCATGTTTGTTGCTGTGGTCTGCTGTTTCGCCTATGGTAAAATAACACAAAGCTGCACAGTAGAGAAAATGGAGAAATTAATTCTGGCTGAAATCTTGCCTCGTAGAACCTTTTCTATTATGTGTTTCAATTAAGGGGATAGAAGACCACAAGCTATAGTTGCAAATGGAATGGGAGGCAATTGTTAGGCTTTTCCATAGATGAGATGACAATTAATCTGTTTCTACTGTTAATAGTTGAAATGAAGACTAGCACCTGATTTCTTGCCAATTTAATGGAAGCTTCTAATAAAATGCAGCCCTCATTTATCCTGTATGTTTTCCATCTCTGCGTGCACCTACTGAGTAAGGCACACTAATAGGAGTCAAGGTAAATTGGAATCATGTATCAGTTGCCTGCGTTTTGTTCCTGTCCTGCCCAAAACCTGTTTAGATTTGAAACTCCTCAGATCAAAAAGACAACGTTTGTAGTTCCTACAACTTCTGGCCTCACCTGGAGCCTTTAATGTACGTATTGATATGAACAGTTCCTGTCTTACACAGATATGAAATATCACCACTGGAAGAAGTGGGATTAAGTTGGCTATAAGCCACGGGTGTGACATTTTTGTTTAAAGACATTAAAAAAATAGTAGCATGACTGACATTATCATATGCATAAAATGCATCCCTCAGCTCTGTCAGACGACACTCGCTGTGCTGTATCCACATCTTCAAACGGAAAAATGTAGATTAGCTGCAAACTGCAGTTACAGACCTGCTTGGTAATAAAAGCTGTGCTGTCTGAGGAAAAAAACACGTTCATACTTGGATGAGCAGGGCCCTAATTTATCTAAATCCATGATGCCTTAAAAATACACATGCAGTTAAAAAATTCCAGTCCTCTGGAGTAGCAAATGCATACAAAAGTATGAGTAAGCAAATATAATGTACCTCTTCCGATGTCTTTTTGTCTGCTCAACTACAAGCTTACTTCTAGTAGCATCTGAGCTGGTGTAGCATCGAGGATCTGCCAGCAGAGGTTGCCACAGCCTTTGGATAAAGGCTGGTCCTCCTCTCCATGGAGCTGGATTTCACTTGGCAAAAGGCAGGTGAACCTACGGGTACAGAACATGACTCACTGCATTGCTCCAGGAAAAAGCGTGGAGTATCTGTCTGGAATTCCGCCTGCAACTTTGGCCTGGCCACCTAAACCTAGAAAATAAACTTACCTGCCTGGGTTTTAATCTACTGGTGATCATGGGTGCTAGTATGGGAAAAGAGACATGATACCTGGGTAGCCTCATTGATAACTGTTGTATAATAAAAATAACAATAATAACGACAACTTGCCCCTAGTGTGGCCACATCTGGAGTATTGTGTTTTAATTCTGGGCTGCACAGTTCAAGAAAGACAAGGAGCTACAGGAGAGGGTCCAGTGGAGTCCACAAAGATGATGAGGGGTTTGGAACACCTCCTTTATGAGGAGAGGCTTGGGAGCTGGGCCTTGTTAGTGTGGAGAAGACTGAGAGGGGATCTCATTAATCCACACAAATATCCCCAAGGAAGTGTCAGAGGATGGTGCCAGACTATTTTCAGTGGTTCTCAGCAATGAGGAGCAATGGCCATAAACTAAAACAAAAGAAGTTTCACCTCAACGTGAGGAAGAACTTCTTTCCCTTGAGGGTGGCAGAGCCCTGGCACAGCTGCCCAGGGAGGGTGTGGAGTCTCCATCTCTGGAGACATCCCAAACCCACCTGGAGGTGTCCCTGTGTCACCTGCTCCAGGTGACCCTGCCTGGGCAGAGGGGTTGGGCTGAATGACCTCCACAGGTCCCTTCCAACCCTAAAAAAAATATCTGTGATTCTGTGAACTACAAGAATAATAGCAATAATAATAGTAATTATAATACCTCTGACCTGTACAGTAGGGGTAGAAATCAGATAGCTCTGCCCAGCTGCTGCTGTGCCTCTCCTCACGCCACAGGTGAGGCAGTGACAGAGGCCTTCCCCAGAAGGGACGGCTCTGCCCTCGGGGCCGGGGGTCCCTGAAGGTACAGGAAGACCCTGAAGGTATGGGATGACCCTGAAAGTACGGGATGACCGCTCTGTCCTCCCGGTTCGGCGCCGTCTCCCGCCCTTTTCCCCTCACGCACTTGCCGCCTCCATTACCGGCCCCCCGAGCTGAGGCGGCCGCTGTGGTTGACGAGCCGGCCCCGGGACGAAGCTGTCGGACAGGACGAAGCGCTGTGACCCTCAGACGGGTGTCCTGCGGTTCGCGGAGCTCCGTGACCGTGCTCGGACCGCGGCCGCCGGCTGGAGCGCCCCGTGGCCCGCCAGGTGAGCGGAGGGGAGGTGAGGGGGGCGGCGGCAGAGTTGCCTTGTCTCTGTCTCGTCTCTGTCCCAGCTGTAGTTCTGGTTACACTTCCCGCGACCGGCTGCAGCCCAATGACCCCGCTGCGGGTTCATGTTTGGTTAAAAGGCCGTATTTTAACGTGTATTTAAGTGTTACCCTCCCTGCTGCCCTGCGGTGTCCCGCAGCCCGTGGCCGTGTGGGCTGTCAGACCCACCCCTGCCCTCAGGGATGGGCTCAGCCCCTCAGCCTGACTTCACTTTTCCCCAGCCCCTCAGTGTCGGGATTTTGCTTTTTTGACATCCAGCCACCCCTAAACATGCTTTCATTTTATGTCTCTCAGCTCACTGAATGCCCTGGTTTCTCTTATTTATTTTTTTCTCTCCTTTCCTCAGGCCCCTCTGTCTGTTCTCCCTTCCCCTGCTTTACCCTGGCTCTGTCTCAGCTGTAGTTACTGAAGGTTGAAATAGGATAGTGGGACTTCTCCATCCTGGAGGAAAGGTCATTTTTTTTTTTTTAAGTAAAGAGGTAATGTAGTGTTCACTCTTGCTTTTGGTACAAGAGGTACTCTTTTTCTTTCCCCCTCCTCAATTTTTTTTCACCACCATTTTAATCTGGTGCCACCTGTAGCTTTCCAGTGTCTCAGTCCACCTTTGCTTTGTGTATTATTTATGCAAAATTTCAGTGTCGTGGTTGCAGTGTGTGTTAAAGGCACACCAATCCAAGGCTTCAGGGGAGAAAAATATTGTTTTTCCACACCTGTGCTGTCAGAGTCCGAATTTTTCCATCTATGTTGTGTTTGTCCCTAAAAACTCAGCTCTTGGACCTGGTTCCCACTAGGCAAATGCATCTCAAAGATACGGGTTTTTTTCTTTGATAGGTACCTGTTTACATTTTCAGTCACAGGTGTTCTATATCTATTTGAAAGTTACTGAAAACCTCCAGTTTCCTGAAGAAAGCATTTGTCCTCATTCCAAAATCCTGGTCCGCTGCCAGTGGCAGATGAGGCTTGCTTGCAGGAGATAAATGACTTATGTAAAAGAAAGGTGTATGTATCATCTGATGTGAACATTTATTGCAAAAAGTTTATATTTGGAAAATAGACTTTTAGTAATACCAAAGTTAGACTTTTTCTTTTTTTTTTTTTTTTTTTTGGATTTTATTTAAATTTTNTTTTTTTTTTTGAGCAGTTACTTAAAATTTTGGTTTTATCTAAAAATAAGTTCAGATCAGTTGTGCTTACGAACATTCATCTTACTGTATGGAAGCCCAGCCCTATGCTGAAAAGTAAGTATAAAATATATATATAAACAATTATTTCCTTCTTTGTTTAATAACACTTGGGAAGACTAGTTCTCGATGGTCAACATGCTTTTTTGTTTTTTTTTTTTTTTCTGTTCTGGTATTTTTTTAAATTTAGGCTGTTTTCTGTCTTTATCGTATACGTTTGTGTTTTTAAAAGCTTGGCAGTTGGAAGTGAGGTGATTAACTGGTGATACATGAACTCCAACAGCAGTGAAGAATGTTGAGAGTTCTAACTTTGAGTGTTCAGCAGTCACAAGCCAGGTCTGCTCCTAAAACCATAATAAATTTAAAAATAAGTGGGAATGTGCTTTCTTATCATCTGAAGATGGACCAATGAAGTTTCAAAGTTCTGAGCTCCTCTTTACAGTTGCAGAAGTTTAATTTTTCTTATGTAAAACCTGAGGTTTCTATGGGATTACCTTACTCCAGCAGCTGCAAAAAAAAAAAAAAAAAAGCCACAAATGTTATGAGACCCATGAAAACATTGTGGGAGTTGGTGAGTGACAGCCCTGTTATTTCTGCAAGACCAGTGAAATAAAAATCAGACTTCACCCCATGGGGACTTATTTGCTTCTGATTATGAAATGGAAATTCATTCGGGTTTGGGGGTTTTGTTGTTGGTACACTCAGCTACAGAGGATCTGGATAAGGAGCTGTAGTTTTTTTAAAGTCAATTTTTCTGATCCTGCAACTCAAAGATGGTGCGGTTGGGGGTGGGTGGAATTCCTTTGGAATTTATTAAGTGCCGGAAGCTGGCTGGGAGCTTTGGACCTCATCAGGATTCTCCCTGGCTTCCTGCCAGCTGGCTTTCAGGTAAGTTCCATCCAGAGAGCTGATGTATTCTGCCCTCAAACCCGAGAGTTTGCAGTGGAAATGCTGCAAGGGGGCAGGCTATTAAAGCAAATTAAGCTATCTATTTGTGAGCATTCCGTGATGTTACACTGCCTGCACTTGTCACAGCTCTGCCACATCAAGGTTAGAGTGAGAAGGTGACTAGCTGGCAGTCACTTAATCAAAGGGAGATGTTGATGTCTCAGGTAGCCCAGGCAGGGTGAGGTTTGCATGCTCTGCTGCTTTTAACAGCCAGATAATGAATATGCTTTCCAGAACTCGTGTTTCTCATAGGGGAAGCGGCAGCTGCCTGTGATCTGTGTCGCTGTCAAAGGAAAGTGAGATGTAGTTAATTCAGGGCTACACAACAAAGACATATTGATCAGGGCTCTCCTGGCTGTGGTTGCATTTCTGCAATAACAGTGACTAGGACAATGCAGCAAGCCAGGCTGGCAAAACCAAATGTGCTTTGTCTTACCCCAAAAAAGGGTGAGTTCTTACCACCCAGAGCCGCTGCTGAGCAGCAGCAGGTTCAGAGCAACTCTGCTCCAGCCTTCAGAGGGTCAGTGAGATACTGAAATCAAGTGAAAAGGGCACATCTTGTTCACGTCATTATAAATACACTTCATTTGTAGCTATAAGGTTAAATTCATGGTTTCGGTACAAACAGCTTGGGGTGGCTCCATTCCACACGATTTAAAAAAACCCACAACCCTGTGTTTATGGTGTCTGGATAAAGTCATAGTGAGCTGCTTACAGAGGTACTGAATGTTGCAAGAATTATATAGAGTGAGTGCATATATTATGTTACCTCTGTTCCTTCTCTACTAGTAGCACTCAGATGTGGATGATTATGTGCTGAATATTTACCAAAGGGTTGCTGTGTATTTTTTTAGTGCAAATCTAAAAATCCTCCTATACTGGTTTTGTAACAGAAGTATGTAATAATTATTTTTGTTTCTGCAGTTACCCAACTCGTTGTCTGTCTGCCCACTTTTTCTTCCCGTTAGTTTCCCTTAATAGCTGTGCCTGCTTTTCTTTTGTTCGTGTGTTGTGCAGAAGAAAAATGGGCACTAACAGATTTGCTAATTACTATAAAATTCTTCCCAGCCTTGTTCAGCTCAGATCATTCTATTAGCTAAAGTAATGGAGTGCAGTGGCACGATGGTGCTCTCACTTTTCATTGTCTGAGGTCTTCCTGGTGCAATATATTACTGGGATTGGCTTCTGGGGCTGTCACAGGAGCTTTTGATTCCCTACACCTGCTGTTTTGTTTTATCTCCACGTTGCTTTTTCACTACTATGTTAATTCTCCTTATCCTTCCTAAATGACTTTGAAGGGCACAGGACTTTTTCCTCAGTTTGTGCAGGGAATCAGTAAGGCTGAGGATTGTTGTGCTCAGTACCTTGCCAGTCCTCTCTGCTGTCAGTGCATTCACATCACTGAGCAGTTTTCTGGCAGTTTTTAGCTGTACTTTTATACCCAAAGGCACAGCCTTTACCCTCCCTGCATCATTTTGCTACTGACACCTATTTTTCCTTGCCCATCAGCACTGTCAATGTCATCTTCCCTGGCAGTATTTACAGCAGCAGACTTTGGTCTCATCTCTCTGATTATATCAGCTCCAGTGATTGTACTTTCACCTCATTACTGAAATAAAGTTAACATTAATGAGAGTCATGCAGCTAAACCTCTGCTCACCTCTCTGGAAATTTATTCTAATGATGAAAAGGAGATGCATGTGGATCTATTAAAAAGCAAGCCAGCTCTTTCTCCAACCCCCACCCAGCTACCTACCAAATTCAGAGGTAAAGTCTTTTGTTATTAAGAGCTGATGATGCAAAAGAAGCCAAACACATTGTACAACATTAACAGGGACCGATTATGTTGGTTGAACAGTGGTCTGCTACGGAGTTCCTTGATGACCCAAATTTCTTTGTTCCTGCTGCTTCAGGAAAGGGGTTTCTGCTTCGGGAAAGGGTTTTCTCATATCTGACTCTGACAATAAATTAGCCATAAAGCTCTTGGAGGTCCTGAGGGATGTGCTAGGAAAGTTCAAGATAGTATCAAGGGTAACAGTAATCACACTTACAAACAAGATGAAACACTGAGAGGCAGAAATTGTTTATAAATGACACAGCAAGGCTTTGAGCTGAAAGAAGAAATATAATTTAGATAAGCAGAGTTCATGAGATAAGTGCACATGATGCATGTGCCCAGCAAGGGGGAACATGACATCATTTACTGATCAGACTTTGGATTTACAATAAGAACAGTTATTTTGCCACTGGTTGCTGCTAGGGGAGCCGTATCAGGAGACATGGTTTGTTTGGGGGGGTTTCTTTTTTTGTTTGTTTATTAGTTAAAGGTTAGAGAATAAGAATTCACTTTTTATTAAATCTTTTTGCAAGCAGCTACTCTGACGTGGCCTCAGACAGGTCTGAGGCCACTGCCTCCTTTAGCAACACAGGTTAACTAGAAGGGTATTATTGACTAAAAGGAATACAGGCTCTGAATCAACCTTATTGTTTGATATTTTTCTTAAATGTTACCTCTTCATGTATGAAACTGAAGCTGAGCCTGGTGTAGCTGAAGGGATCCAATATTATTCTTGCTAAAATTTTGCATTTATTTCAAAAAAAAAGGTAAGAAGGATATTCACCTTTTACACAGTGTTGTGAGCAAACAAACCTTTGTGTTCAAAAATAACAAGTTATGTCTTACTAAAAAATACCGCTGGGCTGCACAGATAAGTGTCATGTTTTAGACCCCAAGTGTTCTAAAATGCTGCCTTAGGCTCTTGAGGAAAAAACTAATCCAAGAATTAGCAAAGCGTGGTTGATTCAGAAGCGGGAGCGAAACATTCCTGTGATGGTAATCGTGCTCTGACCTATTTTGGATTCTGGGCTGTAGGTGTAGAAGTATTTTCTCTCTTGTGCACGTCTGTGATTTTGACCACGGAGTTCACGAGGGAGGACATGTAGACTTGTCACCAGAAGAACAGGTTCCTCGGAGGAAGGCTGTTTAAGTTAGCCTTTTCAAATGTCAGAGTCTTAAACAAAAGGGATGAAGTTGGGTCAAGGTGACCCTTTCCAAAGGTTGGGGAAATAACATCGTCGCCCTTTGGCAGAGGGGGGAATTGAAGCCCAGTGTTCAGGAGACATCGGCCCTGTCAGGTGGTGCAGCAGGACTGGGCTGGGGCACAGCATCTGAAACTGCTCCTGGATCACTGTCCTGCTCTGCCTTCTGGACACTTCTTGCTGAGATTGCTGCTGTTGTGCCCTAAGATAGCTCTGACTCATGTCTGGAGTCACAAACTGAGTGTGTCAGCTTGAAATGTGCCTTATGAAATAATAATACAGATTATGTTTCGTTTGAGAGACTTTTTGTCCTAAAGCAGCTTTTCTTACAGGCACAGACAAAATGAAATACTCTCTGACTAAGCAACATGAATTCAATAATTTTCAGCTCATGTTTCATGATCATTCCCACTGCTCCTGCATCCCTCCTTTTCAAAACCAGTCTATCAGCTGCAGGTATTTACTTCACAATCTGTTCTTTTTCCTTTATGTGCACAACCCCTCTTCTCCCACCTGCTTCCCAGCTTGGCTTTTCCTCCTCTTGGTGCCCAGGAAATGCCAGTGTCTGGTTGAATGAGCTCTGCTATAAATCAAAGTGTCATCACTTAGCTGGTAGAAGTGATTTAATTAATGCGTCGTGCCCTCCCCAGAGCCTCTCCCCACCTGACTGCTAATCAACCTTCAGCAGCAGGAGGAGAACGTGGCCCTCCTTACAACTGTGCAGGAGACACTGAGGGAAAGACACTTTACTGTGGCTGCAGAGATCAGCCTTGTCACTTGTCTGCTGCTTGAAATGCTGCCGTCCTGGTCCCTTAAGAGCCGCGCTTAACTCCATTCATAGGGAGATGATGCGGGATCACACCAGCCGTCACTTGCTGTCACAAAATGTCTCTGGCGGGTGAGGTGTTTAAATGCACCCGGTTGTGCACGGGAGTGTTGTAGCAACTTGAGTGCTCGTGTGGCTGGGAGGAGCGGTTCACCTGGGAACATCTCTGCGCACCAAGGTGGCGCTGTGAGTTTAGCACTGAGGATCTCCCAGCCCAAAATGGTTGGGCCAGTGTGGAATTACCAGGCAGATAGTTAGCAAGTGGTACCCTTTGCTTGTCAGCTGCTGAGTAAACAGCTGAGGATTTGATGTCAGGTGTATACGTACCCAAATGATCATTTCTGTGCAAGCCAGAGAACTTGACCCTTTCGGTTTGGTGGCTTCCACCACTTAAAGCAGGATCTGTGGCAATGGGAGTCTCAGCTTTCATCTGTTGGGATGTCCCTGATGTCCCCTGTGTCCTTGGTGTCCCAGATATCCCTGATGTCCCCCAAATACAAGCAGAAGAACTGAGTGTTTTATTTGTGACTATTCACAGTTGTATAACCAACCAAGATAAATCTGGGAAATAGCACTTGTGGGAAGCAGTGATTGTCTTCTAGTAGGTGGCACAGAAAACAGAGTCAGGATTCCTGCTTTTTAGGCTTGACCACTCCCAGGGTGCCAGATGACCACGAGAAAGACACTTGACTGGTTTTGAGCTGGGTTTGCCCCAACTCTAACGTTTGCTGTCCTGTGACAAACACACAGAGGGTGAGCTCCCAGCTCAGAGCAGTGGCACCAGCTCAGGGACACCAGCTCAGTGCCACCTCCGTGTCCTCACGTGTCCCCCAGGCTGCCCTGAGCCGCAGCCCCCACGTTGGGTTATCCCAACCCAACCAGGGTAATTACCGGGATGGTTAAGCAGCTGTTTCCTTTGTAAGTCCGTAATTTGGAGGGTTCATTACATGGACATAAAAGTCCTCTCCAGGCAGAGATTTGGCAGACAAAGCCCAGCCAGGGAGCTGTTTAATAATTTGTTAGTTTGTTTATTTTTGCATCTGTTGGGCAATTCTTTGGGTGTTCTGTGTACGAGGCAGCAGAAGATAGAGCTGCAGTCATTTCCAGTTGCTTGCCACTAGGGTCTTCATTGATCTTTATTCCTCTATTGGTCACTTATGATTTATTTGAAGGAATAAATTTATATTACTATATTAAAAGAAATAACAGCATCTTCCCATGCTTCACTGATTTCCTTGTTTAATGCATGTGCTTTGCTTTACTTATTTCCACAAACTCTGCAGCTCTGTGATTGCTTATTGCTGGTTCTGTTGTTTTATTCTGGAGCAGTAGACACAGACAGTGTTCTCTGCATAGCTTTGAGACTATTTTTATCCTTTCCCCAGCTTTTTTTTTTTTTTTTTTTTTTTTTTTAGACGGAAAATTT
>VXAY01004755.1:1076361-1099054 GCA_013399855.1 Oxyruncus cristatus | reverse complement strand
TTTTTTTTTTTTTTATAGAATGGAAAATCTGAAACCAAGCTGCTTAAATCTCTATCATTTTTGGTGATTTAAATTGAGAAGAACTTTTTAAAGCAGCGATATTACCGCAATTTCATCCCAGTGCAACTTGTAATAGAGTTTGTGCCTATTGAGGAATTCTTTTTGGGGGAGATGCTGTTGAATATAACATCTGTAAATTTGATCTCTGAAGGCAACCGTGTCCTCAGGCTTTCTGAAATTCCACAACATCCCTTGTTTCTGCTGTTTAAACCCCACCTGAGCTAATTTAAAAGCGAGATGCACTGATACCCATAGCAACCAAACAAAACTGCCTCCCTTTGTAGGATTTTGCTTAGGGCACAAGACTGAATAACTGGCCTTGTTGTCAGGGTTGTGCTGCAGGTGAGTGAATGGAGCCATTCTTTAGCAGATATTTGGATATTAAGGAATCTTGTTGCTGGCAAGATGCTGAGCTTATAAATGGTTTTCTCCTCTTAGCGGTACCTGATGACTTAAATTGGAGTTGTCATCAGGACGGCAAAGCTTGTGCTTGCAGAACACAGCCCAAATCCATGACAAAAGCAGTGTTATCCAGGACTTACTGTTTCAGTTGTTTGAAGTAAAAATGTCTTGCCAAAATCTTTCTCCCCCTCCCAAGAAAAATTGCTTTTCAATGAAATGAAAAAGTAACTTCTGATTTAAGAGTATTAATTTCTGAGGGGGAAAAAAATGGCAGCCAGATGTTTCTATTTCAATGTGTGTAGAAATCTAAAGCTTGAAAATAGTTGGTAGGTTTTTTTCTTAAAATCTTTAGGTGATGCAAATTGTTTAAACTTACTCTAAATAAGAAATAAACATGAAAGAGTAAGTTGCTTTCAATGAAAACAAGTCAGATGAATGGATAATGTGCAGTTGACAGAGGGCTGGACTGGGAGCCTGGTGGGAAAGCTTCCTTTTTGTGGGCAGTGGAGGAGAAGAGGACTGTCATTTCTGAAGGTGTCAGGAATGCAGGGGTTTTATTCTCTCTGTGTTCTGCCTCTCATTCTCATTTCCGTGTGTGTATTAAGTGGCTCTTGCTGAGCTCGGTGTTGAGATGTGTCACTGTGATAAATCACCTTTTACTGGAGATTATATTTTTCCTTCAAATGAAGCTGCCAGCAAGACACATTTTAGCAATTGCAAGTGACTGCAACATTTTCTGTCACCTTTTCTCTCTCCTCAAAATATTATTCAGTAAATTCTAGTTAGGTTCTGTTGAGGACCATGTTTTCTAATGGGAGGGGAAAAATAACAGCAGTGGCAATTAACAGCTGTCAGCACTAGTCAAGGATCTTTATCAGTGTATGAAAATCTGGTGTTCTCGCCCCTTGCTTATACTTGAGGAATCCCAACCTACCTATAACATTACCCAGTGAAGCTCTCCAAGATCAGGGATCCATGAGAGTTGCCCAGGATCAAACATCAGCCCCGTGGTGTGTCTGTGAAGAATAATCATCGGGTGTTTTTGTGCTCCAGCCACGTGAACCCACGTTGTTAAGTTTACGATCTCAAGGTCATACAGTGTCTGCAGTAAATTTACTGACTTTTAACAAACAGTTGTGCCAGTTTGTCATCACTGCAGAACTTTGTTGCCCTGCTGATGTCACCCTTCTTGCCTCCTAAACAAATTCAGAATGAATATGGGAAATAATGTCTCATATTGGTAGCAAGGAGTGACTAAAATTATTTCATTACAATAGAAATAACTTGTGGATCTTTGTTATTCTTCCAGGAGACAGGATATCTGGGAGATTTTCTTGAAAAGCCTGATCAGGGTCATCAAAAGATTACTAAATTTTTTTACTTTTTTTTTTTTTTTTCCCAGTTTTGGCAAATTGTTAATTAGTTTTGACACATTTGAGGAAATAATTTTGGCAGTCCAAGTCACAAATAATAAGTGGTAAACTCTGAAAGCTTTTTGGTGTGCTTGACAGCTACTTGGAAGGTTACAGTTTTATTCCCCAGGAACAGCTGGTCAAATCCCAGCTGGAACCTCAAGGCTTATCAAAGGAATGGGAATTGGCTGTTCATAGTTATGTAAAGTAAAATATCACCTCCTTCCAGGGGTCCCTGGGTTACTCAAGTATAAAATTGAGTTACTTGGTATGGAATAAATGGTGTTACTGGTCAGGCTGCTCAAACAACAGGGAGAAATGGGATATGAGTTGTCCAGGCTGACCCAGCTGGCTCCTCTCTCTCAGGACTTCTGTGCTGGTTTGACCATGCTTTGGTTTCTTTGCTCGAAAATTTCTGAACTCGCTCCCATTTTTTGTTTTCTCTCACAGTTTTTCCTTTCCAATGAATTCCACATCGTTTTGCTCTTGAATGCCACTTATAGAGGTGGATGTGTGTGAAAAATCTGTGATGTGATATATTCCTGTGTGAAAATCAAACCGTTTCAGAGTTGACTTAGTACTTCATTCTGTACTCCTTTCCTTTTAAACTTTACCTTGCTGTGGATACTCAAAATCCATCTTCATTTATGAATTTTTTTGGGGGGTGGGTTGTTTTTTCTCTTGAAGGAGATGTGAGAAAACACCAACATTACAGTAGGTCCCATAGAAACTTTTCTTTGTGTATAACCTGGCCAGGCATTTTCTAGTTGAACCTCTCATCTTTCAAAAATTAGGTTTTTTAGAAAAGGAGGGAGAAACAGGCTGGATTTTCAAAGCTGATTTCCAGGTGTTAAACGCCAAATCACAAATGCCAGAGCTCTTATTTTACCAATATCCTCTGAAGGTCAGTCATATCCTAGAAAAATACTGACTGTCAGCCAAGGGTCCGGGAGAACTGCTGGGGCAGTTGTGGCAAAGATAACAGATAGGGACATTATCCAGTCCCACCAGGATGAGGAGTGTGGCTTGGCCATGGAACAGAGCCCTGCTCCTCTGTGGTTCCTTGATAAACACTTTTAATTATCGGCATTGTCATTTGCATAATGGAATTGGACAGCTGGCCACGCGCAGGGAATGGAGTCACCACATGCTCTCCCGGGCACAGGCAGAATTCCTGGAGGAGTGGAGGGAGGGAGGTGAGCACGGGGCTTGTGGAAGAAGGGCTTAATTGTGCTGGATTGGGAATTTCTTGTGCACTCAGGCCTGCATCAGGAACCGCTTTCTGGGGGTTGCAGGAAGCTCCTTTGGGGTAAACTTCCTTTTTTTTTGCCCTGGTTCGAGCTGTAAGTCTGTGGAACAGCTTTTTGACAGAGATCCAAGGAACTCATGCAACGGTCAGCTGGGCTTTGCTATCCCGTGGTTTTGGCTCCAGCTGGAGCGGAGCTGAGCGCACACTGCGTCTCCTCGGGTCCTGGAGCAGAGCGGGCTGCGGTGGCAGGAGATGGATGGCCGTGTTACCTTGAAGGCTCTCACACAGCTGTGGGCATCGGCAGATGGCACAGTTCTGCCAGCGGTGGCCACGGACAATGGGCACTGTTCCTCCTCCCGTGCTGCTCCAGATGGGAGGCCTGGGAAGGGAAATGGAATACGCTCGTTTTGTGCTGGGCATTCCAGTTCTGCCTTCCCTGCCCTTCTGGGAGACGCTTTTCCACCAGTGGCACGTGATCCAAGATGAGCGCAGCCAAGCCTCGTTGTGCTGCTTTATGATTCACTTTGAGTCTGTAATTTATCTAAGCCTGCTCTTTAAGCTATCACCAGTCTTGAATGAAATGTAATAAATACAGCAATTTCTGACACACTGTGGAGTTCCCAGTGAAGCTTTTGGGCTGCAGAGCCATGACCAGTGAATGACATTCAGAGAGGAGGAATGCATCAGAATTAATCTGCTCCATCTGGGGCAGTCAGAGCTTGGCTGCCAGTGCAGGAAGAGTAAACAGGATTGCATCTTTCAGTCTGACACAGTTTTTGGCATAAACAAGCTTTAATTCCATCCCGTTGCTGAGGCAGTTAGTGCTGTCCATCAGCAAAACCTCCCTCAGGTGCTGCCCCTCTGTGGGAGCTCCAGAGCCCCTGTGCATGGGGCAGCATTGGCAGCTTGGGAGGGTGGAGTAAAAGAGGAATAAATCGATTTTTTTGGTTATAAAAATCGACATTTTACTTGTTTTCGTGGCACCAGGTATCGGGAGTGGGAATTTCCCAGTGGGAATCACTTCCTTTAGTGAAGTGGCTAAAGAGAAGTGAAGTGCTGTCTGTCAGCACGTGCCAACCTCTGCCACCACCCTGGTGATGTCCTGCTAGAAATGTAGTGAGTTGTCTGAGTATCTCCAGGTTCTGGCTGAGGGCTCACAGACAGGAGTCATGAACTCTGAGGAAGGATGTGGGAAGTCAGTCAGCTCGACAACAAATCCCTTTCCCAAAGAGCTGCTGTTATTTTCCAGATACAACATTTTCATAGGACTATCAGGGGTATTTTACAGAAAAGGTTTCCTCTCACACATGAAATATTAGGCACTGGGTTGGGTTTACATTTTTTCCCTGCTTCCCAAGTGCTTAGTGAATGAAACAAGCAGCAGAGGATGAATATTCTCATCAATCAGCTTTTGTTTGTATATACTAGTCAAGACCTAAAAATCCTCTTGGAGGGAAAGGGGAAAAACTTTGGAGGTTTTTTTTTTATAATTTTAGTTCCAAAGTAAACACTTCCAGTTTAAGCCCCGAAGCCCATGAAGGAACTTTGTCAACTGGCTGCATAGTGGCGTAAACCCACTGGGAGATTGTCCCTTGCGTGGCCAGCTGTGTCCATAATTCTGACCTGGCACTGTGGGCTCACCCCAGAAGCACTTCAGGGCTCCCTTAGAACTTTCTGGGGGGATGCTCAGCAGCCCCAGGGGTTGCTCAGAGTTCTCATGTCACATGAATTGCAAACATCCCATTTCTAACCACAGCAAACCACTCAATTTATTGTTTTCCATAACAAATTTCCTGCTCATCCTCCCTTTCTAGATAACCCCCCCCCCCCACCAAAGTGTTCCAGAGTTTTCTTTTTCTTAAATGATCTCCAAGTTTAACCAGCAGTATTTTTTTGGGTGTGACCTCTTGGAGCCAGAACCTCAACAAATACTGGGGGGGGGACTCTGTAATATGAATTTACCCATTGTCTGGAATCTCCATTGTTTTGACACCAAGATAACACCTGTCAGAGAGTACTCGGAACAGGAGCTTCAATGTGTGGCTTCATCACAAAAGGCACTGTTAAGGAAAATAATGACTGCACCCTGCAGTGAAACGAAAATAGTAATTGGGTATTCCAGGGTTTGCTGTTGAGGTTGACATCCTAAATTTATTAATGACCTGGAAAAACGAGACCATAAGCTTTCAAAATGTGTGGATAAAAGCTATGGAGCTTGTAATGTCCGTGCAGAGATCAGTAAATCACTGGGACAATCATTATTACAGTAGATGAATTTTCATTTGACCACGTGTCAAGTGCTGTGTGCAGGCCAAAATAAGGCATTTTCTCTGTAGAATGCTGATGGATTCAAGCCTCCCATGTCCTCTGAGGAAATATTGGGCAGTCTGGGTAAATATTTAATTCAAAAAACGTCCACCCAGCGAGCGGAATTTTTTAGCAAGCGACACCTCGAAGCATTGTCCATGGGCAGGGAGAAAGAGAGCAGGTGAATTGCCAAGTAAGATCTTCATTCTCATGTTCTGTGACCTTTGGGTTCTCTAAACTCTGGGGTTTGTTTCTTACTCAACCTGCGTTACAGTCCTATTGCTCTGCCTGCTTTCTCTTTTAATTACCAGAGCTTGGGACACCTGAGGAGCCATAAATGCCACAGAAATTTAAGTTGCAAGTGGGCAAAAGGCTGTATCACAACACACGGAGGTTTGACACGTGCACTTGTGACCTTCAGTTCCTGCCTTGTGCATAAACCCAGCTGCTCATCTACTGAAACAGCACCTCTGCCTCACTGGGTTGGTTTCCCAGCTCAAGGTCTTCTCCTCATATTCAGTGTTGTTTGTTATGGCTTGGCCACTGGTCAGCACCTTTATAGAGTCACAGAATCTGTCCCAGTGGCATAGGGCTGTTCTGGAGTTCTGTAGGAAAATAAGCTTTCCCAGAAGCTGGGGCAAAACAGATTTGTTCCTGGTGAGATGGTGGTTGTGAACTTGCCATTTTTTTTAGAACACGGGAAAGGAATGGTTTACATTGCTCCATTTGTCATCCACACTTGCTTTTCTCTTTTC
Source organism: Oxyruncus cristatus (assembly GCA_013399855.1). Classification (NCBI taxonomy): domain Eukaryota; kingdom Metazoa; phylum Chordata; class Aves; order Passeriformes; family Cotingidae; genus Oxyruncus; species Oxyruncus cristatus. The sequence continues at coordinate 1,092,869 of VXAY01004755.1, read as the reverse complement.
CTTATATGCTGCCGAAACACTGGAATTTCAGCCTTTTAGGGGCGGGAGAATTGCACAAGACACAACCTAAGATCAGTGAGCACTGCATTACATACGATCTCGCATCATGCTGGCGGTTCCACGGGCAGTTTGTGTACACCTCCTGTTGGGCACAGGAGTGTCCTTTCATCAGTATAACAACTTCCTTTCTTCTGGGGAGTTACTCTTGGGTTACTTTGTCACGGATGGTGAAATGCTCGTTCGAAAAACGTGGTTGTGGTACCAACATCACAAACCACTAAGGCTTCATGACTGGGGAGCTACTGCCTGTGGAAGAGTGTTAAGCAAAGCTCTCAAAACTCTGTAAAGGAGTTTGTGGCTTCCTTGTTGCCTTTAGTTTGTGCCACCTTGGCTTAAAGCAGTCTGAGCACTGAGCTGATGATGGCTTAACACTGTGTAACACCGAGGGCATGTGAGGCATTCCCAGGGCAGAGGCAGCTTTAAAGCTGTATGACTACTCCTGACAAAAGCTGAGCTTGCTTTGCGTTGCCCACAGTTTGCCTGTTAATTTGCAGAACCCAGAAATACAACATAAAATAGGATTACTTTTCATTTCGGTTGCTGTAAACAAGCTAACTTTGGGAAGAAGGTAACCGAGGGACTTGGCTTGAAGTTTTACAGCTGCCCTTCACCTGAAAGAAAATGAGCTGCTTGTAGCTAGATGTGGTCTGGGGATCTGCAGACCCACAGCAGTAGGTTTAGCTACAGGCTTATTGGTTTTGGGGGAGATCCCAGATGAGTTCGGAGCTGCAGGGGTTCCTGCTCAGGCCGTGCCTGATGGCAGGAGCTCATCCCAGGGTTTCCCAGCAGCTGGCATTCTGCAGCTGGAGCAGCTCCTGTGAGAGCAGCCAGCTGCCAAAGCCAGAGAGGAGGGCATGGGATCTGCTCCCGTTATCAGTCAGCACTTGGGGTACTCACAGCACCAGTCCCTGCAAACAGCTGGAACACCTCCTAGTTGAGAAGTGTTCCTCCAGAAATCCCTGTCCGCCCACTGTGGCAGAATTGATTTTGCTGGAAGTGTGTTTATCATGAAGCTGGGGCTCAGCTTCCTCAGCAATGTCCCCCTGCCCTGCTCTCCCAGCAGCAGGCACGCCACTTCCCCACAGGAATCTCATCCAGTCCGTCCAGCGTCCTGGGTTATTTTGTGCTGCTCAACTTCAAGTGCTCTTAACTTTACTGAACGTGTCTGTGCCGTTGTAAGTGCCTGCTAAATTCCAAAAGCTGTTTCACTGTGCCTGCTGCAAATGCTTGGAAACATTCCAAGTCCTGGTCTGGCATTTAAAAGGGATTTTCCAGGATGTTACATTTCGCCCAGCGCTGTAACTGTGCCAATCCAAAGGCTTTGCTGCCTTCAAAGATACACTCCCGAATGTAGTAAAAGTGCGTTCCAAGGCACACAGAGCATTAAAAATACCAGCTCAACCGATGGCTTTATTGGCATAGATGTTAAACTTTCCAGAAGTGCTGTCTCTGAGCCGCTCTCAGGCTGTGGGAGCTACTCAGAGTTCCAGTGTTGCTCTGTGTGTGGAGGTTTCTGTGACAAAGCACATTCTCTTGCCTAGAGAATTCCATAGGAAGGGGGAATGCCCACTACCTTTCTTCCCAGTAGGCCACGTCATCCAAATCCAAATATCCCTACAATCTCAGCGCTTCCATGGAAGAGAGGGGCGAGATAACGTGTGGGAGCAGCTCTTTGGGAAAAGAGTGGGTCTGTTTATTCTGAAAATAGACAAGCCCGTGGCAGTAGTGATATGACACTGTTAAAACCCGAGTTACTAAGTGTTTAAAAGGGGGCGTGAGTGGGAGAGAATATATTTAGCAATAATTTAAGTGCTGCTTCCCTGGACCGAGTGCTCTGCTGTGTCTAATATAAACTGAGCCGCTTGTAATGAAAAGGTTGACCCTGTCTCTACATGCAGTTCAAAGTGACAGAAGTGAAATGAGATAGTTACTGTTGAATGGTTTAAACAAAACAACCCAGAAAATCCGGCAAAATGGCACACAGGTTTTAAACTGGGCTGTTGAAGAGACTGAAAATTTAAGGTTGTTCAAATGAAGTTGCCCTGGAATGATTCTGCAGATCCCAAAGGTGGCACTTTGCTATGAATTTAAACTGTGGGCTTTAACCAAACACAAGTCCTGCGATCAAATCCGAGGTGAATGGCTGAAATGTAACTGATGTTAAAAGGTCAGATAAAGCTAAAGCTTCTTAAAGGTATATACTGGCCTTACACTATCATAGAATCCTCAAATGGTTTGGGTTGGAAGGGAACTTAAAGGTCTTCTAGTTTCAACCCCCTGCCATGGCCAGGAACACCTCCCACTAGCCCAGGTTGCTCCAAGTTTATCCAACCTGGCCTTGGACACTTCCAGGGATGGGGCAGCCACAGTTCCTCTGGGCAACCTGTGCCAGGGCCTCCCCACCCTCCCAGGGGAGGATCCCTTCCCAATATCCCCTCTGACCCTGCCCTCTGGCAGTGGGAAGCCATTCCCCCTCCTCCCGTCACCGCTTGCCCTTGCGAAGCGTCCCCCTGCAGCCTTCCTGTCCAGCCCCAAGAGCAGGAATTCGGTGAGCCCCGATGTTTAAAACGTGGATCCCGTGTCCGTAAGTATCTCTGGGAATACAGTGCCCAGGGTGATGGCTGGGGGTGAGTTTGCCTGGCTGGCTGAGCCATTTCCAGAACTGCAGGTTCAGGTCCTGGCAGTTACTCCGGAATGCTGCAGGTGGCTGTGGAGACCATCTCATCTGCCCTGGCCCTACTGGTTATCCACTGGTCAGCTCCAAGCGTTCCCTGTCCTCATAAGAACAGCAGCCAGGAGAGCAGCAGTTTGCCAGGACAGCCAAGCCGGTTCTCTAGGATATAATTAAAGCGCTGACAAGCTCAGACATAAGACACATAATAAATTAGTTATAGTACCTGAGTAAGAGGGATGAGCTCTGCTGCAAAGGCAATTACACGGAATTCCAGCCTTGGGACCGCTTCCACACCTTCTTGTGCGTTGGGAAATCACATACAAATTTTATGTGTCTGTAGAATAAGGGAGAAATTATTAACATAATATTATCATAAACATATAAATTTTTAAAGTCCGAGTGAAATCGAGGAAGGTTGTTGCAATAGCACCTGGTTTTGACAGCGTTGTCATTCCTCTGGCTTTAGAAGCAAAGCGACTTCAATTTGCATCGAAATGCTCTTTATCTACTCCTATATGGAACAACTGGACTTTTAATTACTGAGCTGATATTTAAAACACTCAGCAATCTGCTATTAAAGAACTACCAGAGGTGGGTTTCACAAGATTGCTTCTTCAGAGGTGATAAACACGCTGGCTGTGTTGAAGTGGTTTTCAAGCCCTGCAATCACCACAGGAGCTATTTTAAATGCTGTATTTGCTAGTTTTCCATTTTGTCATTTTCTCTTATTTTAATTTTTTTCGGTGTTTTTTATCCCTTCTGGCCACATTCAGCTTGTGTTTAGCATCCCCATTTGTTTGTGTTGGAGGATAATTTTACTCATACAAGCCAGGCAAATTACGGGATTTTTATATCTTCCGTTTTAAAATCCATTTCATGGAGGGTGGAGAGGGCTGGGAAGGGCCCTAGAAGAGCTGCTGACCCTTAAAGGACAGTTATCATTTCCCTGGCAATAACTTGCCACTTGTCTTCTGAAAGGAATTGCCCACTGTGCTTCACATAACGAGGGACATTGTTATATTTGCTGTCACAAAGGCTGAACAGCTAAGGTACCAAATAATTTAGTTTTTCTTATTACAGGAGGGCTGGAGCTATTTTTCTTATTGGCAGTGTGGTTCAGCTTGGTCATAAGTGGTAAAGTAAGGAAACCATGTTAAATTTTAGGCCTAAAAGAACAAGAGTAGAAGGTACGTCACGACGAGCAGTGTTTCCTATTTGAGGGTGTCACTGAACCGCACCAGTGTCTGGGGGAGAGGAGGTGACAGTGGAACTGGCACACTGTGAACATTATCCACGGGCAGAACGTTGGCTGGGAAGAATCTGGGGCAAATGGCTGTTGTAAATGAAGAGTACTGTTGGATCTCGAGTGCTGGAGCAGACGAGGCTTTAGCTCTTCACATCTCAGCCACCTCATTTGCAAGCCAAGCAAAAGTGGCAGAGGAAGCTTCGGAGGTGGAGAAAGACAATATCAAACACAAAGCACTTATTTGTAAACCTGAGCAGTGCACAGTTTGACTGAGGAAAACCAGTGATGTAATCAAAATTAAATGGAGTCCGGGACATTATTAGGATTAACATCTCCATTGATTAAATGGGTTGCTGACAGCAGCAGTGCTGCTGGGCCATCAGCCTTGCACTCCTGTTTGACATCTTAAAAGAAAATGATGGATGCCACCAAGTTTTTTGCCTTTATTTGTGTGATGTAAGAGAATTTATTTGATGGGTTTCAGATCCATCAGATCCTGCCGGTTTAGCAGGATCCTGAGCACATCAAAATATTTACCTCTTATCTTAATTGGAGGCGAGTTTAATTTGTTCCTTCTACTGTGGTTCCAAAAGCAAGGGCTTGTCTACCTGCACTTTGAACTGAATTAACGAAACTCTGTTTTGATTTATTCTATTATTATTATTATTATTATTGTTGTTGTTATTTCAGTGCAGGTCTGCACGTAGGGCTCTCCTTTGGCCGTAGCACCTTAAAGCCGCCTCAGCCCCAGTTAGTGTGTGATGAGCTTTGACTGCCGTCCTCCACAGCGCTGTTCCAGGGCTGCGTGTTTTCCAGGCGCTCTGCGGGCGGTGCAGCTGGACGCTTGGCTGTGGCTGTCCCTTCAGGAAGCCATCCTCTCCCTGCCTTGGGCCTGGCACCGGCATCCCTCTCGCCGTGCCAAGGCGGCGGCTCGGCCGCGTCCTGGCAGCGGCGCGGGGCACAGATTGTCGCTGACCTCTCGTGGAATCCGATAATTGGGATGGACCCGCTCCAGCCGTGCGAGGCCACGCTCCATCCCCTCTGGTCCTGGCTCTGCTAAGCTGGTCTAAAACCTCTTGAAAAGGGAATATTCGGCTGGAAATGAAGGGAGGTGCGCTGGCTTACCACGCTTCCAGTACGGCAAATACCCTGTGATCCTTAACAATTAGGGGAAATTAGGATGTGCTGAAGCTGGCACTGACAGCCACAGCTCAGCTGGGGAGTGCCTGAGTATCCTTAGGGGGGGTTGTTGAAGGATACCTGCCCAGGGAAGGGACAGCATCCTCACGGATGTCGGTGTGCTGCAGGAAGGCTCTGCAGGATGCTTCCCACTCGCTTTCCATGATACATCAACGTCGTTCCGTGCTGCAGGATGGTGAGAGCCTTGTCCTGATTGCTGCTGCTTTTCTGGGCTCACGTGGGGGGTCTGGTCACGGGGTTCATGAGAAGCAGGAAAATGGGTTTCAACATGAGCCAAGCCCTTAGACTGGGAAGTTGCAGTGCATGGAAATGTCCCCTGTCTATGTGCTGAACAGAGAGAAATTACAGCCTTGTGGACTTATATTCCCCAAAGACTAAGACTGGTTTGGAGTTAGAGCCTGAGCCCACTGGCCACTCAAGCATGGGGTCACTGCTTCCTCTCTCCTGTACTGTTGTCCACAGCCTTCTCACCTGTGCCCAATTCTCCTGCTCCTCCATTCCTGTTAGAGTCTCATCTTTAAAATCCACCTTCCCAGACCAGACTGTGTGGCAGAGACAGTCATTAACGAAGGGTAAGAGGACTCAGGCCACCCTTCCCTCAGCCTGCCTTCTTCCTGCCGAGTACCTGGCACAGGAACATTCCTTCCGAAGAGGTGCTCTGTGTGAGGCTCCTGCTGCCTTGCCACCCCCACTCCATGCTCTGGGAAAAGCAGGAGGTGCAAATCCCTGTCTCGTGTGCCTCTTGTCCCCCAGGCTCAGGAGGTGGTGGTATCACCACCAATGCCCTGCTGAGGCCACAAAGCTGCTGTTTTGTCCAGGGACCTCAAAATCCAGGCGGGAAGCAAAAGTGTATTTCCAAAGCCAGGAATGTGGTATCACTAGAGGGCATCCCGTGCCTCATCCCAGCCGGCAGCACATCCCGGGGGGTGGAGGGGCAGTCCCGTGGGGTCCCTCAGCTCCTGCTTCTCCCCGGGCTTTGTCTGCCTGGAGCTTCTCTGTAGGTAAAACTGATGGATAAGGGTGTGATTTTCCTTGTGCAACAGCCGTGCTGTGTCCAGTCAGTGCTGGAAATGCTGCTGTGTTACATTTTGTATTACTGTGTGTTTCTGTTTCTCTCCAGGAACAGTCGTGAGCGTAGTTTTTCAGTGTTATACCAGTGGAAATAGGTGGGTGGGAGTGTTCCATTTTAACTGGACGAGAATGAATAAAACAATCTAATGTGTATAAATAGTATTTACAAAAGGTTACACAGAATAAAAGCATCCAGATCAGTAGGAGTTCTCTCCTCTGAGGTTACTCAGTTTACTGAAACTTAAAAGACTGGAATTCGTAAGTCAGAGAGAACCCTTTGTGATTCCAGCTTTCCATGAAAGCTGTCAGGTACACACCCCCTGCATCCTGAGCCCAGAGGTCTCAAAGAATAGAGTGAAATGTTCTAAGTGGAACACTTTAAAAAAACCCAAAACACCCACCCAAAAATAGATCCCAGTAATGCAGCAAGAGAGAAGGGGGAGGGTGAAGACAGCTTCATTTTACAAATGTCTTTGTTGAGACAGTAACTGGATACAGGAATCCAAGTCACAGTGGGATTCCAAGAGCGCACATCTGCCTCCCAGCTCTCGTGTTTCCCAGAGCAGTGGTGCTGAGCTGGGATCCTTAGAAGGGGGATGTGTGGTTCTGCCTCTGAAGGCAGATTTTAAGGGCCACTTCTGGGTGCCCTGAAGGAAATGAATGTCTGTTTGCTGATACTGAGCAGACTCCCCTCCAGTGTGGACTTGTTTCCATACCTCGTTGTGCTCCCAGGAGAGAGATACTAAATTAACTTTAACCACATAACTAACTTAGACCTGCTCCACAAAGAACCAGCGTCCAGTTCTGGCTCCAGGTGGGACCCACTGCCTGTGGCAGCAGAAAGAATTGCTCAAGCAGAGGATCATCAGCAGAAATTCATGAAAAAACCCACTTTACATGTCCCACAGAGTCACGGGCAAAATTTACCCCTGAGCTGGTCCTAGATGGTTCCCCACAGGCAGGTTACTCCACAGAGTTTGCTGAGAAACCTGCCTGTGGGGAACCATCCTGGGCTCTCCAGAATTTCTTTGCTGTAAATCCCCACAAAGCCTAATTCTTCCATTCCGTATCTCCCTGTGTTTTATGGTTTTCTTAGAAAGAGAAACCTTATTTTTTAAGGTTTCTCTTAAGTGCAAGTTTACTTTTAACAGAATGTAGCTGAACATCAAGGCTGTTTTCTGGTAGCCACCCACGGATATTTGTGTCACATAAATCGCAGCAGGTTTGTTTCTCACATGGGGCCTCACCACAGCCATATTTGCTCTCTTTCTGTTGTGCCTTTTCCAGGAGGGTCAAAGAACTGCAGGGAAGGAACACAGGGACATTCCCACCCTTTTCACTGACTCCATGTCCACGTGTACCCTCTCTGTCCATACTCTGTTCCTCGGGACTTCTCTGTAGTCTCTCCTATCCACAAACAGGGGCCAGGCCCAGCTTGGCATAGATTTTCCAGCCTTGGGATCCCTCGCTTTTGCGTGCCCTGTTCTGCTGTTCCCCAGATCCCACAGATCCACTCCATTTATTTCTAGACCCACGGGAAGCCTCAGCGAAGGCAGGGGCTGGAGCTCTGTGGCACTCCTTGGCAGGAAGCTCTTTGCATAAAGCCCATTAGGGCAGCAACAGCTGAGCTTCCCCCTTAACAACTTGCAGAAGCAGATTGGAACAAATTGTTCTTGTGGTTAGTTGTGTTTTTTTAAAAAAATAAAAATACATATCTTAAGAGTAAAGTTGGGTGCACGCACATGCACACTCACTACTGATTGTTTTTAAATAGGAACAGAAAAAACCCAGATGAAAACAAAGGTCAGAGTGATGCTAAAGAAGGGATAAATATCTTTCTGTTCTGTTTGATTTTGGATGTAAGAAAGAGCAGGAAAAGATTCTGAAAAATGAGTGTTTTCTAACTCGGTGTTAAAGGTCTGAGGTCTAAAACTGATTCTGGGAGAATTTAAACACCAAAAGGGGAGCAAAATGCTCACGTTGTCTTTTCAGGTCAGTAGGATTTGAGTTCTTTCAGCTCTCCCTTGCGCCTCTGAAAGTCTCCTCCTCCCTGTTTGTAGCAAGCCATAAAATTCTAGGAAAAGCTTTGGGGACTCCCAGGGGTTGTTAGACAAGGATGCTCGTGGAGCAGCGCTGGCACTGCACATCCCGTCACATGTCCGTGCCTGTCCCCAGGCTAATAGAGAGATGTGCAAGTCTGAAACCTGAGACACAGGTGTGTGCTGCATTCAGAGACATTGCACTCTTCATTAGATTTCTTTTGTTATACTTTCCCGCTTTATGGATATGGAAATGGAGAGGTAAAAATTCGGCAGTTACTCAGTAGATTTCTTGGACCTAAAGGCAGATAAGCCGCTTGCACAGGGCAGGGATCAAGCATGCTCTGTATGTGTTTTGTGTCTGGGAAAGATTGCATAGATGTGTCAGAACTCTTGCTTCTCTGACAGGTTATAATTGCAGGTGAGTGGATTCAGAGCCTGGATTTCCAGAAGTCACCTGTGTGTGTGTGACTGGGGAGGGCACCAAAGGCCTTGTGTAAATGGTTGTGTAAGCCAGTACATAACCAGTATATCCCATTAGAACCAAAAAAATCCAGAGTACGACACGTTCTGCTGTAGCGGGAAGGGCTTTGGAGAAGTGAACTGCTCCCCTGTGGGGATGGTGGGAGCTCACATCCAGGGAATCCGGGATAACTAACGCAGCAACAAGCAGTGTGGGATAACAAACACGTCCTGCAGAGCACACACTTCCCACGCACAGGGCACCCAAAGGGTTAAATCGAGTTGTTCTCGGCAGTGTTTGGCCTGGCTGGAGATTAGAGCTTATTTTAGCTGTTCTTCCTAAACATAGCAAAGGTCACCAGGGAACAGGCTTTGTTGCTGAGTCTTATTGGCCTTGCTCCTTGCAGGGGTTTTGCAGGAGGACAGGATTGTCTCACTTACAAGGATAATAGATGACAAGCCTGGCGCTGATTAACCTCATTTTAATTGATAATTAATTTTAAACCCTATTTACTTTCCCTGGAACAGCTGAGACTTCAAGGGAATCACAACAGAGGTGAACACGAACCGAAATCTCCCCCAAGGAAACGATCCAGGCAGGAAGGAGGGAAGGTGAAGATAGATGTGTGTTCAGAGTGGCACTTTGGATCTTCATTAGATTTATTGCTTCTGCAAATGGAGGCCTCTCACCTTTTCCTGGCTCTTCCACCTGATTCCTCCACAAAGGCATCCCGGTCTTATAGTGCAAGGACCTCTACACTCCAAGCTCTGGGTCCTGCTTGCCAGTTAGCCTGGTTTTTGCTTTTTTAGAACACCTTTTGCCTCATTTCTGAGCCCGGCAGATTGGTGGAGTGGCCTGCTGGCCATCTGGGGGGATGGATACTCCTTTGATACTTGAAATACAGGAGATGCTCTAGAGTTTTCCAGTAGTTAAAGCTTGAGAACGTGTGTAAAAGGTGACTTTTATTCACAGCCCAGCTCTTTGCACATCCTGGACTCCGTTCTGCAAATCAGAGCCTTTTGGGATTAACAGATGCATTAAGTTTCCTGGCCGTGCATTCCTGCAGGAGCTTTCCTCCTCTCAGCTAAAATCTCCTGAAAGCCGTGATGCCTGCAGTCTGCCCTTCTCCGGCACCGCCTGGAGAGGGCTCACGCACCGTTTGACAAACGTTAAGGAGTTAATTCTTTGAACACCTTGGAGATGTGTGTCATCCTTACGGCACAGGCTGATAAAATGGGAGCCTCGGTAATTTATTCGGGGTCACATAACACCCGTGGCAGAGGCGGCAGCTCCTCCTGGCACCGGGGGCTGCTCTGAACTGATTTCCAGGACAACGCTCCAACAGGAGCCGCATCCGGAATTACCTTTTCCATCCAGATTGCGGCTCGTCTCTCTGGAGCAGTCGTGGCACTGCAGCACCTCCGCTCGGGGGAATTAGCAGCGCCATTTACCCGGCCGTGCGTGTGGTTGTTCAGGACCTTCATCCTGCGCCGTGGGGCTGTTTAAAGCAGCGCAGGTAATTTAGGGTGAATTCGCATCGTCTCACCGGATGGGTGGAGTCCAGGGCTGTTCTCACGGTATCGTTCGGGGCCGTTCACGCACTTTGAATGTGAAACGCCACCTGTGACAGCTCCACTGCTTTTCCCGAGCTGAGCACCTCTCGTTACTGAGCAGAGCGCCTCTCACTCAGGTAACATGGGAAAGCACTGCTTTCCCCAGTCCTGCCCGGAGTTCCCCGAGTGTCTTAGACTGGACAGTTCTGGAAGAAAGGTTCCTTGGGGCAGCTTTGTACCTGTGTTAGAGGGAGGGTATTTTAGCTCCTGTTTAATCAGGTGGAACTAGAAATGCCTTTCCATAGGGCATCTGACACTGCATTTAACCCTTTATAACTAATAGCAGCTGATCCCACTCCCACTTTTCTCATTTTGATGAATGACTGAGCATTTGTCCCGATGGATGCTTTCATTTCATGGTCTAGATCTTGCCAGACAAATAGTTGGCTTTATAGCTCTGGGTTTGTTTCAGTGAGTGCAGATCAGCTTCACTTCGTTTACAGGTGAAAACCCACCAGTAACACCCTGGGTGGAGTCCTGCAGGTTCCAAATGGAACCTGAAACTCATGGTGAGTTCCTTCATCACTAGCAACAATAAACTCCCTGGCAGTCATTCCTTCTCGTATGGAATATTTCTAATCCCATGCCAAATTAGGACTAGACCCCCTCTCTCAGGGCAGTTTTTGGAAGGTGCACAGGCTGCTTGCAGAGCTGCCCACTGCCAAGAGTTTTCCTGGATGGATCCTGCTGAGGGGAGAGTTGTCTGAAAATGTGGCCACAGTTCCAAGAGCTGTTCTGAGGTTTCTGCCTTGGCTCTGATTTTGCCTGGTAACACTCAGACTGTGGGTCTCAGCCAAATCCTGCCAGCTCTTGGGAGGAACTCGGGACGGTGAAACCCAGCCTGAGGTTCAGGCCCCCACTTTGCAGTCTCTTGCATCTGTTACACCACATGAAATGGGGATATTTTTCCACTGCCAGTTCTTATGGTGGAGCTCAGAGTTTGTTGATGGAGGACATTCTGATACGTGCACAGAAGGAATGTGGATATTCTATTAATGAGAGCAATTTAGTTTTAATAGCTGCTGTGTGAGCGCTGATCTGCTCAGGCAGAGACAAGTTATTAAAGGTGATGGTACCATGATGATTAGAGCAAGCCCCTGGCTACAGCCTTTCCTGCATTTAAAGTCATTTCAAGCATCAGGATCTCCCTGTTACAACTGGCAGCACAGGTGGTTTACCTGCCTGCTTACACACGTGTGGGATTCCCCCAAGCTACGTTTCCATGTGGGTTTTGATAACACTTTCTCTCCTTCCTCTGCACTGCAAGGAGGGAGATATTTCCCCCTTGCTTTCCTCCTAAAGGCTGCGATGTATTTTTAGCTGCTCAGGATGTCTCCAAATAACACAGTGACTGTGAACTTGCGTTGTCAGCCTTCCCCGTAAAGCCCCTCCTGGGAGGTTTATGGCTCACTCTCCCCAGCTCTGCTGATGCAGCGTGTAATGTTTATACCTGCAATCAAGCACTGCAACCCAGTGCTGGCAGCTCCTTCCTTCCTGCCCCTGCTCCCCCCTTCCCTTGCAACTCCACTCCGGTGATACTGGATTGATAAAGTGCATGCACTGGTATGAAAGTTATAAAAAAAAGAAAAAGGCATTACTCAATAGCCAGAAGAATTTGTATGTGCTCTGCCCAGCACGACTGAGATGCACTCGGGGTCCGTATTTCTTTTTCTAGATGATTTATAACGCCTTCCTCCCCTGCACTGCTGCTTTCCAAGCCATTTAATGGGCTTTGAGATTTACCAGATAAGAGGTTCATCTACAGTTTATAAACTGTTTTTCTTTTAAACAGAACACAAAGGTTAGGGGTTTTTTTGGTTTTGGGTACTTAACAGATCTTTTCCCCCAAGTACATCCTGGCTTGCAGTTGCCTCAGAACTGCTCATCAGCGTCTTCACCAAAGAGCACCTTTGAAACAGGGCCCTCATCTGGGTGGGAAAGTGTGGCTGATTCGATTGGAGCAGAATTCTAAAATAGCTTTATTCACAATGCAGACAACTTTTTTCCAGTTTAAGAGGGTCTTACTCATGCTTAGCTGTGGTTTGCTGTGTATTCCCAGCCCATGTCAGCTAAACCAAAATAAACACATCTTACAGGCCTCTGCCAGCATTTGACTGAATGGGTTTGAAGTCACTCTTTGCTTAAATCAGCGCAGCTGTGGATGAAAATAAGGCCAAATGCATCCAGTTAATCGTGAAGGCAGTGCCAGCAAAACGCACATTTCTCGTGGTTGATGTATCTGCAAGTTGTCGGTCCCAGGCACGGAGATGCGAGTGGAGCCGGGTGCTGATGGCTGGGGAGGGCAGGATGGCGCTGGTGTGTGTGTGTTTGTGCTTGTTTTAATGCTGTCCCTGAAGCGATTGCCCCTTTATGTGGCGGATGAATCTCTTGCGAGACCTGGAGAACCTCTCGTGCCCATCTGTGATCCCGCCCAGCTCCCCTCTGGAAGCGCCTCACTGGGTGTAACTCCCACCTATCAGCGGACTTCACTGCGCAGTTAAAAGCTACTCTGAGCTGAGCTATTTTTGTTCATTAATCCTTGAGGATTCCTGCTTAATTAAAATGGGCCCGAGGGAAGAACGACTCTCTTAATTTATCTTTTTACCAGAGAAAATGTTTGAAGGCCGTGATTTTATGCAGATCCAGACTTATTTATATTAACAGAAGATACCGCTGGTTACCCAGCTCTTTTCAGGCTGATTTTTGGGACTCTTTGGCTGCTCTGTTAAATTTACAGAGTAGCAGCAGAGGTACTGGACTGAAGAGGCATCATGGAAACACTGCAAAGAGAGAGAGTAGTTAAGTGTATCTTCGTAATAGAATTCAGTCAGACTTCTGGTTTTATGCTTCTGAGTCAATATTCAATGCTGTATTAAATCAACATCCAAGGGAGATTTTTCACCTTTATCCACTCACAGCAGCTTCTGTCACATCTCTGACTTGGCCTCCACAGTACAGTTCCAGCTTCTTAGGTTTCCATTTATTATTGTTATAAATGAAGTCCATAATCAAGAATTCTTAGCAGCAATGTTATTTATTTAATAAAGAACGAGCAAACAGCGCTGGGTGCGAGGGAGCCCAAGCCCACCAAACTCGCACACTTGTTGCCTTTGTTCAGCTCCTTTTATGCAGGATAACATCACATATGCATTAATTGTATTACATAGACATTAGTTGTGTTACATGTGCATTAGCTGTGTCAGAAAAGTCCAGAAAGTAGGAGGGGAATCATTAACATTTACCACTCCTATAGCTCTGCCTCAGAACGCCCCTTTGGGGTCTCCTTTTGGGGGTCTTTGGATGAAGTAAGGAGTCTTCCTCAGGCTTGAACTTTTCAACTTTGGGACTCACTGCTGAGCTGGCACAGTCCGATTAGCTCAAAACTGGCATCGTCTCTGTGAGCTTCTCCTTATCAACTTTCAAGGTCCCTTCAAAGCTCCTTATCAAAACTCCAGGTTTCCTGTACTTGCTAAGGACTTATCCAAATCTTGCCTGTGTGCTAATAAAAGCAAGCAAGGCTATTCTATCCAAAAGTTAGTTTTAACAAACAACTAAGGCTACAATTTCATATATTGTTTTCATAAACACCAACTTTATAAGACTGTTACGAGTTTTGCCGGCCTCGTTCCCCAGTTGCGATGTCAGCGCAGGCTCTTACTGAGGGTGTCTTTTGAATAATTAACACGAATCATCACACAATTCCTCACATCATTTATTGGAATAACCCCGCTGAAATATGAATTTCCTCTACGACTCCTCTGGTTTCTTGGATCTAAACCCTGCTATTTAGCCGCTCCTAACTAGGATTAGGAGGTTGAAAGGTTGCTACCTCACAAATGTAGCAAATAAGTCTGTTACCTACCTATTTTCTCTCTTTTACATTTTATCCCCCCTAGAAAGTAGCTTTGATCCTCGGCCACCAAACCCCATCATCTGCTTTGGGTCTAAGGAGGATCTTCACCCGATAGGGAGAATATTATGATGTGGTTTCTTAACTTCCATTTTAGTGTTGTGCTGCTTCCTGGTGGGGCTGGAGCAACTGTTCTTCCCTGGAGTTGCTTTGCAGCGTGGTGAGTGCTGTTTATTTGAAGTTGCTGCACTTCAAATACGTGAAGGACAGCCGTATGGTTTTGGTTCAGAAATGCTTGTTAAAAAGCTTCCCTCTAATCTAAGGTTAAAGAGACAGTTCGCTGTCTGTGTGTCTTAGAACAGGCTCTAACAGCTGTGGAAGTGGAAGAGCTGATTCTCCAGCAGACTTTTGGAGCAGAATTAAACTTTCTAAAGCACATAAATTAGCTGGTAGGTTGTTTTCTTACTTCTCAACATCAGAATAATGAATTAGTAGCTTACACTTATGTGTTTGAACAGCGAGGCCTTGAAGAAGAAAGAACTTTTCTCTCCCCAAAATGCTACTTTCAGGTAAGAGAGAGCTGTCATCAAGCAACATCTCTTTTGTTCACATTTTCAAACAATTACTTGATTTTTTTTTCCCACTCGCCCCTATTCCATCTCTCAGTATTATGGCCTATTTATCTTGAGAGATATTTTAATTACAGCAAGATCTGTGCCTGGTGCTGGGTGGCTTCCTCAGAGCTGACAGAGTTGGAGAGAAGCTCGAAGGTGAATCATGTTGCAGGTCATCCCTTTGGATTTGCCGGGTGGGAATGAAGGGGATGTGCTGTCGAGGTACAGCCTGGCTCAGATACTCCCTTGGTGCATCATGAAGTTCTGAAAACCTTTCCGAGCCACAGCTCGGGGTGTTTTGTTGTGAGGAGCTGGGCAAAATGTCAAAGGCGTGGCTTGCTCTGCCCTCCTTGCCTTGCAGCACTGAAGCTTCATTATATGACTCAGTGGCCCCGTGTGCTGCTGTTCCCATCAGAGCTGCTCCCCAACCCCACACAGCCCTGACTCAACCCCCGGCTCCTGGCAGGCTCCGTCCAGCTCCTGTACCAGACCCGTCCTGGAGTGAACCTTTTGGTTCTGCTTAGGAAGTGCTGGACAAGAACACGGAGATTTCAGTCTCCAGCAGCAAGAAAAGGTGCTGCCAAAGAGGGATCCTTCCAGACCGTGGCTTTGTAGCAGCAGGATTAGAAGTGTCAGCTGTAGGAACCTAAATCAGATTGAATCCCGTCTGTGTGTCTGACTCTGAAATGGTCCATGGGAGTGTCCCACCATCAACCTTCCCTCAGGTAACCAGCAGCACATGTGGCTCCCAGAAACCTTTACACACTTACCTCCTGTGTAGGGGTGCAGAAAGAAGAATGTAGGCAAATAGTGAGGTGAGTTGTTACCATCTTGAAATAGTACCGTTTTGAAACAACGTGGGCACGTTGGCCACTGCCAGGACTCCCTTCCTTCCCAGGGCTTGGCTTTAACAAAAGGCAGAGTGGAATAACAAACCCCTCACAGAACACGTGCCCGTGGATTCCCCCTGAGCAAACTGACCACCCTAAAATGGAGAAGTCCTTAAACTGATGGCAGCAATCACAAAGGTGATTGATCTGGGAAGCTGCAGCTTCAGCGCAGGCTGGTCACGTCTCCACAGATCTTCCACTGCTTTGATTTCTCTCTTTGATACTCCAAGGTCTTTGTGGAGGGCTGTTCAGGAGGCCATCGGGGAATAGAGTTAAATAATGTTTTTATTGTGTTTGCTTCTGTAGTTTTATGAGTGTTTATATGTGGGCTTGGCTGCGAGATGTGAGGCCAGATTATGCACTCACAGCACTGTAAATTTAAAGCTTTCTGCTGAAAACCACGAGGGACTCCAGATTTGCCTCACTGTAAATTACACACGGTCCCACCTGCGGTGTTTTGAGGACTAAGGAGGTTAAGACATTGTTCTGAACAAACCCTGTAATAACAAAATGCTTATCTCGAATTTTGCATTTCATCCCAGCCCTGACTCCGCACGCAGTGAGTAAGCCTGCAAAATCATATCATAGGTGCCACATTTTGGGTTTTGGTTCCCAAGACACTCTAACACAGTAAGGACAAAGCCCATTAATCCAGAGATAGCACAGTGCTAGAACAAAACAGAGCTGAGCTGTAATCCTGAAGATTATAGTTTCAGGAGAAAGATTTAATGTCACCTCAGGGTGGTTGCTTCCCCCCCCCCCCCCCCCCCCCCCCCCCCCCCCTCTTT
>VXAY01004755.1:964366-1076354 GCA_013399855.1 Oxyruncus cristatus | reverse complement strand
CCCCCCCCCCCCCCTTTCCTCGGTTCTGTTTTGTTTTCAGGCAAACTTCAAAGTGCCTCATTAGATGCCTTCAGAAGTCATGAAGATGAAATGAATAAGAAGCGATTCAGGCAAATTGTTGACTCTGGAGAAGGGTTTTAAAAAACAACACCACAAAAGCAAAACCCCCAGGGACAGCTATAATTGCATATCTGAGGAGTATTTCAGCGCTGGGCTGCCAGCCCCACTTAGCTCAGGCACCTTTTCCTCATCCTGAGAAGGGCTGATCCTGTTTGTCCTGGCTTCTCAAACATCACTCCAAATTTCCCCTGACTGTCCAAATTTCCCTTGACTGTGTCGTAGCGATTGAGCCTCACAGACTTCCTGTGGGGAATGCTTTATGCTCCAGAGGAGATTTGCTGAGGAGAGAGATATTCAATATCTGTTTTTTAAAGTGGGTAGGAATCCAGACAATTCGATAGCCGTGGAGGAAAAGGGATTTTAAAAAAAAAAAAATTATATTTTTTCCTTTAAGTTGATTCCTTTGTTTCCTCTTCTCTCCTCCTGGGATAGGATGAGAGAAGGAAAAGGACGAGAGAAAGAAAAAGAACAGGAAAAAGAGCCTCTCTGATGGATGGTTTCCATGTTGCCAGGAGTGAAACCCTCAGGTCATGCTGAGCAGTGAGCACTGTCCTTTAGGATCAGTGCTTTGCTCTCAGGTTTAGCCAAGCCCAGCCCTCCTTGGCACACCTATCCCTTTGTATCCCACAGCTAAACCACAGCCAGGCTCCGCTGCGTGACCCTGTTCCTGGGAACAAGTGTGGACAGATGCTCCCTGAGTCAGCAGGAAGGTCTGCCTGCCCTGCAGAATCACTGAGGAAGGGCTTCCCAAGCCAGGCTTTTTGGGACACGGCACTTGGCAACGCCGGAGTGCTACTCCAGGGAGCCTCTGGAAGACTCTGAGCTCGCTGGAGCGGGGACAGGGACACCCAAAGTTCACAGAATGACAGAATGTTCCGGGCTGGAAAGGACCCACAACAATCATTGAGTCCAACTCTTAAGTTGGCTGTTCCTGGCTCTAACTGGCACTTCTTGGCTTGGTGTGTCTCCCAGAGGAGTGAGCAGGGATGTGGTGGGATAAGAGGGCAGGGGGGCACTGCCTCCTCTTGCCTGGGTCAGACTGGCACCTACCTGCACTTTCTCTTCCTGACCACCCTCTTACTGTGGTGACAGTCCCCCCCTGCTCTTTTACACCTGCTGTCTCACCAGTGCCTTGGAGTCTTTGGAATGAGCACAAGAAAAAGAGGGAAACTGGAAAAGTTGTTTATATGGGTTTTTTTTTCCCCATTTTTTTCCCTCGGTCCCCTTTGTCGCGTGTCCAAGGACCACGTGAGGCATCACTGGGGACAGAAGCTCTGCACCTCACACACACACACGCACAAGCTTTTCTAAACCTCATTCTTTTTAGTAGAGAAGCAACTGTGCTCCAGTCACAATGCTCCAGGAGAATAAAACCCGGCAGGTTAATACCTTTTATTGTGCTCACTGACACAGCTGAAAAATCCCAGGCGTGGTTTCAGGCTCGGAGCCCCTCCTTGGGTTACTCCAGGCTGTGCTTGTGCCACTACCAGCGACTGCCAGACGGGGCTGCTCTGGCCCTGGGATTACAGGGGGAAGTGCAGGGGAGAAACCAGTGGAAAACAGGCGCCAGGGAGAGAACGATTTGTTCCAAAACATTTGCCTTGTAACAGGGTCATCTATAAATTCTGGGATTTCCTGTTTGCTGAACGGCAAGGCTTTCTCTTTTTCGGGTTACACACCGGAATAATTTTATTACAGCTCGTTGTAATCTTCTTTCCTTTCCAAGCTCAGATTTGCAGCCCTTGCACAGAAATTTCCCAGCTTTCTTGGGGGTTTTAAGTTGTATCCTTCAGCAGCGTCCTCCCGGGCTGTGCTTTAATTTCACTCTGGGCTTTGGAAGTGGTGAGATCATGGTAGTTTTAGGGGAAAAGCATTAGACATATTAATGGGTCCTTTTCATGCTGATGTAAGTTTGCTCTGGATGCTGGGAAAGTAAAACTTAAATAAGCTGGAAAAAATAGTGATTTAAACCACAAGGAGCCCGATCCTGCATCTTGTACATCTTGTGGATTCGTTGACTTGACTGGGAGTTGTCATTGTTGAGGAAACACAGGTTTTGGGCTACAACTGGTCAGGATGTTGTTGGGGGGTGGTTTTAACTGTTTGGTTTCAGAAAACACCCATTAATGGGTCACCTTTGTCGAGAATATGGTTGGGAAACACTGTCAGGGCACTTGATCAGGTCTAGACCCTTCCAGCTGAAGGAAGAGAGACCTATCCCACCATATTCCCTTATAAAGATGCAGCCTCATGTTGGGAGAATTTACCTGAGCTCTTAATGATCTGGGTCGGGTCACGGGTCTGGAACAGGCAGGGACAGTTTTCCACCTGAGTGCCTTGAGGACCTGGATGTCTTAGTGCCTTTCTCTTCCTTGGAACAAGTGGGAAGCCGTCAAAAAATGCATCCTTTGAGAGCTGGGGATAAACAAGGAGAGGAGGAGAAAGGTAGTTGTGAGTTTTGTGAGGTAAGAGAGGTGCTCTGTGCTGCAGCAGGAGATACACCCTGTGATCTGCTCTCGCTGCTGGGATGAGCCCTTTGGCCAGAGCCGTTGTCCATGGCTGTGCAGCACAGCACTGCAAACATCCACAGGGACAGCGTGCCTGGCCTGGGGAGCACTCCCTGATTACATTTATAACGAGGAGAAATTAATTTCTTGTAACTGGGGAGCAAATCTGCCAACTCAGCTCGGGATTTTATTAATGGCAGAAAGTTCAGAAGCTCTGACTGCACGATTTTACAGACGTCTCTCGTTCAGCGTGCTGGGAGGGTTTTGCCTTTATGCTGAGTTTAGCAAATGAGATTCCAGTCCTTGACTGACATTATTAGGCACTATTGTAACAAGAATGAAAAGGAGATGATTAAAATCTGCCTACTAGTGGCAGGGGTTGATGTTGCTATACAGCAGTGTAAGGAGGATGGCATTCTGAGCTCCTTGCCTTCCCCTCTGATGTGAGCACAGCATTATCCGGGAGGTGAAATGGAATCCTCAGAAGAGATGGAGTGGGTAATTGCTGTTTTTATTTTAACTTCTTTTCACATGGAGCCGATGCTTCCCATGGAAATTTAACTTCGGCGAAAGCCTCAAGACTATTTTTGGCAGCAGTTAAAGGCATTCAGGAGCTGCCTGTCACTTCAGCTCACAAATTTCCGCGGGGTGCTTTATTTGTGTGTTGTGAAGGAAGTGGAAAACGCAGCAATATGGCTCCTGCTTCACTTGAACCGTCTCACATCTCGTGGCAGCAAGTGACAAGCCATTTTTCTTCACTGGGAGCTGTTTGTCCAGATGTCACGGCGTGGAGGTGCTGATAGGATTCTCCCAAGGCAAATAATAACATCCAGCACCCACTAACACCTGCTGTCCAGTGATCTGGAAGTGCTTTGGGGAAATATTTTTTAGGATTCGTGCCTGTGAAACTGGTAACGTTGTGTTGAGCTGAGTTTACAGGCGGAAAAGCTGATTGTTGTCTCTCCGATGCTCAAAAGCACCACTGATTTAAAATGTCGAGGCTTAACTTGAGGGAGTTGGGTCCTGGTGTCCAGAGCACATCAGTTCCCAAGCTCTTCAGGAGGGGTTAATTGCTAAGAAATTGAAGAGCTGGGCCGAGAGCTTCCCAAAATGAAGAACCAGCTGAGAAGGTGCTGCAGCAGAAAACTTGTCCGGTAACTGCTCCAGGGGACACCAGTGGAGTACTGAGGATAAAGCTGGGAGCTCTTTTATTGGCAGGATCCTCTTCTCATTCAAATATTTATAAGGCTGCTTGAATACATCTCTGTGTGGATTCTGTGGGAGGAAGTATGAGATGTATGTGTGGTATCTCCGATAGAATTTAGCTTGCTGTGTGGGTATAGCCTAAAAAAAACCCCATCAGATCGAGGGTACAACTGTGGTGAGCTCATCTGATGGATGATCTACCCAGCTTCTAAAAGGGGCTTTCACCAAAACCCTTCCCACCTCCGCACCCTGGCTTTTAAAAATCCTTAAAAATCTCTAAAACCTTCGACATTTTAAACCTCAAATCTGAAGTTTAAAATCCGTGCTAGCAGCCAGTAACAAGCAGAGCTGAAATCACAGGGGCAACGGGTTCTCCTGGCACATCCCAGAGAGACTCCTGAGCAATCCCGGAGCCCGCACTGCACACAGACCTCACCTGCTGGTGCAGTTCTTGCCTCGGTCAAAAGCCACTCCATGTCATTCACAGTCACACTTGCAACTGCAAACCTTTCTGTCTCCTGTTATGCGCTGGTGGGAGAAGCAGGGGGAACGAAAAAGTGATTTTTAGGGCGGTATTGAAGCATGTATATAAATGATAAATAAATGTATGTATAAACAATATAAATGTAAGTATAAATAATATAAATAGAAATATAAATAGAAATATAAATAGAAATAGAAATAGAAATAGAAATAGAAATAGAAATAGAAATAGAAATATACCGTGAGTCTTTCGGAGCCAGATTTCTTCTCCATCGTCATTGGGGTTTAAGACACAGAGTCACTTCTTGGGTTGTCAGACCTCAGGATTTCCCTGAGCAAACCACCGTGCTTCTCACCCCAGTACCTGGTTGTGAGTGGGATCTGTGTTCCCCGTTCCAGTTGTCTGGACAGAGCGAAGCGGAGCAATCTGAGGCAACCAGGGCTTTTCTCCCAGTCTGAGGTGCAACAAACGATTTGAAAAGCAGAAAACTCGGTTTTTCTCCAAGGAAAAACTGTGGGTGCTGCAGTCTGGAAAGCAGAGACAGCCCCTAGATGTGTGCATCCTTCCTAAAGGAGTCCGAGCATTTAAACCTATTTTTATAAATCCTAATTAGAAATGCTCGTGTTTTAAAGTTGTCAGGAGATGTTTGTAACTGGTCCAGGGATGTTTTTATGCTGGTCAGAGGGGTGGGCTCTGATCGAGGCTGCAGTTGAGGGTGAGGGGGCAGTCGTGTGGGCTCTGGGTGGCAACAGGGAGGGAGCTACCACTGAGACGGGCAATTTCAATATAATAACAGAATTTCAATGTAATAATAGAATTTCCTTGTGATAATAGAATTTCAATGCAATAATATAATTTTGGTGTAATATAATTTCAGTGTGATAATGTATTTTCCATGTGATAATAGAATTTCAATACAATAGAATTTCAGTGCAATAATATATTTTTGGTGAAATATAATTTCAATATAATAGTATAATTTCCCTATGATAACAGAATTCCAATATAATAGAATTTCGATGTAATATAATTTCAATGTAATTTCCATATGGTAATAGAATTTCAATATAATATAGTTTCAATATAATAGAATTTCAATAGAATAATATAATTTCCATATGATAATAGAATTTCAATATAATATGATTTCAATATAATAATATAATTTCCATATGATAATAAATTTTCAGTATAATAGAACTTCAATATAACAGAACTTCAATATAATCGTATATTTTCCATATGATAATAGAACTTCAATATAATAGAATTTCAATATAGTAGAATTGCAATACAATAATATATTTCCCATATGGTAATGGAGCTTCAATATAATATAATTTCAATATAATATAATATAATTTCAGTGTAATATAATTTTAATATAATAATATAATTGCCATANAGAATTTCAATACAATAGAATTTCAATATAATAATATAATTTCCATATAATAGATTTTTAATATAATAGTTTTTTAATATAATAAAATTTCAATGTAATAATATAATTTCCATATGACAATAGAATTTCAATATAATGGAATTTCAATACCATAATATAATTTCAGTATCATATGATTTGAGCTGTGATATATGAGCAGAGGTGGCATTTTGACCCAACAGCTGATTTCCTCCCTGTTCTGTCTTCTCTGGGACTCTGGGAGTCAGCTGAGGCCATTCTGTGGAGGCAGGGGTTGGATGCTGGGATTGTGTTTCTTATCCCTGCATTTTTCCGTTCCTGGTGCTGAGGCTGTGGTTGGGGTGGGCAGTAAAATTCCTCCTTGCCCCGCTTTTGGGCTCGGTGTCACTGCAGGGCTCCCCCCTGGAGCTGTGGAAGGTGTTTTGCTCCTGCTGTCAGTGGTACCCAGCCCCAGTTTCATAGAATCATAGAATCATAGACTCATAGACTCATAGACTCATAGAATCCTAGAATCAGACGGGTTGGAAAGGCCCTCTGAGATCATCAAGTCCAACCCCTGATCCAACACCACCACGGTTCCCAGACTATGGCACTCAGTGCCACGTCCAGCCTCATCTTAAACACCTCCAGGGATGGAGAATCCACCACTACCCTGGGCAGCCCATTCCAATGGCTGATCACCCTCTCTGGAAAGAATTTCTTTCTGATGTTCAACCTAAACCTCCCCTGGCACAGCTTAAGGCCGAGCCCTCTTGTGCTACTGCTGGTTCCTGGGAGAAGAGACCAACCCCCACCTGGCTCCCCCCTCCTGTCAGGGAGTTGTAGAGAGCGATGAGGTCTCCCCTGAGCCTTCTCTTCTCCAGGCTGAACAACCCCAGCTCCCTCAGCCTCTCCTCACAGCACTTGTGCTCCAGTCCCTTCCCCAGCCTGGCTGCTCTTCCCTACACTCTGTACAAGCAGGGGAGAAAAACACCCTGAAAATTCCCACAGTCAGTTCTTTCTGGTTCCTTGGAATTGCTGCTAGTCCAGACTACAGGAAGGATAAAAATCCCTAGAGGAAATGAGTCACCTCTGAACAGGGAAATTCTTTTAAATAGAATTACAACTGGCTGCCAGAGTTTCAAACCAGGTTCCCTGCGTGGCCGAGCTGGTGTGCCAGTTCTTCTAAAATGTCTCATTTATGCAGCATTCCTGGTAATCATTCCCTCTGCCTACGACACCCACGAAAGCCCATCATATTAATTTAACTGGAAAGTTCTCTGGGAACTGTAGTAGGTGGTTTTCATCATTAAATGAATATTACGGACTTCAGATCGAATTTCTGGGCACCTGTTGTTGTTTGCGGAATTGTTGTGGGAATTGGTGTCTGATCTCTGCCTTTTTGGGGTCTGACTGCTGGAATTGCCTCTTTTTTTGCCTCCTGTCTGCTCCCTCCTCCCCAGCCAGTGTTCACTTATCCTCTTCCTTTGGATTTCTGGGATCTTAGGGAACCTTGACAAGTGCTGTGCATTTCCTTGGAATTGCTCCCCTTGTAGATCCTAGAGAACCTTGATAAATGCTGTGTATTTCCATGGAATTGCTCTCCTCTTGGATCCTATGGAACCCTGATAAATGCTGTGTATTTCTATGGGAATTGCTCTCTTTTTGGATCCTAGGGAACCCTGATAATGCTGTGCATTTCCTTGGAATTGCTCCCCTTTTGGATCCTAGAGAACCTTGATAATTTCTGTGTATTTCCATGGAATTCCTCCCCTTTTGGATCCTAGGGAATCTTCATAAATGCTGTGTATTTCCATGGGAATTGCTCCCTTTTGGGATCCTAGGGAACCTTGATAAATGCTGTGCATTTCCTTGGAATTGCTCCCCTTGTGGATCCTAAGGAACCTTGATAAACGGTGTGTATTTCCATGGGATTGCTCCCCTTTTGGATCCTAGGGAACCTTGATAAATGCTGTGTATTTCCATGGAATTGCTCCCCTTATGGGATCCTAGGGAATGTTCATAAATGCTGTGCATTCCCTTGGAATTGCTCCCTTTGTGGATCCTAGAGAACCTTGATAAATGCTGTGTATTTCCATGGAATTGCTCCCCTTTTGGATCCCAGGGAACCTTAATAAGNAAATGCTGTGTATTTCCATGGAATTGCTCTCTTTTTGGGATCCTAGGGAACCTTGATAAATGCTGTGTATTTCCCTGGGAATTGCTCCCCTTTTGGATCCCAGGGAACCTTAATAAGTGCTGTGTATTTCCATGGAATTGCTCCCCTTTTGGATCCTGGGGAACCCTGGTAAACGCTCTCCTGCTCTGGGTGCCTCAGTGCAGGTCACGTTGGAGACCAGCACCACCCTCACGGTCCTGAGCACAGGTTACATCAACAGCCCAAGTCCCTTTTCCCCCATGAGCTCCCAGCTTCCCCCGTCTGCATTTTCCTTCTCCCAGGCTTCTGTTGGAGCTGTTTCTGTGCAGGGTGACAGCGAGGGAAGCAGCAGCAGTGGGGTGGGAGCCCTTTAAGGGGTTGGGGCGTTATCCAAGCAGCCGAGTGTGAGGGTGGTGACTCGTGTGTGCCGGGCACAGCCCGTGCTCCCAGGGACACCAACAGCTGCCACTGCACAGCTGGGGCCGGACACGGGCCCAGGGCAACAGCGGCTTGTTCAGCACCGACACTGTTCCATTACCTGATCCAGCCCTGGGCTGGAGGACCTGCCTGACACGTCCTGCGTGGACTTAAGCTCAGCTTTGCCGGCGGGCTCAGGACAGGAGATGGCCCTGGCTCTTGTCCTGTGAGGACACAGCCTGCAGCCAGCAGGTCACAGCTCAGCACACGGAGCGGGATTTCTTCTCCTGCGGTGGCTTCGGGAGCGTGCTGCTGCGTTCGTGGGTCAGTGTTTCCCTGCCTGCGCGCTCCTCGCCGCCGGGGTTATTTTCGCCTCCCAGCTGTGTTTCCGGTGAGCAGCTGGGGGAGCTGCCTGACTCAGCACACCGCCGGCCTCCACAGGCACACAGAGCGCTCAAGCAGGAGCAGGAATGGTGTGGGCAGAGCGGAGGGTCCCCTCTGCTGCCTCCCCCAGCCAGGGAAGGGAGGGAGGTTCCCTCCCATGGATAGAGGTGTTCAGAGTGACAGGACTCATTCGCTCCGGGACTGTGCCCACAAACGGGCCGTTCACTGAAGGGCTGGACTCGATGGTCCTTGTGGGTCCCTTCCGACCCAGGATAGTCTGTGATTCCATGAAATAGGACAAATATGCGTCTTTATGTCAGAAATACGTAGTGTGTGGAAGTTGTTATCAGTTGTTATGCAGAAAGAACCTGACACGAGGCTGGGGTGCTGTGGGGGACAGAGCCTTCTGATAGGAGCGGGGAGGTACCCACCAGCCCAGCCCTGCATGGAGCTGCTGCCGGGCCTCACTGCTGTGACGATATTGGCTCATAAGTATCGTGAGTCACTTTTTCTGGGCAGGTTCCTCACAGCCTTCACATGGGGCAGCCCCACACGTGTTACTGACCTCTGGGATGTTTGCACCCTGCAGAGCTGCGGGGGGTGAGAGGGTGGGCAAGGACTGGCGAGGGGAGGCTGGGAACACACCTTTGCCTGGTGCTTTGAGCAATGGAATAAGGACAGGAAGATTGTATTACCGGCTCTGCCTTTGACCTTGGCCAAGGGAACTCTCCCTGCCTCTCTCTCCGTTTTCTGCCCTTCGTATGCATTGTTTGTTTTGACTGTAATTTTTGGTCTGAAGGTGGTCCCTCTTCACGGGGTTGTTTAGTGTCTAACAGTCAAAAGCTGAGCTGATGGAGAACTTTACAGTTCTACGAGTGAGTAATAATGTAATAATGAATAATGTAAAAATGGAATGATAGTGTGAAAACGAATCTGGTTTGTAAAACGCAGTGGGACTTGCAAGAGCAGCAAAATACCAGTCAGAGTGAGGAGGAATTAAATGTCGGGTGTAATTTGAGTCCACTGTAAAAAAAACCCAGCTAAAATTCCAGTTGCAGTGAGGTTGTTGGGGGCAGCAGGAAAGGGACTTTTTGTAAGCATGAGACTTTGGCTGTTTCACAGTTTTATCACTCGCCCGTAAAGGAGGAGAAAGTTCTTTAATTGATTGGAATTTCTGGCAGCTCCTCTGTTTGGAATTGAGTCTCGTAGCATTTCCTGAGTTTGTAGTTTGATGGAGAAGGGTGAGAAAACTCCTCTTTTCCCTGGGACCATACAAGTCTTCCCTGACTGTTTGGGTGTGTGGCAGAGGGAAGATGTACTTCCCATTCCAGGCAGAGCAGATGGATCGTGGCTCTGGCACGGCAGGACCCTGAGCGTCCTGCGGCACTGACTCTCCTCAGTACCTCCCTTGTCGTGCCTCAGAACCAGGCACAGCAGTCACAGTTGGCCAAGACAGTTTGCACCTAACACCAGGTTTGGGAAGCGCTGTATCCTGTCCGGGAACATCCCAGAACACGCCTTGTTTCGGAGTCCCTCTGGAGACATTGCTTCCCTAAGCACCTGAGCGCAGGTGCCGCTGTGTGGCTCCTCCCAGCCGTGCTGTCACTGCCACACCTGCTGGGGTGATGGTGGGGACACTGCCCTCCCTCAGGGGCTTCAGCACAGCTCAGCAACCCCCCCTGTCAGGGCTGGCCTCCCTCAGCCCAGCCTGCAGGTAGGGCTTCATGGCAACAACAGCCAGTGCTTGTTTACTTCTTTCCCAAACTGCAAGCAGCACATCTTTCCGAAGACAGAAGCAGGCCAAAAAAAAAAAAAGGCAAAAAAAAAAAAAAAAAAAAAAAAAAGGGGGAAAAACGAGGGAAATTAAGCTGAGACTTCAATATGACTCAGTTCAACCGGCTTCAGAGTAACATTTGCCTTTGTGGACAGCAGTGACTCCTTACACACTTGATTGCTCCATTTCCTCCCTGCCCCCTCAGCAGACCTTTTTTGTGCCAACTCACACAGAACTCGCTGGAGCACAGGAAGGCTTTTGCTGTGTAGGAAGGGCCGGAGCCCTTTCACATGCTCTTGTATCATCACTGAAATCAGAAGCACGTGTGGCCTTGGTGCTAAGTTTGCTGATCCTCTGTGGAAAAACAGGTTCTTTGGAAGCAAAACCACTGTAGTCCATCCATATGTGTGACATGCTTATGTGTGTATATATATATATTTATTCAGAGTGAGGGTACTCTGTCATGATTTGGGTTGACTCAGCAGGATTTGCAAACAGTGCTATTTCTCACGGTGCTGCTGAGACAGAGATTTTAAGGTGTGAATAAATAACCAGCGTGAGCTGCCACACGCAGACCTGCTGAGCCCTGTCCCATGGGTGTACAAATATTGTCATGGAGAAGAAAGGTTTCAGAGAGCCTTCCCACTTCATGTGCTCCAGTCCTGTGCTGTCATGGGCAGTGGCACCTCAAACATGTGCTCACACAGGGAACAGACCTCATCTGAAAGCTAAATACTGTGTTTTGCCCTTATTTTGTGAGGGAGGATAAAGAGTCTCTGCCCTCCTGTGTGCACAGGGCTGACAAAACACTGGTAGGTGGCTCATGAGATCCCAAAAAGTGTTATCAGCACCACACCATTGCTGTGCCTGGGAAGCCTCAGTGCTTGCCCTCCACCTTGATAAGAAAACTGCTGTGAACAACAGGCACCCCCTTCAAGGTCAGTCCTGTTTGTTGAAGGACTGAAAACCTGTTCTTTAGTCGAGTTTTTTTCCTTTCTAAGTGTCGTGGCCTTTCTGAGGGCTATGCCGGTGTTTTTGTGCCCGTAGATCTTTAACCGTTTAGATGTTGAATAACTAAAAATCATCTCAGCCAAGTGAAGTGGTTCCTCTGGCAGATGAACTGCTGTACTCAAAGTGTTCAACCACCTCCACAGCCGAGACTGGCAGTCAGAAAATCAGCCTGTGGAAGTTTTACCCACCTGAGCCTTCCAGGAATGACTTGCTTTGTGGGTGCAATTTAGGTACAAATCCCAAACCAGTCTGTCTGGGTTGAGCAGAAGGAGGTGGAGGGAAGCAGCTGACTCGTGTGTGAGGGAACAGCAAGCCTAAGTCAGCAAGGTGGTTTACTGGACTGTTCCTGTTCCTTCCCTCCAGTTAAAAGGAAGGTTCTCCTCCTGAGGAAAGGTGTCTTCCTCCCCTGTTAAGGGAGAGCAAGCTTCCTTCACATTTTGTGCGTGTTGCGGGTGTGGGTGTCCCTGTGCACCTCGGGCCGTGCTGTAGCATCCCGAATATGGGATTTCTGGAACCTCCCCTTAACAGAAACGTGTGCATTTTAGAACCTGCTCATAAACACAGCTCACACGGGAAGTTTAGACCTTTCCTCCTCTCCCCGAAGTTCTGGCTGCTCCAGGTCAAATCCAGTATTCCATCTGAAGCCTGGGATGGGCTGCTCAGTCCATATTCCACATCCTCTCTTCTGTGGGATCTTCCACCTCCTTTCTGTCCAGAGGGAAGAGAGAACCCTACCAGTCAATTAATCAGTGGAATGCACTTAACCCTTTCCCAGCAGGTGCAGCACCTGCTGCTGCACAGCCTTTTAGCCAAGCTCTCAGGAGCCCTTTTGGCTTCCCCCCCTTGTCTCGTTTTTCCACAATTCCCTTCTTCTCATTAAATCACTGGCTGTCCTGGGATTATTGAACTGCACCACCAGCACTTCCCCCTGTCAGTGCAGGAGCTCTGCAGCCCTTTAATGCAAGGCAGTCACCCATGAAAGAGGAAAGGTGGAGGGGGTACAAGGATTCCCAGCAGTGGGGAACAAAAAATTCTTAACAAATGCCAGTGCTGGGTGCTGGGGCTGGGCCTGCGTGGGATCCACCTTCCCTTGCTGCCTGGAGCACAGTGCCTGCGGGAACATCTTTGTCCTCTGGCAGCCTGAGCCTGCCCAGCACAGTAAATAATGCCTTGGAGCAATGTGACCTGTGGCAGCACGTGAGGACACTGTCACACACACACACAGAGCTGTTGGAACAGCCAGGCCGGAATCCTCGTGCTGTGCCCACGGAAAGGCACTTGGCAAACGAGATTCCATTTGCTCTGTGCCCAGCGTGGAAATTTGCAGCGGGACAAGAGGCATTAGGGGGTGTGTAATTGATTGTCTGAATTATAATAAACAGGCTGTGACAGGTGATCATCCATCATATCCCTGCTGCAAGTTCCAGCACCGCCGGGAGACACGGAGAGAGCCGCAACGGGAGCAGGGGGAAGGAAAAGTCGGATTCCCGCGGAAGCAGAGGAGGAATGGAATAGAAAAAAGGGTCAGGGTGGAAGGGAGAGGGGACTGCGACCACTGCCCTGATTCCTTGGGGGTGGGAAAGCCTGTGGTTGCAGTGGTGCTGTTCCAGGATCCAGGGATGGGAACGATGGTTCTCCTAAGGGGAGCACGAGCCCAGAGCAGTTCAAGGCTTTTGTTGCTCAGCCCGGCCTTCCCAGGGACAAAATTATTGCTCTTGGAGAGGAGTGTGAAGACATGGTAAAAAAAAATATTTAGGGAAATGGTGTCTGTGGCTGGAAGGCCAGAGGGATTTTCCTGAGTATTTCCCAAACACACCTCATGGGAAGCCCCACGCTCCAATTTCCACCCTCTGCACTGAAGCTGAGTAGGCAATACTGTGGGAATAATTGTGTCTTTTAAAATACCCAATTTCCTTTGTGTTGCTCGTTATCTTTGCGGTATGAATGATCAGATTGGGTTTTTCCCAAGTTTGGAAAATGTTGTATCTCCCAGAGTTGCTTGTGGACAGTTTTATGCCGTTACTTTGCCAAAAAAATCACCCAAACTGTAACTTGTCGCGGCACTGTTTGTATTTGCTGCTTGGTCGGATGCTCAGACAGTTCCCCTGCAGACCTTTGCCCACAAACATTTAAAATTGACTCCCTGCAAACACCAGAATTGTGGTGTAAATGCCTGTGCAAAATAGATGTGAACACAACTGGTGCAAAATCACCAAAATGGGGCAGAAGAATGAAGGAAACACGGTGAAAATTCTTAAAATTAGTGTGAAATTTTAGAGAAATTGTTATATTGTTATAAATATCTTTAAAGGTATAATAACTTTTCTTTGATCAGACAGCAATTAAAACATGTTTCTTGCTGTGGCTCAGGGTTTAAGATTAAGCTTCTTGCCAGAAGGTAAAAATAAGTCCAGCCCGACTTTGGTGACAAATCTCCTACTGAGATGTCCAATTTCAATCGTGTCTGACCAAAATCCTGAGATCAGGGAAGCAGTGGCTGTTTGTTCCTTGAATTCTTTCGCAGGAATTTGACTGAGGCGTCCAAGTTTTCTATGAGAACAGCAGTGGTGGAGGGGAAGGCTCCGTGTAAACCACGGGCTTCTGAAAACTGGGAACAAATCCTTTCTTTTAGGAAGCAGGAACGAGGGTGGGAATGGAAAAGTCTGGGCAGAGAGACTTGCTGGATCCAGGACAGAATATTTACCTTCTCACCGTTCCCTTTCCTGATGGCTATTTTGTTCCTCAAAAGAAAACATGGGAAGGGATGCAGTTGGAGGAGTGAGAAATCCCTGTGGAGGCTTTATCTGAGGAGGGAAGTGGGAGATGGTTTGGGCTGGGGAGCTGCAGGGCTCTGACTGTGAGTAACTGCTGCTGGCACAGCGGGGGTTTGCTTTGGCCCAGACCTGCCCTGGGAACAGCAGAGGAGCTAAAGCCCTTGGAATTCTCTCCCTTTACGATTCACTCAGCAACTTGGCTTCAAAAGAGTATTAAAGAGAAAAAAAAATGAAAAAAAAAAAATGAAAAGGAGGCAGGAAATGTGTCCAAATATTGAAGCCAAGGTTTGTGTGTGAAACTGTGAGGCGGAGATGAAAGCCCCAGCAGCGCTGGTGTCCCTGGGAGGGGGACTGGGAGGGGGCTGGAAGGAAGGGCTGGTGCAGATGGAGGGGGATGGAGCTGTGGGGGCAGCAGCTCCTTTTCTGAAGGGCTTGTTGAGCCGTGTGTGAAATCTGGTTGTGGTCCTGGGAAGGGAGTGACCTCCTTCCCCAGCAACACCCCAGAGCCGCGGTGGGGCTGTGGGGAAGGAACCAGCCCAACCTTCCTCTGTCTGTGTGTTTGTGGCCCTGCAGATTTGTGTTCTTTCCATCAGGGCTGCCTTTCCCCAGGGTTGTGCCCTCTCCTTTCCCTTCCCTTCCCTGTTCTTGGCCTTCATGTTGCTCTGCCGTGGAGGAGAACCACAGAGCACGGAGCCAGCAAGGGGTCCGGCGGTGGCAGGAACAAAGCTCACCATCCAAGTCACCTGGTGCATAGTGATTAAAACTGGTGCAGGTTAAAACATCAGAATCAGGGCTTTTTTCCTCTTCTTTTAATTGCTGCAAAGCTGTTTAGTCAGTTCACATGGGACACAGTTTAGTCCATGTGAAAGGAATGTAAAGTACAATTTTCTGTGTGGGTATTATTTGTTACATTATGCATTTTTAGCCTAGGGGAGGAATTATATATCTTAAATACCTGTTTCAGCACATAACCCACTAATTCACAAACATGTGGCAAGTGCTGGAACCTTCAGGTTATGTACAAACCAAACTGGATAGATTTTATTCCTGTCGTAATGGTTTGTGAAAGGGCAACATAATAGCTTCCATCGAGGAACATTGCTAGAAACAGTATCATTTAAAATTCCAGACTTAGTTGCACATGGAATCTTTCTCTTTTCCTCTCTCCTTTGTCCCAGACCAGATCATCTGTTGACAACATTTTTCTCCTCTTTTTTTTTTTTTTTTTTTTTAATAGATGTAAACAGGACTGAACACAGAGTAAGAAGCCTTAAGATATCCAATTTTTCACTTGATCTTTATGAAGAGTCGATTTGTGCTTTGTTCCTTTACCATGAAATCTCGAATGCTCCCCCGTCCCTTCCTCAGTTTTGACCACAAGCAGAGCAGTTGTGTGTTCACTCCTGTCAGGAGCTGATGCTCAGGACACGGGGAGGGGGCATGGTTGCTCTTTGTTTCCACGGGAGGGGTCACGTTGCAGGGCTCTGGTGTCCCCCCAGAACGTCCCTCGCTTTGAGGTGACTGTAACTGTGGAGTGAGCTCAGTTTGAGGAGGGATCCTGGGGACTGAAGAGGGCTGAAACCCCAGAGCTCTGGTCGTGCATGTGCTGCTGGCAAGAACAAGTCAGGCGAGTTCCCGAGGCCAGAAGTGGCAGCTCTCTCGGGGTGACTCACGCTCTGGAGGTCCCCCACCACGGCACAGCCGCTCTGAATTTCTGCAACAGGGAAGGACCTGTGCATTTCCAGCTGCCACAGTTCTGCAGAACTCCTTCATTGTATGGGACGGGTTTAATGGGATGGGCTTTCCTCTGAATTAATCTCACAAAGCATCACACGGGGTTTTTCTCGCCGTAATTTGGATTCTGGCTCCTGAGGTTCAGTGGGAGGATCGTACCCTGTGATTTTTAAAAAACTCTGAGTAAAACTTCTGGACAGTCCCTTAGTGGCTTCCGGGGTGATGTGGCGTGGACAGCCCTTTCCCAAGAGGAGCACTGCTGCTCTGTGTCTGTCCAGCTGAGCTCTCCTGCTCCTGGGAGCTCTTCCCAGCTCCTACCAGGCTTGAAGGCACACGTGCCTTGACCTTGTTCCCCGTGCCACACCCGCAGTGCATATTTCTGGACACAAGTGAACATGCCTTGTCCTGCCAGCTGTGCTCAAGTGTGCACATGAGGCTTCCCAAGAAGATGCTGCAGCTGGGGAAGAATCACAGTTTCCTGACAGTTTATTTCTGGGTTAAATTTAAATTCCGTTTCGTTAGAAGTGTGTGGCACTGGGTTGAAAACCCCGTGATGAGGTGGCTGATCTTACCAGTGGCGTTTCCTTTCTGGCTGAAACAGAATTTGTGATTTACAGGCTGCTTTGATGCCTTAGAAAGGCTGAAAGTTCAGCAGAACTGTGTGAGTTGAACCCATGATTTAATCAGGGATTACATTTTTGGATATTCAAATACTGTGCAGTATCCCCTCGTTGCTCAATGTTCTAAAAGTAAAGTTAACACAAAAAATCAGCCCCACGGAATAAATTTAGTACCTCCTCTTTTCAAACTTTCTAATCCGTGATAATAAAAACTCTTCTTGCAAGGTGTTCTCTGTATTTTGTGGCAGTGGAGGGCGTTTAAACGAGGACCTCAGAATGCTTTGTGAGCACAGATTTGTTAAGTCTCCCAAGACTCAGTGGAAGAAAGTGAGCGTTATTGCACTAGAGGTCTGCGGAATAGTTGGAAGGAGAAAAAAAAAAAAATCCAGGCCTCTGGATTCTGTGAATCCTTTGCCTTCAGCGAGATCTGCCTTTCACATCTGTGACTCAAAAAAAGAAGTGATTTTTCTTTGTTGCAATGAGACGTAGTAATCAGAATATGGGCACAGTCGGTGGCCCCCTGAGCTGCACAGATGCCACCACTGCATCTTAGAGGCCCTCGGGGCTTTGTGTTTGCCTGGAGATAGAGTTGGAAATGTTCTGTTCCAGAACCAAAGGCTCTTCACTCTTGGGCTGAAAAGAGACTCTGCACTGGCTGTTTGCTCTGGAGGGACTGTGATGTTCACACGGGATAAGATGCAGTCCCGGCTACTTCAAACAGCTCTGTGCCATCTGTGTGTCCCCGTGAAGGACACACCACTGAGGCTTCCTGGGCAGTTTTGGTGCCTCTTGATCCGTGCTGTACTAATCAGTCCCTTGCTTTGTGTGTGCAGTGATATGGCTTTATGTTGTCTGATTCATTTCCCTCTACAAAGGCCTCATTGTCCTGGTTTGCCAGTGAGACCCTGGAAATGTGTGTGTGTGTGTGTGTGTGTGTGAAGCAACTTCATTTTCCCCCCCTTTCTGCTTCGGTTCCATCTGCTTGACATTACTCCTTGCCTTTTGTGCCTGCAGAGCTTCCCAAGCCACGTCCAGCTCTTCTCTTCCATCAGCCCCTTCCTTCCAGCGTCACCCACCCACAAGTGCCAGGGAATAATAACGCACAGAGGTGTTTGAAAGTGTCCTCATCTACACAGAAGTGCCTTTGTGTGTGATCATAAGGATGTGGTTTGAAAATCCATCAGACCTGTAAAGCAGTGCTTTGGAGATCATCGGGCATTGGCTGACTCTGTGTTGGTTGGTGCTCCTGCTGTGGACCAGGAGAATGTGATAGAATCGTGGGATGGTTTGGGTTGCAAAGGAGCTTAAGGATCATCTCATTTCAACCCTCCTGCCACGGGCAGGGACACCTTCCGCTATCCCAGGTTGCTCCAAGTTTATCCAACCTGGCCTTGGGCACTTCCAGGGATGAGGCATCCCCAGTTTCTCTGGAAAAGATGTAATTATGTTCCTTAAAGTGTTTAAAAAAGCAGTTAACACTGGAACGCTGCCTGTGCTGCCAGGTCTGGGGAGGAGGGTGACTTTCCTGACCTTTGGGGCTGGGTGATGGATCCAACCTTGCTGGCCTTGTCCATGTAGAAACTTCTGCTGACCTTCCCTCAGAGAAGCAATTCCAATGCTCTCACCATTCCAGCTTTTTTAACATATGGTTGTGCTTATTACAGTGTAAAAGCATTCACCCAGGGAGTAATATTATTGTAGTGAGTCTGTGTCATACTTATCCTGGAGGATATGAGGTCTTTACGTGCTGAAAGCTTTAAGGGAGAAACAGTGGTGGTCAGTGAAGGGAAATAAAAAAATTCTGTTACTCCAAGGAATATTGGACTCCTTTATTTGACCTTACCTTAGCTAAGGAGTAACTGGAGTATTATCTGCTCGTCTTAAGATAACCCATACACATGTGTCATCTTGCCTTTTATTTCCCTCCAGAAGTATACTGTTCGGATATATTGGTGTTGGCTTTTGGGGATTTCCTCCATTAATGCGGATTTGAGCAGCTGGGGCGGAGCAGCGAGATCCAGAGAGGGTCCTGCACAGCCCAGCCTTGCTCAGCTCCCTCTGCCTGGGGTGCAGAGCAGGATATTTTCCCTCAGGATTTCCCCACCCTGGTCAACACAGCTTCCTACCCTGCCCTGCCCTGAACTCAGCCAAGCTGCAGAGGCCGCAGTGGAACCCGAGGGCTGTCGCTCCCGTGCGGCAGGAGCAGCAGCAGCTCCTCGTTCCTCCGGCGGGACGTGAGCGGGAGGCTTCGCTCAGCTGGGCCCTGTGGCTGAGGGCAAGTGCCTCGTGATTGTTGCTCCTTCCTCAGGACTCCTGCCTTTCCCTGCGCTGCTCAGCAGCGGGTTGCAGCGTCCATACGCACTCCTCGGGATTGAAGCTGCAGGCCTTTAAATGTAGCATTCGTGCAAGAAGGACTTGCACTTTGGACCTGTGTGAAAATCAATGGCAACCAGCCCGTGGCAGGTTTTTCCCATCCTACACTTTAAATAACAACTGTTGTTTGAACTGTTCCTAGAGTCTGGAATAGGGTGCGTCCTTGGAGAGAAGGGCTGTGTGCAGAACACAAGTGAGGTGTCCGGGGTTGAGTGAAAAATACAATTTATTGTCCGTTTTTGCAGTTTATCTTGCTACCATTTTATAGGCACACTTTATAAAGTACCATTACATTCATCGCTGGCTGTTGCCTGGATGTGCCAGTTATACAGCTCAGCAAGGACCTCAGAACAGCCACACGGGGTCTTGCTCCGAAGAGTTCACCATTTCTAACTACAAAATAAGTTTTGATTACTTCCTATATCTCTCCTGCAGCATCTTGGTCGTTTCAGTGTGGCTCTGGTCCTCCTTCGTGAAGGATTGCAGACAGTGAAACAGAGCAGTTGGGGGGGACTGAATGTTGTTTCTGGGGGTACATGGCGATGATTAAAAGGGAAATCCCTCCGTGTGGAAACCTTTAGGTAGGAGAAGGAAGACAAAGAATACTACAAATAAACTGGGCTCCTCAGCAGGTGTTATGTCAGCAAACCCATTCCATCTGAGATGATTCCTTGGCTCTCCAGCTCTAGCGTGGAATCAGCCTTTTCCCAACAGAGCCTCTGCGGGGAGAGCAGTGTCCATGTCTCCGTGAGTGCTCGTTGTCTTTGGAAACAGCCCCAGCACAAGAGTTCAGGTATTACTAAACTGCCTGATTTCAGAGACAGCTCTGCTGTTGGAGAGGCCCCTCCACACCTCAAGTACCTCCTGCCTCCAACTGTTTGTAGAACTGTGTAACTGCCTTTCATAGCCAGAGCTCTCAGATCCACTTGTGGTGGAGCCCAGGGACAGGAACCATCAAGGAGGAAGGAGCTGATCTTCTCTTTGTGGAGAGTGGACAGTTTTGTTGTCTGTTATCAAGCTACATTCACACAGTTTTCAAAACAACAGCTCTGTGTTTTCAACAGCCATAATCCTCGCCGGGAGAAGATGAGGAGACCCTCACTGCACCCTCTTGGAGGCTTTTCTTTTCCAAGGAGTCATAGAAAACTGAGGTTATTAGTTGTGGATGAAAAACATGAACTTGTGCACATTCCTCTGGGTCTGACAGCGGTGAGGTTTCATAATCTTCATAAAATACTCCAAGTTTCTCAGCTAAAGAAGGTTAGGACATAGCTACAAAGCTTTGTTGTAACCCAGGAGACTCTTCATTAGGAAGTTATTGCATATTAATTGTCTATTGATGCTGACAAATATTTTATAAGCAGGTTCTTTTCTGCCCGGAGTCAGATCATGGGTACATTTGCACAGACCACTAATGCCCGTGGGCAGGTGCTACAGGGAGTGTTGTGGTGTTGTGTTACAGCAGGGAGAGGTCATTTGAGGGCATTTCTGTACAAGACTTGTCCTTTTTGATCAGGCAGGGCACAGCTCGACGGCACGGGGGCAGGTCGGGCAGTTGCACAGTGCCATGGAGGACAGTGAGCTGCAGGTGCTCTCCCAGGACAAAGGGGGACCAGCCCGAGTGGGCTGGGCTGGTCAGGTCCTGCCAGAGAGGTTTGTCCTGACTCTGGGAGAATCCTTAGGGGGAAAGCAGTTTGAAGAAAGCAGTTGGTAATAGGCAAAATCGGTGTTCAATGGGGTTCGTAAGCTCGAACAGAAATAAAACATGTGTTTGTATAAGAGGGAAGAAGCGAAAAGCTCAGAGCAGCAGTGACTGGCTGAGCTGAGAGGCTCAGCAAGCAGTGCCCAGGCAGCCAGTCTCCATTAAGATCCCATCCATAATGCATGAGGTTTGGGAACCCAGGGGACTGCCCAACAAAAAGGGAAGGATCCTCCCAACTCCCCTTCAGCAAGCGCGGGGTTTGTGTCCCAGGAGGGGCATCAGGAGAGCACTTTGGGTGAGTAACGGCTCCCTCTGGCAGGGAGCCGATGGGCACTAATGCACTACAAGCAGGGCTGGCTCCCCTCCACTGCACTCACATGCTGCTCTTTGGGGATCACTGCAGGCAAACCAGGCTTGGTTTGGTTCATCGGCACTGCTGTTATTTTTGGTTTGTTGGGAGCAGGCTGCAGGAGGTGATTCCTGCCTTAAATTTGCTGCCAGGTTGGGAATACCAGTGTCCTCCTGATTTCTTAGTTAAACCTCAAACCTTTAAATGTTAACCCTCTATTACTCTGGTGTGATTCTAAAAATATTAGGTGTGCAGTTCAATAGTTCTGAGTTCAAAGATTTCACATGAAGGCTCTTGATTGAAGTACCAGGACAGAGTGGCCACATTGAAATTGGGGATTTGGACTTTTCTGGAGACACCATGACTTGGTCCTCACACACTTATCTGTCTCTTGTGCTGAAGTTCTGTGCCAGACCTGCTGCCAATCCCTGCAGTCCTGCTTTGGGGGGTCTCTGGCATTACTGAGTGTTCTCACCTACATCAGAACGAGTCCTTACACTGAGCTTTTCTGACTCCTTTCGGCACAAAGGCAACGTGTTGAAAAAGCAGAATTAGCAATCGAAATCTTTCCCCCGTAAGAGTTAGTCCTGCTAGAACGAAGATGCAACACGCGGGGATTGGAAGGACTGAATCAAACGGAGCCTGAGATATTTCTCAGCTGCCCAGGTTTTATTTCTCTGTGGGCTTTACACTTGTACAGCAACACAGACCTGATCCTGGCCGTTGGGATCCTCACAGGGACTCTGGTGTCTGACCTTCACCCATGCAGGAGAGGAAGGAGCATCTGTCGGTTCATACGAGCCCAATTCATTTGCAGCAAGCTGCAGAATTCTGGAGAATGTAAAGCCTCCACCCCAGACACCACAAAGTCTCCAACTCCCTCACGCTTTGGCAGGAGCTGAGGGAACAGCTGGAACAGCAGGGATGGAAGTTGCAGTACCAGAAACAGCTTTGGCTCCACTGAAATCAAACTCAGTAAAGTATGATGGTAAATTCGCTTCTCAGGCCCGAGACGTGCCAATTCCTCCTTTTTTTTCTTTTCTTTTCTTTTTTTTTTTTTTTTCCCCAGAAAGGCCTCCTGCAGGGGATTCAATTGGACAAGTAAGATTTGTAGGGATCTTCGTGGTCTTGAACTGGTGCAGTGTGGCCTGGGGAGAGACGAGGAGCAGATACCTGAGATTTAGAACTCAGTGGCTTGGGGGAAGACTCTACAAATACTCTTGGTGCTTTTCCTGAGGCAAAAGCAGAAATATAAAAGGAACCTGATATTAATCTCTGAGTACATAAAAGGCTGATGTAAAGAGGGGAGGGATCGATTTTTCTTCGTGATGGATAAACCAAGAAAAAAGCAGCCTCCAGTTGGGCAGGGAGCCTCAGACAAGAGCGCAGGAAACCTTTGCCAGTGGTCGTGGTAATAAAGCACTGAAATGGATTTCCTACGGGCGTCGAAGGATTTTAGAAGAATTTGTACAAGCACAAATGGATCTTGCTGCAGGGGAGGAAGAAGGGCTGGATTGCAAAGCTCTTCCAGGCCTTTATTCCATTATTTTGTACTGGGTAATACCTTTGGGCAAAGTCCTGGGCTCGTTCTACGGGGTTTGTTTTGCTCCACTTCTTTCACAGAGATGGAGAAGGCCACGACAGTTTTTTCTTGTGCTCCTTTCTTTCTTTTCCTTTCTCATCTGTCCATTTGGACACGAACACCGAGTTCTTGCTCTGGAATCCAGAGCCCGACGCGCTGAGGCGAAGGTGGCTGAAGTTTGGGAAGGGGCAGTTTCGAACTGCGCAGTTCCACCCTTGGCCTGTTCCCTCGTTGGCTCACACTTCCCTGCCGCTCCTGTGGAGCCAAGGCAAACGCTGAGCCAGCCTTTCCCAGCCTCCCTGCCAGCCCGTGGCACCCTGGCACTGAGCACTGTCCACCCAGATGTGTCGGTGCCAGGCTGGGCCAGGTACTGCCAGCTCCAACCACACAGCACTTGGCAGCTGAGTCCACCCAGAAAGCAGTGGTGGGCTTATTGCCCTTCCTTTGAGGGCAAATTTGTTTCCTAATGTGTGGTTTTCATTGTCATGGGCCCTGAGGCCTAAGGAGTATGTGACCTGTGGGTTTATGCTTGGCCCATAAAAATTACGCTCCTTCTGCCTATTTACATTCCTACGGAGTCCCACGTGACATTTGGTTCGTCTGGGTGGGAATTGAATATTTTTTTGCCTCAAGGCAGCTTCATTTAATACATGAAAGGGAAAGCTGCTTGGTTTTGGGGGGCTGTGACTGTGTCTCTCTTCCTCGGCTGCAGGGATCGTGTTTCTTCCGCCTCAGGAGAGCAGAGAGTCACCTTGGAGGAGCAGGGAGTGGGCACTGACCTGCCAGGTGATGTTAATATGAGGGAGGTTATCCTAACCCACACTCCCACTGCGAGCAGGACTCTCTTACAAAGCCATTCCCACCAGGAATCAACAGCACAGACCCCTTCCAGAGTGTTCCTGGGTGGAGGTCGAAGGTCCTGCACAAGGGTGTCCTTCAGGTTGCTGTTCCTGTCTTCTGATCATGTGTGTTTTCTCCAAGCCCCGAAACACTCCAAGACTGAAGAAGCATCAGAAATCCTGATGAGGAAAGCTGGCTTCTGATGGGGTCTGTTAAGGACCTGGAAAAAAAAAAAACCCTAATTTTAAAAGACAGAAATGCAGCCAGGGGTTTGGCTGTGCCATGGACATTGTCACCACCTTTGTCTCCAGACATCTTTTCATGGCACTCAGGATTTGTAGCCCCTGGAAGGTTTTTTTTCGCTGGCAGTGATCACTCCTTCAGCAGGACAGAACAAGTTTGGCTTTCCTCTGCATCCTGCCATTTGGAAACACACCCCCTGGGAGGAGCAGGAGTGAGCTCTAAGCAATGAGAAGCTGTTAATTGATTTAATTCCTAGCTCAGCCTTCTCTTCTCTCTTTTATCCACCATTCTGTACATTTTTTTCCACAGGCACTGAGAGAATCTCGTGGCAGGTTTGTGTTCTGACCTCCTGGTCCAAAGTCTTTTATTTCAGTGTTACTATTTTGCTCATCATCCATCTTTCATATTTGCCTCTTTAAAACTGTAACTGGCTGGTTTTCCCCGAGGGATGTTGATGGTAGTGACTGATTGCTACGTCAGAGGTGCTTTTTTTTGGGTCAAAAATCTGATGCTGTAGGATTCTAAGACATCTTATCTGAGACTGGCAGGGAATTCATGGAAGTGCTGCCTGTTGGGCTGCTGGACCTGGTCACTCCGGGGCTGGTGGGAAGGGACTCACAGGGAGACTGAATAGTTCCAGTGGGAATTCCCTTGAAAAACTACCGTTATTTTTCTATAAATTTCATAGTAAAGACACGTTTTGTTCTTGTAGGACCTAAACAAAATCGAATCCTGGTGCTCAGAGCCAGCAGAGGGAGCGTGAGATAATGCTGGATTTCCCTGTGTGGGGAATGGGGAATGGGGTGTGGAATGGAGACACCTCAGGACAAAACTCCCTGCACCTCGTGCTCCTTTCAGGTCCCATTAGGAAGGAAGACTAAATAACAAGCCTGCCAAACAGAAAATCGTGCTGGAAGGGACAAAAGCCACTTTAATTCCACGCTTCCAAGTGGATATTAGCAGCAATAGCATCAAACAGCGTGAACCCATGGAAGAGGACTCCGGAGTGTCGTATTCCGAGGCAGCACAGGGAATCTGCTGGGGCTTGGGATGTGCTTCCCCCTTCCACGGAGGAGGGGAGGAACCTGTACCTGTTCAGGCTGTTGGTGTGGTTATTTCTCACTCTCTTTTCCTCTCCCCCTCCCAACAACTTCTGGGTTTCAAGCCCTGTTGTGCTCAGTCACAGTGAAAGGTGTTTGATGCACCTTCGTTAACACGCATGGAATGCTGGTCCTGTTTTCTGCCATGGAATGCTGGTCCTGTTTTCTGCTCAGGAGGTGCCTGTGGCTCCTCCATCTCAGGTCTGAGCTGGGTGTGAAAGGGAGGGAGGCAAGGAGCAAGTGTAACAGTTGGTTTGTGTTCATGTGCAGGTAGCTTTAAAAAAGTCAATCTTTTTTCCGCTTTTAGAATATAAATTGTGTGTCCAAGCGACACTCAGAGCAAAGGCTGGTGTCAAACAGGGTGAGGATTTTCTAACTGTTGCATTTTAAGGCCTGTCAGCCAGCTGGGGGGCAGGTTGGTGTGCGTCGTGTTGGGATGTGTGTCGTGTTGTGGCTTCTTCATCCGAATTTCCTATCAGAGAAAATCAAACATCTTCTACAGACATGAAACTGGAAGGCCCTTTTCCCTCCCCTGTTTGCATGACACGGGTCACACGGGTGCAGAAATCAAGGGTGGAGTTCCTGTGGGTCAGCAACAATGGTGAAGGGATTACAAAAATAATAGGACGTGCCCTTGCATTATTAATCAATCATGAAAGTAATTGCAGCTCATCAACAGCTTGGCCTTGTCTGGGCCACTTCTTATGTTCATAAAGGGAAGGATTTTTAAATATCAGAATAAATCCAGGGGTTTTCACTTCTCAGAACAGGGAGATTCACCAGCAGATCACTTTGAAAATACAGCAAAAAAATGGACAATATTAAGGATATTAAGCCTACAGAGAAATGAAGGATAAACTAATTAATAGAAATAAACCATCTTTTTCTGTGGTGCAGATCAGGAACACTGACTTCTGCTGGAAAAGGTTGTATTCCTTGCTCCAGTCAGATCCTGTCCCGTGATTTCCTCCCTGACAATTTATGAATTATGATCTGGGCGTAAATTCTAGTCCGAGAAGATTTTTACAAAGTAGGGGAAGTTCACATCAGCCTCAGCTCAGAAGGTGAAATATCTGGAGGTTTGGCTCATGAAGGCAAATCAAAGGAGTTTTTCATGTCCAGGGAGAAATGGTCTGATAATGGGGAATGTTTCAGGAAGTCACCAAAGAAAACCAGGATTGTGCGGCGTAAAACCCTAATGAAGAACCATTAAGAGATGATACAAAGGAGTGTTATTTTGTGAGGCAAAAAGAGATGATGAAACCTGTTCTTGCCTCTGAGTCAGTGAGGAGAGGAGCACATTTCTAAGAATGTGCCAGAAGTGCAGTCGCTGACTAAGCCTGCACATCGTTCCTAGAATACACTCACTGTTGCACTGCTCAGGGCAGGGACTGGGGCCTCTCCTCAATCCCCAAGATTTGTTCACTCTTTCAGTACGTGGCTTATAATAACATGTCATGTTGCTGCAGCCCCTTCCAGCAGATTCTCTTGAATAGCTTGAATCGTTACTTCACATCCCCTTTGTGATCAACAAGTGCTCTGCCTCTTGCACGCAGGCCGGCGCTGTGAGAGGGGTGTGAAATGCTCCTGTACTGACACACAACGTGTGGGGAAGGTGAAAATTTTCGGCACTTGGTGCCAGGCCGGGGCAGAAATTTGTGGAAGGAGAAGTTTTCCCAGCTGACACCTCCTGAGCATTACTTGGGGCTCATTTTATGGAGCGCAGGTAAAACCCAGAGCACTGTAGCAAAGAACGCTGCGATTTCACACAGAAGCAGAGAACAGCAGAATCTGGATCAATGTTTGTAAAGAATCAAAGTCTCTTTTGTCTACTCTGACACCTGATACTCTGCAGCAAAGATTTCCACTCCCGGTGAATGAAACTGCCCTAGGCCTTGTTCCTTCCTCCACATATCCACGGAGTAACCTCTCCAATTATTCCGAACTGCATCCGTACACAGTGTCAGGAGGAGTGTGCAGCACAGTGGGTATAATGGGGAAAACCTACAAGGCTGAAAATAAAAACTAAATAACCCTCTGATGTGCAACATCTAATCCCGTGGTGCAGCTGACCCAGAATTGTAATGCAAATATTTTAGTTCAGTCGGGCTGTTTCAAGGCAGGATAGGAATGAGGCTTCTCCTTTCCCCAAAAGGAATGTACATCATTGCCCCTTCTTTAATTTCCTTTTGATTAAAAAAATATTAGGCTGTCTGAAGAGTGTGTGCTATCTTTGCTGTGTGTTGAGGGAAAGGGGGGAAATCAAAAGGAATGAGAAATACAGGTGAACTTGTCAATTCAGGTTCACTGGGAAAAGCTTAGAAACCTTTGGTAGATGCTCTTGATGTGCTTTAGTTGGGCTGATTAGGAAATTCAGCTACTTTGTTGCTTCCTAAAATTCTGCAATCGACACTGAGTTTC
The DNA here is from genome assembly GCA_013399855.1 of Oxyruncus cristatus. Classification (NCBI taxonomy): domain Eukaryota; kingdom Metazoa; phylum Chordata; class Aves; order Passeriformes; family Cotingidae; genus Oxyruncus; species Oxyruncus cristatus. The sequence goes on along the minus strand of VXAY01004755.1, from coordinate 1,049,153 downwards.
TGGATAAGGAGGGGACAAGGGGATGAGAGTCAAGTTTCTGGGCAGTTCTTCCCTCCACCGTTGTTCCAGGTCTGTTTGTACAGCCATTAGTTCAGTGCAGAGGAGATCTCTGCCCTCCCTTCCCCTTCCCCTTCCCCTTCCCCTCCCCTCCCCTCCCCACGGGAGAGCAGAATATTTACACCAAAAGGTCCCAGTTGATGGCTTTGCTGTTAAAGCAATGTCAGAGGAGCTGAGGAAAGGGAAGTGCTGACAGAAGGAGTGAGCTCTAGAATACCAGGAATATCAGGAATTAGGCACGTTCATTTGGTTGAAGCCCTTCCTGGTTTTGTACCTGTTCCACTGTCCCGTGGCTGGTTTGCACCGTGTGGCTCTGCAGCAGCACTGGGCTGAACCCAGGGCTGCAGGCATGATTTTCCACGAGGATTTGCACGTGGCAGTGGAAAACCAGCTGCCCTGTGTGAAGATGCACATGCACACCGGTAACTGGTGCCTAAAAGTCCTTCATTCCCCGACTTTGGAGAGCCCTGGTGAGGTTTCTCCTCTCTGGGATGTCTATTATGTAACAGTTTCTGTTCCTTTGGGTGTCGCTCCGTCACTCCCACACCGCTCTGCCGAAGCCAAAGGCAGTTGCTCTGCACATGGGACTGGGAAAATGTGACATTTTCAGCTCTTCACGGGTTCCAGGAGCTCGTCTCTCCTCCCGCAGACCGTCGGTGGGTACAAGCTGTGGAAGCGTTCGTGGATCCGAGAGCGTGGCAGTGTCAGCTGGAGGGTGGAGGGAATTCTCGATGCCTGGTGATGAAGGGGATAAACCCTTCGTTTTGGGAAGTCTGGGTCAGGCAGCGCTGGGGGCCACGGAACTGCTGGGCTGAACATTTTAGGGGAGTTTAAAGGACGAGATCCCGGGTGAGGTGGTGCTGGCAGCTCCAAACAAACGGCCATAAAACTGTGCCTTGCATTCTTCACACCGTGTTTTTAGGGTTTCTAGAGACACTTCCTTTGCTTTCCATGATTTTTTAGGGATTTTTTTTTAAGTTCTTTTTAGCCTCTCCCTCCCTTTTGCAATGCATTAGTTACTATAGTAACTATGCTGGGAATGGTATAGAAGGAGGCCAGTGCACCCTGGCAGGGAAGTATAAAGCCACTTTATGTAATAGTTTGAAATTTATATCATGGTTTTGAAAATACAGCACTTCTGTGGTGGTTTCCATGACCACATGTGTGGTGTGAGTATATATAGCACTCTTAGGTCATCCCTGGTAATTCCCCTGCGCTGCCAACATCCCAAGGATGCCAACAGCCCTGCCTGGAATTCTGCTGCCCACACAAAGCGTTCCGAGGTCCACTTTCGCTGCCATCCACTTCCACCTCCCCAGGAAGTTTAGTTGTTGTGGAAAAGGGATGTGTCCCTGGAGGCACAGAGCTGTGGGACAGAGAATTTCACTGCCACCAGCTCAGGAGGTGCCTGGGGCGGTGTCTGGACTGGCCACTCCAGCAGTGACTGAAGTGCTTTGCATGGCTGTATTCCCTGCCTATATTCCACTACTGTATTCCCTGCCTGTAATCCCTGCCTATACTGCCTGCTTCCCTGACTGTATTCCTTGACTGTATTACCTCATTATATTCCCTGCCTATATTCTCTGCCTGTATTCCCTGACTATATTCCTTGACTATATTCCCTGACTATACTTCCTGACTCTATTCCTGACTATATTTCCTGCCTATATTCCCTGATTATGTTCCATGCCTATATTCCCTGACTATACTACCTCATTGTACTCCCTGCCTGTACTCCCTGCCTGTACTCCCTACCTGTATTCCATCCCCCTGGTGTAGCAGCCCCAGCCTGGGCCGTGCTCCTGGTCCCTTCTCCCGGGTCAGTGTTTTCCCAGGTGGATGCCAAGCACTGCAGGAAGCCAGGGCAGAGCAGGAGCTATTCCTGGAGCCAGTGCTGGCCTGCAGCTCCTGCACGGCTCCAGGAGACCCTGCAGCACGAGGGATTTGGGATCATGATGTATCCCACACCCGGGAACTTCAGCTCTTCAGCTCACAGGAGACTTTCCTTTTCCAGGGAGCGAGTTTGAGCCCAGCCTGGTGTAAATCCTCACCTCGGCAACTGTGTGCTCCCTGTCCCTGGAGTTCTGAGTGGCAGCATCAGCATTCCCTCCTTCCTGTCCCGAGCTCCGTGCTGCTGGCTCTCCTGGCTTTATGGAGTTTCAGGAGACCTGTATTTTCAGGAAGTCCCAGCTCCTGCAGCAATGCAAACCTATGAACTCCACTCCATAAAGGGCACACTCCGAGTTTTCTCAGCTGGGGAAAAGCCTGGACCAGCCGCTCAGCAAGTCTGGGAAAGAAAAGGTAGTTTCCAAGTGTATCGTTTTTCTTTTCAAGTTCCTGACTCACAAGTTTTGGCTGTTTGGACTCAACAATATTGTTTATTTTGCTGCCATGCTCCACTTGGGAGCTTGGATATCTCCCAGTGGTTGAACATCTCTTCTGTTCCCTGGTGGAAAAGTGAAGCTTCAACGAGAAACTCATTTAAAAATGTTTTGAGATCCTTGGATGGAAGCTGCGAAAAACACATCTACCCTCCTAAATATGCATTAATGTATAAAACACATTAAAAATTCGGGCCTTCAAACCTTAATCACATGACCTGAAAGGCTGCTGGTGTCTCTCTCTGGACTTGTAAGGCATCAGATTCTCCAGGAGCTGCCGAATTCCTTGTTTAAGCTCTCTGAACCACTTCATGGATGGTTCTTAGGGTGCCTGGGGGCAACAGGAGAGGAAAATGGGAAGGTCCTGGGGGTGGAAAAGGGGGGACAAAAAGTCTGGTCAGGGAAAAAACAGTGAGGAAATATTTCCCACCTACTGAACAACTGCAGGTTTCCTTGGCCCTTCCCTTTCCAGCGCCTGGAACCAAGCGCTGGCACAAGCCTTGGCCGTGTCCTGCATTTCGTCCTGCAGCAGATCCAAGCTTGTGTCTTATCCTTGCCAAGGCAGCTGAGTGAAGGATTCTTCACTGGGTGGCAGCGGGGTGTTCCACTTGGTGTTGGATTCCTGTAACTCGGAGCCTGGAAAGGGGGGAAGGCGCAGGAGAGCCACTGGAATGTCTCAGCACAACCCTCTGGCTATGAAGCCCAGTAACCTCCCCAAAGCACTGTCGTCTTCCAGCCAACTTGGAGAAGGGCTTGCAATGGTGCTCCAGGCAGGCCTGGGAGAAATCTGCATTGTTCACATTACTGCTGGTGTTCTCTGCCTTCTGGACAACAGCCAGCAGGAAATTCCTGGGACACATCTTTGCACTTTTTATTTATTTTTTTTTTTTTTTTAACTTTAATAAAATATTTAGGGGGAGAAGAAAAAAAACAAACACCCAACAACAAAAAAGGAAGGAGAGTAAAACTGAGTTGTACAGAGCAAAGATTGGCCTCACGTCACAGATAAGGGAAAATTTGGAGCCTCCTTTGTGGGTTTGTTTTCCCCTCTGAGGGATTTATGACCTCACGTGCGTTGTTGCTGTGACATCAGATGGCGTTGCCACGGGAACCGTTTTGTGGTGAAAAACAAAAGAATTTTGGAGAGTTCCTCGGCAGCACAGGACACACAGTGCAGAGGAGAAAGGAACTATTTTTGTCTGGATGATAAATCTGCTTTATTAGGCCCGGGATTTTGCAGCTCTGTCCTGCTCGAAGCAAGAATAAAGCTGGCAAAAACAACAGCTCTTGCACCTGTTAATCGGGGACTGAATTTGTCCCAACGTGCAAAATCTTGGGAATTTCCTTTCTTGTCTCCCCCTCCGAGTGACTGATGGCTTCCAAATGCTCCGGCATATGAGGAGAAACAACAATCTGCTCGTTGGAGCTTTGCAGGAGCAGAAGCTTGAGAAGTAACAGGAAGTTTGTGTTGCTGTGGGTTTTAAAATTGACAATGTACAATCATCAGCAGAATGAAGGATTTGAGCATTCGTGCTTTGCTTCCATAATTCCTCCAAAATCAAGTATCAGTGAGGGATTTGGGAATTTATGTTATTAAATATAGAGGTCTCTAGTTTGTGGTGAGATACGAGGGTGGGACCTGCGGGAAGGATGGACCCACGTGTAAAAAAGAACAAAATTTTGTGGTTGAACAGGGTTAAAATGTAGGAAACTGTTCAAACCCTCGCTGAGAACAACGCCGGATGGACCTGCTAAAGACCACCGGTTAAAATGTAGCAACTCCAGGAGCTGCGTGTCCATGAAAACAGCAAGTGTGGGATGTCAGTGCACCCTGAGGACGTTCTGCTGAGCCTGACGTCCAGTCTGCCCGTGGATCCACACCCAGCCTGGTTCTCCTTCCCACAAACATCAACATGGGCTCTGAGAGCGAGCTGTGAGAGGCGATTGTAACATGCCCGTGTGTGCCCTGCCCTGGTTCACTGAATTTCGTGCCCCAGCACTGTCGCTGTTCCCGAAGGACAAGGGATCTCCCTGCCCTGTATTTGCCGGAGGGAGAGGAACGTGCAGGGGGCAAAGGTGGGTGAAATGCCTCCTGGTTAACCCCAGCCTTCCTTTCTCACTGATTCCTGCATTTGGGGGCAGAGCAGCACTTGGCAGCGTTTTGCTGATCTTTCCTTTTGTAACCTGGGGAGAGAGACAGGATGAGAGTGCCTGTAATTCCCACCAGTGCCTGTAATTCCCACCAGCACCTGTAATTCCCACCAGCGCCTGTAATTCCCACCAGTTTATGCCTGCTCATATTGCCCCACCCGCCGCTGCCAATGCACTCCTGGAGACCGGAGCGGCTGAGACGTGGATCTGAGGGAATGTCGAGGATGCAGAATCCCAGCATGGGAAGGGGAAGGGAAGTGCTGCTTAAACATTGACACATTGCCAGATGTAGTGCTTTTTAACATTGGTGGAGGCTTGTTCACACTTGTCAAGTCACACTGCGCTTGCTAATGTTGCATTTTCATCAGATGTATTAACTCGCTCTCTATCCCCACTCTCCAGCCATCCCTGTATTTTCATTTCTCCTTTCTTACCTTCGTTCCACCGTGCTTTGTTTCCCCTTTTCGCCCTTTATCTTATGGTTATTTTCTTTCTTTCTTTTTTCCTTTCTGCCTGGCTCCCCCTCAGCGGAAAAAGAAAATGAAATTCAGTCTGACCCAATCTCCATCTTTTTAGAGCACGTAGGTTAAGCAGATTCCTGCCTGGAGGAGTTTACAGCCTCAGCCTGGTGCACAACACACCGGGAATACACAGGCTGATATTCCAGAGTGGGAGTAGTTGGTTGTTAATCAGCAGTTGAGGGATGAGTGAAAGAAACACGTTTGGGATTTTCTATGGCGGGGAAAAAAAAAAAAAGGTGAAGCATTGATTGTGTGCCCTGAAGGAAAGGGATCTTTTTTTGGTGTCCCAGTGGGTAGTGGTAGTGAAGAAAAGGAGGAATACTAGGAATGCACCAGAAATTACAGATGACAGTGTTTGGGAATTTCTTATAGGTGAAAAAAAAAAAAGAGGAGGCTCTTAAATTAGTTGGGGAAAATAACTGGGGTTTATGTAGGGATTTTAAAAAAATAAATAAATACACAGAGTAGCAGACCACTCCCTCTTCCCTGTCGTTTAAATGTACACAAAAGCATCCTCCTTCCTTTGCCCCCTCAGCTCCTCTTCCCCTTTTTCCCTGTCGTGTGGAAGGATGAGAAGGGAGCTCTGAACCTGATTGGGTTGGACAGGAGGAGCACTGAGACGATCTTGGCTGAGGGCAGGTCTGGAGGGGAGTGGAAAGGAGTCGTCCTGAAAGGCTCCTTCCTATCTGGGGTCTCGTCTCGTTCCACCCCGGGGGAATGTCTGACAAGTACAGGCAGTTAAGCAAGGCCAGTGTTAAAGCAGAGCAGTTGCCCTTCAGTGTTGGGGGAGCTGCTGCTGCTGCTGCTGCTGCAGGGAGAAGGTTCGGCAGGACAGGATCCTGCAGGATCTCTAGGACAGCCTGAAATGTGTAGGTTCTGCTGTCTCTCCCCTCTCGGGGGCAGGTAACATTTTATAGATATATAATTATTTCTTTTTTTAAAGTGTATAAGCCTTTGTCTTGTTATGGTGAAAAATGTGTCTAAATCTTCTCTTCACATTTAGAACCTTTTGGAAGCTCTGAAGGAGGTTTTGCCAAGGAAGGGTTTCAGCCTGTGCTCCCCCAGCAGTGTCCTGTGCAGTACAAACATTCACATTTGTCCAAAAAGCAGCAGATTGCTGAGGAAGCCAAGGCAGCAAAGACTCAAAGTCATGCCAACTTTTCCATGGATGTGGGTCCTGGCATGGGTTTGGTCTTTGGAGCCTGTCAGAGTCTGTCTGGGTCAGCTCCTCATATTTCCATGGGCACTTACGTTACGGATTTGGGGCTGAGGGTACTGACTGTGGTGGGATTCCCCTGGGCACTGCTGCCTTGGAAGCCCAGGGGGGATTCTGAGCAGAGCAGTTCTGCTGTAGAAGCAGAGGAAACTCCTTGATCCACAAGGATTAATGGCAGAAGAACTGCAGATCTGCTTCACCTCTGCGTCCTGCCCTCTCTTCAGTGGGTGATCCCTGCTTTTGTGCCAGCACGGGGTGTCACTCCATGTGATAGGGATTCCTGCACCTGATGCTTACCAAGCACAGCCCAGACTGTGGTGTTTGGAGTGCTCACGTGCTGTGCATGGCCAGGGAACACATCCAAGTGCTTCTTAAAATGGTCCTTCCCTCCGTGGCTCGGGGAAGGGTTATGGTGTGTCCAGACATGATTTACCACAAACTGCCCACCCTTCCATTGGGGGCGAATCTGAGGCTTCCCTGGGTTTGGGGAAGGGGTTTTGTGGGGCTTCAGGGGATTAAGGAGCACGTTGGAAGGTGCAGAGCTGCTGGCAGTGCCGGGGATGGCTGTGGGTGGGATGCTGAGCCCCTGCCTCGGTGATTGTTTTTCAGCTGAAAGAGGCTGTACCTGAGTTAGTGTTTGATTCGGAGCAGCTTTGGGGGGAGTCCCCTAATCCTTTCTGCTTTCCCTGCTTCGGAGGGAGTTTTGAAGGCATTGACTTGGCTTCTTTTGGAGGCACTTACACAAAAAACGTGCTATAGCAGCAGCACAACCCCCAGCCGGGACGGAAAGATCCAAACCAATGGTTGGTTGCGTGGATACTCCCGATCCCAACTTCCAACAGGAGCCAGGCTGAGCCTGGTCCGAAGCAAAGCTCCAGGGCTGCATTTTGTGCTCACTTTGATCTGCCAGTGTGCTGCCATCGTACAGAGTTACTGGCAGGATGGAGCCACGAGTGGCTGCACTTTAAATGTTGGAGTTAACCGTAAAGATGAGAAACAGGGGAGACAAGAATCGCTCCCGTGGCAATCCATCAGCCCATCCCAGTGGTTCATCCACGCTGTGAGCAGCCCCGTACCTGCCCCTCGCTTTTGTGTGTTAGTGGATACAACAAGTGCTGGCCACCTTTGCAGCCCCCATCCCTGCTCTGAAGTCACCCCTCTTTCCTCCACACAGGAGCACGACTGGCAACTGAAAATACGTGAAAATCCACCTACCAGAAGAGAATTAAAGCTAAAACTGCATATAACGAAGGATATTCAGAGGGCAAGGATACCCGGGAGAACCTCAGGGAACTTGCGTTTCCAATTCCCTCCCTCCCCCACGAAGATCAGCCTCACGAAGAAGGAACCTGGAGGTAAATGTTACTGCTTTTCACCTTTGGGGTGGGACAGCCCTTCATTTTTGCCACTGTTCTAAAAAGGGGGAAAGATTTTATCACTTTCATCTTGGAGCTGTCATCAGCTGGGGTGATTCTGGGCCCCGGGGCTGGCTGGGGTTTGCTGTTGCTCCGTGACCCAAACAACACAAATTGTTTGGTTTCTCTTGAGGACGGTTCTGTCTGTAGTTTTGAGAAGGTTGGGTTTGTTTCTTTTCCATCATTAATATGCATCCCTTGGATCCTGAGCTGGATTGCTGGTTGCAGGGGAGAGAACCCCCCTGAATGTGGTGGATAAAAGGTGAGGCCTGGTACAGCCCAGAGTCATGGGGAGAGGTGGGACACGATGGATTCCTGGCGGGAGGGATCCTGTTGGAGCACAACGGGGATTCATATGGGGTCAGGAAACCAAGGAATTCTCAGGGAAAAGCAGCACTAGCTTTGCTTTCAGGTCCACCTCTTTGTTCTCATTAGTCCCAGGAAATGTCATGGTGGACCAGTCCAGGTTATTGCCTCTTAATATTATTGTTTCTTGCCATGCTTTTGTGAGAATGCCGTGATTCTTAATTCCAGTGCACTTTACGTGGTAATTCCTGGGTGTTTGGCCACATCTTTTCCAGTGTCAGTTAGAACACTTGTCTGTGTTGTGTTATCTTTGCCTTAGAGCTGATGATCTCATTAAAACACATCATTATTGACTAAGCTTTGGTGTTTGTAGGTTCTCAGCTGAGAGTTTGAACTCAAAAGAGTGCACGGGAACAGAAAGAAGGGGTTCTGTGTACCCTGACTCCATGCAGGAATCATTTCTGGAAAGGGCTGCATATTTTAGCTTAAAACTTATACAGGAAAAACCTAGAACATTCCAGTCCCACTCCTTCAGACTGATTTATAAGCCAAATTTTATCGGGGAGGAAAAACTCCAATTTCATTTCTTAGCATGACTGTGGACCATTCAAAGTGTACCAAAGTCATAAATCAGATCCCAGAAACAAAGAGATTGTTCAGGATTCCTTTCACTTGCTGGATGGCCTTTAGGGTTCAGCTTTCTGGACTTCCTACAACCCTCTAATTGACAGGGAAGACTGGTAAGTAATTTCTTGATTCCAGGAGCTGGGTCTTTGTGAGAAATACAAAATACAGAAAATACTGCTGGACTAGCCAAGACAACCCCACCCAACCCCCCCAAAACAGAACAACCCCCTGAAAAAACAGTGATGTCTGGGTTATGACCATTGATGATGTAGATCTTGATTAAATTCTTTCCCGTGGTCCCCATTTCATACACTCAAAATGGTATTTTTTCCCCCTCAGAGTGAGCAGGATGGCAAAGGTGTGGGGAGGAAAACACCAGGACAGTGCAGTGGGAGTCTGCCCTTAGAATCAGTTTAGGTAAAATTGGTTTTGACATTTTCTTCCCTGTCTTACTGCTGATCAGGGATCAGCCCAGCAGTCTGTGGGCAGCTTTCTGCCTGCCTGCCCTTCCCTGCTGCCTGCTGCTCTGGAATGCTTGTGATCCCGAAATACAGAATGGGAGAAGAGAGGCCTTTCTCGGTGTGTAAAGCAGGGAGCTTTGGGGGTTTCAGTTCGACTGCAGCTGGGTGTGCTACCCCCAGTCCAGCCCCTGGGCAATACTGGAGCTTTGCCTTGGCCCAGAAATCACCTCCACCAAATAACAGATCCTTCCCTTGGCGGCTGTTTCCAGGGAATCTGCTCAGCAGCTTTGCCGTGTGTGCGAGGGAAAAGAAATGTTGAGGGCTGACTCTGCGTTCCACCCTCAGCCACCAGAGCTTCCCACTGAGCTCCCAGGCCTCATCTCCCTCCATGTGAACAGGAATAATTCAGGAGTTGCCTTTAAAGGTGCAGATGCCATTCGAGATGAGCATCCAGCCCCTTTGATACCTTTCCTGGTCCTTCCCCCGTGCTGCAGCAGGCGCTGTGCTGGCTGGTGAGCTCCTACACCCCGTGTCCAAAGATCACTGGGGAGTCCTTCCCCTCGTGCTGCCCCTCCTGGCCCCAGCACAGCGCTGTGTGTCTCCTTAGTTGCAGGTTAGAGGCACAAAAGTGTCCCCTTTGTCAGTAAGTGGCACTGTGAGTGTTTCCCGGCTGGAGCCTGAGGCCCCTGCAGCGCTGTCACTGATTTTGCACAGCGGGAGGAGGGTCATTTGGGCAGGAGTCACACGGTGTTCTCCAGCCTGGCAGGAGCTGCACATCGCACGCATGGAATGATCAAGGGTGGAAAAGACCTTGGAGTTCATCGGGTCCAACCGTCCCCCAGCACTGCCAAGGCCACCACTGACCCCCGTCCCCAAGAGCCACATCCACATGGTTTTAAATCCCCCCTGGGAGTGGGGACTCCAGCCCTGCCCTGGGCAGCTGTGCCAGGGATGGACAGCCCTTTCCATGAAGGAATTTTCCCAAATATTCAGCCTAAACCTCTCCTGGTGCAACTTCCTCTCCCCCTGTCCCTTGTTCCCTGGGAGCAGAGCCCGACCCCCCCCGGCTCCCCCCTCCTGTCAGGGAGTTGCAGAGCCAGAAGGTCCCCCCTGAGCCTCCTTTGCTCCAGGCTGAGCCCCCCCAGCTCCCTCAGCCCCTCCTGCTGCTCCAGCCCCTTCCCAGCTCCGTTCCCTTCCCTGCACACACTCCAGCCCCTCCGTGTCTCTTGTCTGACGGCCCAGAACTGCCCCCAGGGCTGGAGGGGCCCCAGCAGTGCCAGCACAGGGACGGGCCCTGCCCTGGGGCTGGGACACCCCAGGGCTGAAATCATCCCCTCTGGGAAGGGGAACAGGGGACTGCAGTCTCAGGACTAGAATATCCTTCTGAGAAGATCTCTGAGAATGTGCTGGGAATCCTGTGAAGTCAACATTTACCATCTTCACCTCATAAGGGAGGAACCAAAGCCACAGTTTGGTTTATCTGCAGCACACACGCTGTGTCCCAGCCCCGGGGCCGCTCTGCTTCCGCAGGGCAAGGACAGAGGTGCCTGAGCCATCTCCCTCCTGGTCTTCCTACCCACAACTCTTCCATATCCAAAGAGCACAGGCCACCAGCAAAGAGATCCTACCCCTTTTCAAGGACTTCAAGAATGTCTGAGGTCCCCTTTGCGGTGCCCAATTTACACCCTCACGAACCCTGGGAAGGTTTTTGAGTGCTCAGTTACCCTGAGCTGAGCTCATGGACAGTCCTTGTGCTCAGTGTTTCCTCAGGTGAGCTGGAGCTGCTGCAGAGTCACCCCAGCTCACAGAACTGTTTCCTGGAGGTTTGTATCTTCCTGGAAAACTAAATCCTGCTATTGCCATCTGCATTCAGTGGCATTATTTTGTGAAATATTCATTTGGTTTTGTATTGCACTTCAACTGCCCACCTGCATTCACTGCAGGTTTGGAGCTCTGATCTTGTGCTGTCCTTCCATAAAAATCTGCTTCCTGAGTGATACCTTTTAAACTGGATTATGGCAAGGACATTTCTAAAACAAATTAAAAAAATCCCATGGGGATTAATGACAGTTTGATTCTTTCGGGGGTTTGTTTTGTTTTTGGGGTTTTTTTCGGTTGGTTTGGTTTGATTTGATTTGGTTTTTTGTGCTTTCCCGCCCAGTTCTCCACAACAGAAAAAAACAAATAAATATCAGAAACTTTTTATTTCCTTAAAACAAAAGTTTCAGAAGGTCATGTGGCCACAGAAACAAGAGCTTTAAGAAAACATTATAGAACTGAGAGATCCATCACAGAGCCTCGAGAGTGGACAAAGCACTCACTGCTCACCCCCGCCCAACAGCTCTCGTGGTGGGCAGCAAGAGAAACAAAAAAACAGATACCACACATGGTGAGTGCTTCGGGGGGAGAGGCACAAAAAAACCCCACAGCACAACAAACAAAAATAAAAGCCACATGGAAAAAAAATAAAACCCAAACGCAAAAAAACCCCCGAACAAACAAACAAACAAAAAACCAGAAAACCAGAAAACAAACCACCAAGTTATTTATTTGTATTAATGCCCTCCCTCTGCTTTCTGACTGGCTGATTTTTCTGAACTACGTGGAGATCCTGAGGTCAGACACGAAGCCGGGAATAAAGTTCAGAGACTCGGGTTGGGGAGGGGGGGGGAAGTGAACTTTGTATGAGAATAATTAATGAAAAATCCTGGCAATAACTGATTTCTCTCTTTGGCCGGCCTCTTGCTCGTGGGTCCCTTTTGCTGCTCAGAATCTCGGGGTTTTTATTAGGATGAATCATGTAACTCTTGCTCCCTGGTGTTATTTGTAAGGGAAGAGATTTTTGTCTCTTTGGTGTAAATCCTCAGTGCTTGAGGCCCATCCCAGCTTTACCCGGCTGGTGCAGGTTTCCCAGGAGGTGCTGGGGTTTGGGATCTGCTCTCTGCTGGGCTGCCCCGTCGGAATTCCTCTCCCTGGGCCCCTCAGGTTTAGGGCTCTGACCTTTGCCTCCCTCTCACAAACATCTGTGTCCCCCCAGCTCGGGGAGTTTGGGGTGAGTCCCAACGATGGCCAGTGGGTGTTGTTGGATGCTCAGTCCACAGCCATAAACCCTTCACAGCTCGAGGCATTTCCTTCCCCTAGGCCACCTCACACCCCCAGGGAGTTATTAGATGTCAAACTCCACTCCATCTCCAGCAGCTGCTTTTGCTGTCCCTTCTCCCTCTTGGCTCCTGCTCCGTCCCACTTCATCCCTGGTTTTGCCTTTTTGCCCCAAGTTCCTCTGCAGAGAGGCTTTGCCCTGCAGAAGCAGGAACACCCTCAACTATATCCCAAACCCTGTAAAGTACGTGTGTGAATCTTGTAAGTTTGGGAAGGGTGTCCTGTCTAAATCGTGGTGTTTCACCTGCCTGTAAGTATTCAAAATGAATTAATGGAAACCGAATCAAGTTCTGAGCCCTCTGGTTCCTGTGTCAAATTAATAACCACGTGAGACCTTTAACTGAGGGTGCCAGGCCCTTTGGTGCCTCAGGGCAGTGCAAATCAGGGGTGCCCAGGTCAGTTCTGCCCCTGCCTTTCACTGGTTTTCCCCCTTTTTATGGTGTTCAGTGTCTTTTCTGGTTTAGACTTTGCAAGTGTTTAGTTCATCACTGGCTGAAAACAGAGGATGGAGGGGATGTCTGAGCTGAAATTGGATTTACTGAGGGTTCATATCCAGTGCAGGACTCACCTGTGACAGGTACTGCTGGAAAAGGTGTGTTACCAGTGTGTGGTAATGCTCAGAGTCCAGCTGAAGGCACCTGAAGTATTCAGGATTGGGGCAGAAATGAACAGTTTTTCAGCCAAAGGATTTATTTATTTACTCCAGAAAAAGACGGAGACTCGTCCCAAGGCTGCTGCTCCCAGGACTCCTTATCAAAGTCACCCTGTTATCTCAGTTTTTGGGGGGGGGTTGTGTCTGTGAGGGGGAAACGATGCACATGGAGCTTTTGTGTGGTGTGGAAGCTGCTCTGGCAGCTCCACATGGCTGGTGAATACCAAGGTAAATAACAGCCAACGACATGCACACACTGTCATTGTCATCATTTCCTGCTGCCCCGGGGCAGCAATAACTTACACACCCTGTTTTCCAAATGGTTCTAATTTATTTCTCATGAGCAGAATTATCTCATGAGGAAAACTCCTCCCCTTTGCAGCCAGTCCTGCCTCTTCTTTTGCAGAGGAGGGGACCAGTCCAAGGGAAAGACTGGGAATATCCCACTAAATGTTCCCTGCTTGGACACACTCAGAGTCCTCACCTCGCTCTGCTGTTGGTCTGGAGCTCTGGAATTCTGCCTTCTCCAGCATTAATTCTCCTCGAAATGCTTCCTGCAGTCCTGCACACTTATTTCATTCCTTATGATCTCTGCAGTCCTGCACAAAATATTTCATTCCTTATAATCCCTGCAATCCTTGCACAATATTTCCTTCCTTCTAATCCCTGCAGTCCTGCACCCAGTATCTCATTCTTTATAATCCCTACCATCTTGCACACAATATTTCATTCCTTATGATCCCTGCAATCCTGCACCCAATATCTCATTCCTTATAATCCCTGCAATCCTGCACCCAATATCTCATTCCATATAATCCCTGCAGCCCTGCACACAATATTTCATTCCTTCTAATCCCTGCACAATATCTCATTCCTTATAATCCCTGCAATCCTTGCACAATATTTCCTTCCTTCTAATCCCTACAGTCCTGCACCCAATATCTCATTCCATATAACCCCTGCAGTCCTGCAAACAATATTTCATTCTTTATAATCCCTGCACAATATTTCATTCCTTAATCCCTGCAATCCTGCACCCAATATCTCATTCCTCACACCCCCAGCTCGTGGTTCTTTCTCAAGCTCCCTCTCCTTTTACCCCTCAGTCTGAGGCTGGGACATCTTTGTCATTCCAGTCCCACATCTCCCAAGTGCAGCTCGGGCTTGTTTTACGATGTGCCTTTGGCATCAGCTCCTCTTGAGGAAGAGCAAGAGGGAGGAAATAGCCAATTGTATTCTGTTTTTTTAACATTAAGGCCGCAACATGGTCACAGGCCTTCAGTTTTTCCTCTGTTGGGGAGGGGCATCTTTATTTTTTCAATAATTTTTTTCCCACTTGATTACCATCTGTATCACTTTGGAATTGGTTTTGAGAGTGCAGCAAATGATGTGCCGTGACGGCTACAGGATAATTGAAAATGCAGGGGGGAAAAGACGCCTCAAAATAAAGTTCTGAAGATTGGTCAAGCAAATAAAATTACCCCAAAAATGCCATAAAACTATTTCAGGGAATGCTGGAGTTAAACTGCGGTTTGGGAACGATGTCCTTAGGCTGGGCTTAAATCCCACTCCCCTCCTGCCTGAACACCCTCCCAGGTGAAGCTCAGCAGTGATTTCCAGGCTCAGGAGCGGGAGGGTTGATCCGAGGTGACTGACTCCTGACAGCGCATTTACATTTTTGGTCTTCCTTTTTAATTTTTTTGGGGGGGGCTCACAGACTGTATTTTCCATTTTAGTGTTGCCCAGGCTGCAGAGGAGAAGCGTTTTGGAGAAGTTTTGCAGCAATCCTCGAAGCCAGAAGGTTATTGTGCTTCAGTGCCTAGTCTTGGAGACTAAAAAGGTACATTACACCCAACTAAACACTGAAAATTTCCAGCCATGCTGCAAATTGTTATAAAAATCGAATTCTTGCCACCAATGTGTAGCTATTTCTGTTTCTCACTCCTGTGGTTCAGGTTAAGGGAGGTAGAAATAAGGGTCAGTCAGTTTTTTGACCTTGTTTTCCGTCCCCATGGGTTGCAAACACACCTGGGGAGCTGCTTTTCTCAGGGGCAAACGAAGCAAGCAGGTTTTATTAATGCACTGGAAAGCTCATCAAGAAAAATGAATTTTCTTCCCCTTTCTAATGCTGTTTATCGTGTGCTCTGCCCCATTCTCCTCCCTTCCCCTTCCTGCAGGGAGGGACATTCTGCTGCCTCCTCCCCTTCCAGCCCAAAGGCTGCTTTTTCTCGGGCTCTGAATGGCATTCCAGCAGGCTGATGGATAAATCCATGAGGGTCTCAGCCACTCTGTGAAAACAAGAAGAAAATTTTCATGTGGTTGTTATTTTTTTTTTTTTTAAAACCTTTTTCCAGTTTCACTCATGTTTGGCTTTCATAGAACTCTTTTTTTCCCCCCCCTTCTCTTCGTGACTGAGTTTTTATCCCACTTTTTGGAGTGGCCATTTTTAAGGCACTCATTTACAAGGCTTTAATTCTGATCTGAGGCAGTTGCTTCTGTGCTAAATAAAGCAGTGATTAATTATTAAAGCCATACCTTTTTCTTCCCTGTAGCTGTGAAACTCCAAGACATATTTCGCTTTTTAACTATTCATTTTTTTTTCAAATTTATTTTGTGAGTCTACAGTAAGTGTTCTGTGGGAAACTGGGAGAAGGATGGTCTGGAGGCTGCTGTGGGAGCCAGGGTCGGCTCCAGCTCCAGATCATCCTTCCTGGATGGACCTGGAATGCCCTGGGTATCCATCAATGCCTTGGAGAAAACAGCTCTTGGGTTATTGTTGAGGAGCTCTGGTGCCTCCTTCTCCGACCCCTATCAGGTGAGATCCCAGTGGGAACAGTGTCCAGCTCTGGGATCCCAGCACAGGGAGGACGTGGAGCTGCTGGAGAGAGTCCAGAGGAGGCCACAGAGATGCTCCCAGGGCTGGAGCCCCTCTGCTCTGGAGCCAGGCTGGGAGAGCTGGGGGGGTTCCCCTGGAGAAGAGAAGGCTCCAGGGAGAGCTGAGAGCCCCTTGCAGGGCCTGAAGGGGCTCCAGGAGAGCTGGAGAGGGACTGGGGACAAGGGATGGAGGGACAGGACACAGGGAATGGCTTCCCACTGCCAGAGGGCAGGGAGAGATGGGAGATTGGGAAGGAATTGTTGGTTGTGAGGGTGGGGAGGCCCTGGCACAGGTTACCCAGAGCACCTGTGGCTGCCCCTGGATCCCTGGAAGTGTCCAAGGCCAGGTTGGAGCAATCTGGGCTAGTAGGAGGTGTCCCTGCCCATGGCAGGGGGGGAATGGGATGAGCTTTAAGGTCCCTCCCACCCCTGGCCCTGTGACTCCTGCAGGATGACAAGGCCCTTCAGTGTGCCCAGGGACTGTCCCAGAGATCCAAACCGCTCTGCAGTGCCAGAACACCCCCAGGCCCAGGGCAGGTGAACTGTGTGTGCCCCTATGGACAACCAGGAATCCTCCTCCTCCTCTCTTCCCATGGAGAAGCCCAGAGCTGGAACAGCACAGACCCCGTATTTCTGGAGGTACTGAGCCCCTGTCGCTTTACCCTGGGAAAAACTGATTCTGTACAACAAGAAAAATGGCAAATTTATTTGCTTAGGGTTTGAAAGATGTTTATGAGCTTTGGTGAGGAGGAAACTTCTCCTTTGAGCAAAGCCTTGTGCCCTGGATTCTTTGTGAACCGCCCCGAGCCCTGTGCTGGGATTATTCATCTGCTGTGCACGGGGAGGACCTGGCCCAGCCCATCCCTCCTGACACACTGCTGCAGCAGGGCTCTGTGAGGCTTTTCCATGCTGGAAACGCCACAGGAGCCTGTGCAGGGTGGATGTGGAGTCATTCTGTGCTGCTCCTGTGTGGGAGTCACGGGGACAGAGCCCCAGCAGTGGGAGGTGTGTGAGGGGAGCAGACAGTCAGAGGGGTCTGTGCTGCTCTCAGGGCCTCTGCTTTCCAATGACACTTCAGCCTGGAGCTCTGACCTCCCGTTGTGTGTTAGCACTTGCTGCAAGAGATGAGGAGTGTGGGGGCTGGCCAGGCTCCAGCCACAGTGAGTTCTTACATTTTGCCTGCTGAGATTCCCTCTGCAGTTTCAGGTACACCGAGTGCCCGGCTCTCCTTGTCCTGGACGACACAGAGGGGACGCCTCTGGAACATCCCAGGAGGGGCAGCTGCAGTCTCTGCTCGGTGTGAGCAGGGACAGGACCCAGGGGATGGCTGGAGCTGTGTCAGGGCAGGGTCAGGTTGGATCTCAGGGAAAGGCTCTTCCCCAGAGGCTGGGTGGGCACTGACCAGGCTCCCCAGGGCAGTGGGCACAGCCCCAAGGCTGCCAGAGCTCCAGGAGGGTTTGGACAATGCTCTGAGGGACAGAGTGGGGTTGTTGGGATGTCTGGGCAGGGCCAGGGGTTGGGCTGATGATCCCGTGAGTCCCTTCTCACTCAGGATATTCCACGATCCTGACCAATTTTATCTCTGTTTTTAACAGGATGCAGCAACTTTGTGTAACTCCCATTTCCCACCCCAGGGCAGTGGTAAAGCTCTCTGTGGGTGCACACACGTGTCAACAAGGGATGATGGAGAGGGAAACCTATCCTTCTGTTCTCCCACAGTAGCTTTGCTGGAATCTGAGGGAATGGCACTCCTCTGAGGAAGGATAACAGTCCCAAACTGACGGAGTTGTTAGGAAGGTGTGTTTGTGCCCAGCTGCCAGCTTTGGATGCCTCTTGTAGAGGGAGGTTGTCTCCAGGGATTTGAGGCCGAATCATTTAATGATTCAGGCACTATAACTTTAATTTCAGCCCCGTGTCTGTTTATTATGAAGAGCCAAGCCCTTGTGAGGAGATTCTCGAGGTCTGGAGGCTCTGAGTGAACAACAGCCTGGAGAGATCAGGAAGTACAGGCACTGTGGGGGAGAGAGGCTGTGGGAATTTGTTCCTTGGGATATGTGTGCTGGTTTTGATTGGGATAAAGTCAATTTTCTTCACGGAGGCTGGTGTATGAAGGTGGGGAAGGAGGGTGAGGAAGGATGTTCAGAGTGAGGGTGTTTGTGTTGCCAAACCCCCATTAGGTGTGACAGGGCCCTGCTGTCCTGGGAGTGGGACGTTATTCCTGTGCCTTCCAAACAAAACAAGCTGTCTTGGAGGGTTCCTAACATGGAGCAAGGACGGAACAAAGGGAAGCACAGTGTGCAAGTTCAGCGCTCCAACAGATGTCCAGACTCTTGCTAATCCCAGGGATTTGTTGATTACCTTGGGCTTAGAAATGTTTCAAGGCAGACATGATGGGTGGGTGTGGGGAACTTCCAAACCAGAGATCCAACCCTTTGACTCGACTTTTTCCTCTTCCATTACTGAACTGTTGGGACAGGTTTTGTGAAAGTCTTGGGAGCTGGAACTCATTACACCACAGGATGACTCTCTTGGTCACACTCTTAGAGAAGGTCTACTCCTGAGTCTGCCGGAACAGTTGTTTGTGTTCCAAACCTAAAAATTACCACGAGTTTTCACAGTGCCAGCTGTAGCCCTGGGTGCTGGATTCTTTCAGCACCCGCTTCTTTCAGATCCTTTGTTCCTCTGGGTGTGCTGGAGTCTCTGGGCACCGTGTCCCTGGATTTTCCAGCCTCCCTTTTGCCAGTCAGACCCGGCCCTGCTGCTGCCGGCTGAGCCTGAAGAGCGTTGGAGCTTCGTGTTGCCAACTCTTCCCACTCCTCGTGTGATGCCAAAATTACAGAGCCATCCTGATTTCTGGATCAACAGAGTGCCATGAGGTAACCCATTTTCTCAGATGAAAGGTTTGATATTCCCAGGAGTTCCTCCCCACCCTTTGGTAGAACTTCGTGGTGTGACTGCATTTCCCTACATAGGATCTCCCTGGCCTGGGTTCTTTCCATTGCAGGGCTTTTATTTCCCTCCCGTGTGATCTTTCTCCTTGGGATGACAGAATACTTTCTTTACGCTAATCAAGAAATGCTGTTGAATGATTATCCTGGAAAACAACATTTCCCTCTCGGTGGAAAGGATTGTGCTTCGTTACGTCCGTCCAAAACAAGGGATATTTCATATTCTGGGGGCAGGAGGAGGCCTGGGGTTTGGTTCCAGCAGCACAGGGAATTTGGCAGGGATGTGCAGCGTGGTGCTGATCAGACTGCTTATGAGAGCAGCGAGGCTGGAATGCGTGCTGTGGAAGCAAGGAATCACAGAGATCTCAGCTATCTTCAGCCCAAATTAATTAGCATTATGTAAGTGGAGAGAAAGGCAGAGCTTTAAAGGGGAGGGAGACATCTGTTACGTCTCCGAGTTTCCAAGCCTGCCTGCAAATCCAGGTCTCCTGGGAAGACAGAAGGATCGCGGTGCTTTGGAAGGAGCAGGGGGAGTCCGGGCTGAGGAGTGACTGGCTGAAACCCAGAGGTGTGGTCACTGCTAATCCCGGCTCTGGCTCAGCCCTGCCGGGGCTGCTTTGCTCTTGCAGCTCTGTGTCATTATTTACCCTCACATCACGCTGAGGAGCAGGCAGCAGCAAGCTGACGCCTCCCTGTGCTCTCCCAGCACACCCAGTTCTGCCACGCTGGTGGATGAAATTCCCAAACGTCCTCATTTACACCCCAGGGAAGTTTGCTGTGGTACCGAGAAATCCTCGCGGAGGGATGTGCCGTGTTTGCTCCGAGGTGCTGCTGCCAGAGGCTCCGGAGTATTGCTGAGTATCCACCAGGCAAAGGAGCGATTGCAGTGGTGAGGTGGGAGGTAACATTCCAGCCGTGTGGAAAGCGCTGCTGGGAGCTGTGATGTTTAGCTGAGGGAACCCTACTCTGGAATAAGACGTGAAGGCAGACAGGCTCCTTCTCCCCCCACTGCCCTCCTCGGGTGGGACCTATTAAAGTGTGTAGGGAGCAATAAAAGCAGTGGGGTCAGGTCAGGCTTCGTGGCCAGGGAGGGCAGACAGGGTTAAGCAGGTCAGGGCACATTTCTGTGTCTTCTGTGGTTCCCCAGGAATTTGGGGTCACTGCTTAGGAGCTTCTGTTTGATCAGCTGCTGGCAATTTGAGCATTGCACGAGAGTAAGTGGAGTCAGAGATGACTCCTGAAGGCAAAGGATTGGGGGAACAATAAAAAAAAGGAGTGAATGGAACACCGATACATTAAAAAAAAAAAGAAATTAAATACACCAATCCTTTATTTTATTCCCATTTCAGATGGTCTGCCATGGCTGGTTGACCTAGAAACAAGCACTGTGTGTGTTTCCCTGTGCTTAAGGGCAGAAAGGGCCGTGGGTCTGGGAAAGGAGGGCACACGGAGATGGATGTGCACAAGGTGTTGTTCTCCTGGGGAAAATTTACTTGTCGCTTCAAAAGTGCCTGGGCACCAAACGTGGACAATGGGTACTTTGAACATCTGCTGAGAGATGGGACTGCGGTGAAGGGCTGAGAAGAATCTTCATCCTGTAATTGCCAAGTATTTAATAACTTCTTTTTTTTTTTTTTTGAAGGTGTATTGTCAGGGGGTGGTTTTCATCACCGTTCATCAAACGGCAAAGGGAGGTCTCGGAGGTTAAAGAACCCCTCCAGAGGTCAGCACAGCCCTGTGCTGGCAGCACTGCCTGGGCTGAGCCTTCCCT
The DNA here is from genome assembly GCA_013399855.1 of Oxyruncus cristatus. NCBI lineage: Eukaryota > Metazoa > Chordata > Aves > Passeriformes > Cotingidae > Oxyruncus > Oxyruncus cristatus. Next base: position 1,028,614 of record VXAY01004755.1, on the reverse strand, counting down.
GCTGAAATCCCCGTCTCTGAGAGAGAGTAAATTCTGGGTGGGTAAATCAACTTCTCTTGAGTGATGGAAATGTCAGGAGAATCAAGAGCAGAAAAGGCCTGGTGTCAGCAGCTTGGAGAGGGCAACTTCAGGATGGGTTTCCTGTTCCCAGGGGAATGGGGAAGGCAAAGGAGAACTGTGTTTGTTTGGCTTTTCATTTCTTGGTGGTGCTGTTTGAGTTCTGAATGAGAATTCAGCTCAGGTGTCCCCAAATCTCTCACTGTTTGCAGGCAAGTCTCCCTATGAAGTAACATTTTCAAGCCTAGAAGTAAATACGTAGAATAAATAGAATAAATGCATAGAAAAGCAACTCCACCTGAGCCTGTTAGTTTAATAAAGTCCTTCTCCTTGAGAGCTGCCTGTGGCTCTCTGTCCTCTGCCATCCTTATCTTGGATCTCAAGTTCTCCAGCGCTGGGAATGGCTCTCCAGCACACAGAGATAATGCTGAGAAAGGAAACCCCTCTCCAGTGCAGAAGCAATGCCCTAGTCCTTTATACTCAGCAAGGAAAAATGGTGTTGCAGAAAGAAGAAGTGATTTCCAGCTCGAAAAAGCAAAGTGAGTTTCAAGGAGATGCATTTGGGGGGTGTTTTACTAAAACAATTGGCACCTACTTGCTCTCCCTTGTCATGTCACTCCAGAATTTGGGATCCAGCTCGGAGTTGCTGCTCACCACGTCCCTCTGCCCACTCCTGCTTGGCAGTTCTCAGCCCTGAGCGCTGGTTTGGGCCCCTGACAGGTTTCTGCACAAACAGCATCTCTGGCTGTGGTTCCCACAGCATTCCCTGATGTCCAGATGCACCCGCACCCCCCCAGACTCTGAACATTCCATATCCCTCCGGGCAGAACTGGGAATGGCAAATTCAGAGCTGGGCTGGAGCTGGAGAGGAAGGAGAGAGCCCAGCAAAGGCTCATGTGGTTATTGAAGCGCTCAATGAACTTACGGTACCATAAAATCTTAAATATTACAATTGTTAGTTTTATAGGGAGGGAGTGTTGTCTTAAAACCATTTAAGTCTGAACACATTTAATTGGTGACAGATTTTGCAGTTCCTAGGTCCTGAGAGTGCTCCCGTTGGGGAGAACAGAAAGAATCAGAAAGATACTACAAGAAATTTTGGACTTACCTGCTTCCCAAACATGGGAGCAGCTCCGGGAGGGCAGGGGGCATTTGGTGATGGAGGGGCTGGAAAAGCAGGATTAGACAGGTAAGACTTCCAGGAAAGGCAATCCATTGTCTTACCCTAACCCGTGGAGCTCCAGGCACTTCGCCATTCCCAGACAGCCCCTCCTCTCCTGTGCTTCCATGCTCAGCCCATGCCCTGCCTCCAGTGTTTACCTGTAGGGAATTCTTTACTTTGATCTATTCGAGAAGGAACACCACCAGTGGAAAGTTGGTGACCGATTCTGGTGTTTTCTGCCCCTCAATAAACCAACCCCTGCAGCAGTGTCCCTTTGGGTTGTGAAATGTGGACACTCCAGTCCCACTGTCTGACTTCCAGTGGCTCGTTAATGACGTGTACGTCGAGTTTTCCTCCATAACTAACAGGAATAGTTCCTTTAAAAACAACCCGGGCAAATGGACCCTTTTTATAGCAGAGGGAGAAGGATAAGTGCCAGTCACGAGTGGTTCCAAATCTGTCTCCAACCATGCCTCCTCCGGAATCAGGGATCCTGGCTGGGTGCCATCGACTAGAACTCTTTAGGGAGTGTTTGTTGTGCATTTCCCCCGGAGAGGGATTCACCAGGGAAGCACAAACAGACCCTGCTACTGAGTTCCCTTGTGCTCTGAGCTGTTTACGGTGTTGCCTCGTGCTGTTCACCTTAGTTTCACTTTCTGGCTGTTGTTTCCTCCTGCCCTGTGGTTGTGGGGACGCAAAGGAGCTGAAACAACTCGCCTGGCACCCCCCTGTCCTTGCAAGGGGGACCTTTCCTCACCCTGGGCCTCAGGAATATCTGTGAAGCCTCTTAACCTGCTCCAAAAATGACTGTGGGGATGAGCTGGGTTTGGAAGAGCTTCACCCTGGCTAAACTCAGCAAACATTCAGGTCTTTTGGGTTTAAACCAATATTAGGCTTCAAATTATTCACCAGTGGTTTCATTTTCTGGTTCAGGCAGAGCCTGGGAGGTGGATCTTCAGGTCACAACCATCCTCAGATCCCCACCCACGGGGAAACGGCCTCGAGTGGCACCAGGGGAGGCTCTGGTCGGATATCAGGGAAAAGTTCTTCCCTGGAAGGGTGTTTAAGCATTGGAACAGGCTCTGCAGGGCAGGGCTGGGGTCACCGTGCCTGGAAGTGCTCAGAAAACAGGTGGATGTGACACTTCATGATATGGTTCAATGGGGGTGTCTGGTCAAAGGACCTCCTGATCCTCTTGGGGGTCCTTCCCAACCCTGGTGATTTCTGATCCTGAGAGCTCTCCTGCCCGTTCTTTGCAGGAGGTGTGTGAGGGTTGTGTTGTACCTTCAGAGGGCTGTGAATCTCCCCTTCTTGTTCTTAAATGGTACAAAACTCAGTGTAAACTCGGGGATGGATTTCACTTGGTAACAATTCTTGATTTCATCAGAACCCCAAGATGTTTGAGGTTTCTTGTACAGTTTGTCTTTGCTTTGTGCCTTCTCTTCAAAAGAGTTGTGTAGAATATTCCTGAAGTTTTACATAACCCTGTAGTTCCTTAGGGAATTACCCAACATAAACCACAAAGAGACAAAGAGTTCCTGCCCGTGGACAAAACCAGGTATTTTAATAATTTATGATTTTTTTTAATATTTACATTTAATTATGTTTTTGGGCAACCCCACTTGCCGTTTTTACAGATGCTGGGATGATTTATTCTCACGTGAAGAGCAACACAGAGATTGTTTTGGTGCTGAGGGGACAGTGGGGGCAGTGGAGGGATGGGAATTGCAGGGACTGGGTGTCAGGGGTGTTGCCTGTGGGAACATGGCAGAAGGAAGCACAGGGGAAGAGCAGAGGCTAAAGGACAGTGCTCTTGGTGTATCTCTGCTGCCCCAGCCCTGCCAGGCAGCAGGAATGTGGATATGCTGCTGGGTGGAAGCTCTTCAGTTAGTGATTAAAACTGTCCTGACAATTACAAGGAAAAACTCAGCTATTCCGATATCATAAAGGGAACTTAAAAATAGAAGGGATGTCAGTTCAAACCCGTCAGCCCAACAGCTCTGCTGGGGCAGCCCCTGCCTGACTTACAGCCCCATTAAATGTGTGATAAAAATGTGGCTGTGGAGAGAAGAATCCACTCCTTACATGAGGCGATTAGAGCAGACCCTCAGATAAAACAGTGCGTGGCTGATCTTCTCCTTCTGCCACTGTAATTCCGTCATTTCAGGAGGAATTTCTCGTGGCTGGAGCACCACACCTGCACAGCAGCACAGGCATAGGACCCAGGGGTTCTGCTGGGGAGGCTCTGTGTTGTTTGACAGAGTCACAACAGGCTCCTGTAATCTCTCTCCAGGAATTTTGACACAATCCACTGTCCACAGTGTGGTTTGTGAAGGGAGGCTCCTGGAGAAGCTGAAGCCCGTGGCTGGGACAGGGTCATTCCTGGCTGGGCTGATGGCCCTGCCCAGGCAGTGCTGGGCAGTGGTGCTGCATCCCGGTGGTATCCAGTGACCAATGGTGTCCCCAGGTGGCCAAGAGGCCACTGGCACCTGGCGTGGGTCAGGAATAGTGTGGCAGCAGGACCAGGGAGGTGATTCTGCCCCTGTGATGGGCACTGGTGAGGCCACACCTCGAGTGCTGTGCCCAGTTCTGGGCCCCGCAGGACAAGAAGAACACTGAGGGGCTGGAGCGTGTGCAGGGAAGGGAACGGAGCTGGGAAGGGGCTGGAGCAGCAGGAGGGGCTGAGGGAGCTGGGGGGGCTCAGCCTGGAGAAAAGGAGGCTCAGGGGGGACCTTCTGGCTCTGCAACTCCCTGACAGGAGGGGGGAGCCGGCGGGGGGTCGGGCTCTGCTCCCAGGGAACAGGGACAGGAGGAGAGGGAACAGCCTCCAGCTGGGCCAGGGGAGGGTCAGGTTGGACATCAGGAGGAATTTCTCCATGGAAAGGGTTGTCAGGCACTGGAAGGGGCTGCCCAGGGAGGTTTGGAGTCCCCATCCCTGGAGGTGTCCAAGGAAGGACTGGACGTGGCCCTCAGTGCTCTGGGCTGGTGACAAGGTGGGCATCGGGCACAGGGGGGACTCGATGACCTCAGAGGTGTTTTGCAACCTCATGATTCTCTAATTCCAGAGCTGGGGCCAGCAGAGGTAAAGCAATGCAGAAAGGTGGAGCTCCCACCTTTCCTCCAGCGCATCTTCCTGGGAAAGTTCAGCCTTAGGAAGAGCAAATACTCCTTTTTCATTCCTCTGCGTGGCCAAAGGCAGGAGCGCAGGGAAGGGCACCGCTCATCAGTGTTTGAGGTGTCTGAAACAGTGACCTGCAGAGGCCAGGGCAGTCTGGGGACAGATTCCATGTAACAAGGGGTATCCATGGACAGTGGGAAGGATCAGAGGTCATCCCTGGGCGGGGCAGGACAGAAGATCCCTTGCTGTCATTGCTCAGGCACAGCCAACACCTTGCTGTTCTTCAAGGGCACAGCACACCTTTGCCTCTGGAGGAGAACCTACACATGCTGATCCCCCAGGAGCAGCTGCTTAATTAATAAAGCCAGGGGGGAAATCCTTGGGTGGCTTTGTTCTGGCTTTCCTGACTTCAGGGTTGATGAGGCTGAGGAGCAGAACACCACAAAAGCCATGTGCTGGAGTGTTCTGGGGCCTCCCAGCAGCAGAGAGTGTGATTTTTGATGTCTGTTTTGCGGGAAATCATAGCTGTGCATCTGCAGAGTTCTTGAGCACCTGCTTTACAGACAGGGGGTTAACGTGGCAATTGAGCAGCTCTTGGAGCTTGGTGTCTTCCTCCCTCTCTGGAAAAGGAAGTTCTTGGGAGCATGGTGGGAAGGAAAATCTCTGTATTCAGATGTGCAGGTCCTACATACTGGAAATACATCCATGTTTCTGGAGAGCTCTGTGATGGTTTGTTCATTCCCAGTCAAAGCGAGTAGACACAGAATGGGAGGGACGAGGTTAAGATGAATGTTGGATAAGAAGCTGTGGATGTAAATATTTTTATTTGGGTTTTTTTTTTCCTATTGGTTAAACTGCCTTTGAATTTCAGATGGATTATTCCTGTGTTTTTTTGGCTCCACAACATCCTGCATCAATGAATTCCACAGATTCAATTACGAAGAAAAATCCCTGTTTTGTCTGGTTTTAAACTAATTTATCAGATTTCTTCACCACGGCTCCTTAATCCTTGTAACGTGAGAAACGGCAAATAATAATATTTCACCCATTTTATCTGTGGCAGGCAGGATTTACATCTCTCTGTCTTCATTCTCTCTCCTCTGAGGTGAAGAGAATGAGCTCATCCACCTTTGGGCACAGCCACGGGGGCCTTGGGTGGCTTTGCCCTTCCCTTTCTGTGCCTGGGAGACGAGGACGACACTCCCCACGCCTCCAGGAGATTGGTGCTGGTGAGGAATTCACGGGCTGTGACACAGGAAGGGGATTTTTGTAGCATTCCAGATGCTGCATCTAAATTAATTTGCGGTATAAATGCAGGCGGCGCGGGCAGAGGTTTGGTCGTTCTCACTCACAAATGGCTTTTCCTATGAAATACGGGGATCAGTGACAGGCAACAGGGTTTGGTCACCACTTCTCAGGGCACACTCCCGGAGTTATCTTGGCTCTGACACATGGATATTCCCATGTAAGCAGTGGGTACAGTGAGCCCATCCCAAACGGATCGGTGTTAACTGAAAGGCAGGTCTCCCACACCTCCTTGCTCACCGGGAATCCCTGCTCCTGTGAGGCAGCTGTCGTTCCTGGACCACGGGAAGTGGATCATACTCCTTAAGCCGTTTTACTACAATTAATTTTCCATTTGCCTCTTTCAAACCCTTCTCTTTTTTTTTTTTTTTTTTCTTTTTTGACCGAATCTTTGAGAGAGAGACAATACTATAAAAGTTTAAACGGCAACTTCCAAAGTCCTGCCGGCCTCTCCTCCGAGGGGTGTGGCTGTGCCTCCTTTCCTCACCTTTAGAGCTTCTTCCCCCCTTTCGGGCTGTCTGCGCAGATCACTTTGTTTTCCTCCGTGGAAATCTCCCAGCGAGTTTCGGCCCCACGTGGCGAGGGACGTGCTCGGAATCGGGAGCCTCGTTCAGCGGCACGAGGGAGACGCTTTATTTCAGCCGGGGAGATCCATCACCTGGGCTGTAAATTATCTGCTGCTGACAGAGGGAAATGTAGTGTAACCTGCTGAAAGCAGAGCGGGATCTGATGTATTGATACAGGGGGGAGAAATGCGCCCTGGGAATGGCAGGGAGAGTTCCTTTCTCCCCTGGTTCCGTTCTCTGGAGCAGATACGAGGGAATATCTGCTGGTAGAGCAGTGGTGGGTGGGTGGGTCTTGTTGCTTCGCTCATTAATTGACAGTTCAGGGGCTGTGGAACGGGGACGGTCACAGCAGCAGTGATGAAGGGCCACCTCGCACAGAAAGCATTACAGGATTGAAATTGGACACCCAACACATTGTAAAAACCTCTTTTTCAGGGTGACTGATGGATTGTTTACAGGCAGTAATTAAGACCATGTCCCTTCCCTCCAACGCTTTTGATGGCAGGGCCAAATTTCATTTACTGTTCCATCAGATCTCAGATCAAGTCATTATCTACTTCATCCAAGCCAACAGAGATGGTCTGGATTAAGAGAGGGGAATATTGACTGAAAGTACATGTATAGCAATAAACCCAACAGTGCAAAGCATCCTCACTGAGCACTGATGTGGAGCAAAAGTTCTCTGCTCTCTAGTCTTGTTTGCTTTTTTGCTGGTTTGCTCAGTGGATCCCAGGATAAGTTACAATCCACTTTTATACAATCCTGTATAAAAAAATCCGTTAAAAAAAATATATATATATATTTGCCACAATGCTGTATAAAAATCCATTGAGATCTGTTGGGGCCAGGCAGGGGGTGGGTGTTCAAAGCTGGCTGCTCACACACTGGGTTTGACAGGTGTGTGAACAATATCATTTACCAGTGATGGGGGCTCAGGGCGTCACCGTATTCAAACGGATGGAAGGAGAGTTTTGTGCACACAGACCAGGCTGTCCTTTCTCCCTCTCCTCTCAGATTGTTTGCTAGTGCAGCTCAGACTATCTATACTCGCTGTGTTCCATTTTAAAGGGTAGTTCATATACAAAGCAGGTTTAATCACTGGCACTGCCAGCCCTGCCTGTTTCCCTGCTCCATCACTTCACTCTTCCCTCTCAGCCACTGCCACAAAGCACATTTCTACCAAATAAACCCCTTTGCAGCTGGAGCACAACACAAAGCCTCCCCAGGGCTCCCCTGGTAAGCAGAAGTACCTATTTTTTGGATCCTCAGGTGCATCAGTAAATACACCTACTCTTTGTCAGCGTTTGTTAAACCTGTGCTTAAACTGGGCCTTGAAAGGGCAGAGAATTGCACGTTGGGTTTGTCACCAAGGGGGAGAGAAGGACAAGGCTTTGTCTGGAGGAGGAGTAAAGGAAAAGGAGGCTTTTTATTTTCCCAGCACTGGCTGTTGCAATAAAGACAGAATGAAATGTTCCACGGTCCTTACGACAGTCCTGACTGAATGTGTTACATCTGAAACTTATCCCAGCATCTGAGTGAGGGGAAATCTGAAATAAAGGTTGGATTTGGTGATCTCAGAGGTCTTTTCCAACCTAGTTGATTCGGTGATTCTGATAATTATTGGAATAATTCTAGCATATAATTTTTCCATCCCATTCTCTCCTAGTTCTAAACTGCCAGGAAGTGTTGCTGCACTGCTGTGACTGCACATGGTTCCCACCAAAATAAATTCTCTGCTAACTTTGCTGATTATTATTTGTTCCTAAACGGGGCTGGCTTTTACCCCATCAACAGTGGGGAGCTGTCTCTGCACAGTAGCTGAACTTTTCCAAGTCTCTTTGAAAATTAGCAAGTAAATAAAAATATACGCCCTGCGTTACTGTCAATCTTATGTGGGAGCAAAACTGTTTTAAAAAATAATTTTTTTAAAGAAGTATCTTCAAATTACTTTGCAACATGGCAGGACAGTTACAGGGCTTTTTTATTTTACTTTTAACCCACCCAGTTGTGTATTACCCAAAGGATCATTTTCTGCACTGGTACAAAACCAAAATAGTTTTGCTCTCAAAGCTGAGATTTGGCACTTGGGGCACAACTCCCTCTCCAATCTGCAATGCAGATGCTGCTGCAGAGCACATTCCCAGGGCCTTCCCTGCACTCGGCTCCTGCAGGAAACCTCCCTGCCATCCGTGGGAGCTCCTGTCCCCTGATTTGGGCGGGGGTCAATGGCCAGAACCAAGCCTGGACAAAGGTTGGATTCATCCTGGTAAAACCGTGTCGAGCTGGTTCTTGTGCCACCAGGATATTTTCTTGGAACAGCCACGTCCCGGTGGAGGGGCTGGATTTGGGTGAGGGATAGCACAGCTCTGTGCCTTGTTTCCCTCCTCTGAGGTGGTAACTCTGCAAACCCACTCCCTAAAATCTGCCCTTAGACCCAAACCCGTGCTGTGTGTGCAGGAAGGATTCGTTTCCCCACAAGTGCAGCCTGAAAGGTGTTTTTGTCCTCCCATTCCTTCCACCGAATTTACCACTGTCCCTCCAACCCATCCCTTCCGTCACATGTGTAGGATAACCTGGAGAAATCCCACAGGGAGGAGACCCTGGGGATGAAGTGGAAAGGAATCCTCTCGGTGCCTCCCCCTGTGCAGGAAGGATGTGCTAAAGCAGCACCAGCCGCTGTTTCTTTGTGCCTGGAGGCAACACAAGCAGGATTTTCTCGTTAAATCACTGCTAATTGGAATGGATACATCTAAGGAAATAGCAGCAGTGAATATTAATTGAGACAACCCCCCAAAATCTCACCTAGATGGATTTTCAATTTTTCTGTTGGGTTTGGGGTTTTATGTTTTTTTTTGGGTTTTTTTTGTCTCTAAAGTCATATAAATAAATTGACGTATCCTAAGAAAGAGTGGAAAACCCAAAAAGTCACAGACAGCAGGGAAAGTGTGTTTTGGTAGAAATTTCCAGCAGAAATATTTGTTCAGCCACGTTGAAATCTGTTTCCTACTCCTCCCTAAAACAATGGATTTGGTCAGAACAGGAAGGAGAAGACAATCACCCAGTCCAGACACAGAGCCAGGAGTTGGACTGGATGGTCCTGATGGGTCCCTTCCAGCTCAGCATATCCCTGGATTCTGTGGTTCTGTATTTCTGTGCCAGATTTGGCAAATAACTGCAGATACAGGGTGACATTTTGAACAGTAGTTTTTGTTAAAATGACACCTGAGCAGTCCTACTACAAATGGGAGGGGCTGGGACATGTTGGTTGGTTTAGAAAATGTTCCTTCAGTAGTTTTGAAATGTTATTTCTCCCGTTGAAAGGACTGAGGCTGGTCCAGGAGAGCTCATGGAGCAAATCCACAGCACTCAGACTCCTCCTGAATTACAGGCCCATGGAGGGAACTGGTGCTGCAAATGGTGCTGGGTGAGTTGCTTCTGTTTTTCCAAAACTAAGGTCTCTAGAATTTTTGTTCCATAGGAACCACTCTTTGCTTCTTGTTACTGCCCTACTACTTAAATTTCTGCCTGACTGCTTAAAATTCACTTCCTTTATAGGACAGTGTTAAATATGGTGTCAGATACACCTTTGTCTGGAATTTTGCTCTTTGTAGAGATGTCATTTTTAAATGTCTCAGATGAGACAAAAGGCCTTTCAGTGTCAGTGCTTCTCTGGGTTCTGTGGTTTCTTTGCTGGGTTGCTCCCCTATCATTTTTTTCTCATAACCTTGGGCAAGTCACTTCATACCTGCATTTCATTCAGCCCCAAAGTGGGTGCCAAGGGCTGGAACCTGCCTGCTGGCTCTGCCCTCTCCACAGAGCTGAGGAGGAGCCTCAGTGAGAAGGAGAGCGAGCCATTAATTAATATAATTAATTAATATTGTCTATAAGATACAATGGGGCCAAGTGATCAATACTGATTTAAAATGTGGGTTTTTGTTTTTGTTTTTTTTTTGAGGAGGAGGTGATGTCTCCACATCAGAAGAGGTTCTGAGAGGCTTTGCTTTGCTTCCATGATTTGTGTGGTTTTAAATGCATTGTGAATCTTTTCCATTCAGTGGAAATGAAGGGATAAAATTATGCTTTTCAATTATAAAATAATACAAAATGGAGCACAGCGATTTCAGATCTTTCCCTTTCTAAGGTGTAACAAACACCAAGGCCAGGACCCATCTCAGGCTGTGGGCAAAGTTATCAGTCCCAGTGCCCCAGACCTGCTCAGAGGGGCCTTGTCTGACCCCCAGGACAGGCTGTGGATCAGAAATGTGGTGGAAATCCTTGGGATCCAGGTGTGTCCCAGGCGGTGATTTCCCACCCCCTGCCTGTCACTGTGTTACACGGGCAATCCCGGATGGAGCCTCCAGTCCTGGCCAGCATTCCTTGGAGCAGGCTGTGTCCTTTGGCGTTGGCCAAGTTTACAGGGGGAAAAGGATGAGCCAGTGGCTTTGAGAGCCTCCAGTGCTCCCTGTGCTTGCTGGGATGGGGAATTAGGACAAGGTTTGGGCTGCTGTTTTCTCTCTGGACAGAACCAGGTTGTGTTTGGGCCACAGAGATCCCGTCTCCCTGCTCTCCTGTGCCATGATTGGTGTGTTGCCTGAAGACTGGGAGGGACAAACTTGTGCTCCAGAGGAAGTTGGCACCAAAGTTTGCTCTATAAAAAGAATCCTGCCGTCAGGATCCAGTTTCCTACTCTGAGGCAAGGCAGGGTGTCGAGTCAGAAATTCCGACCCAGCGGGTCAGGAAGGATTCCAGGACCTCCTGAATCACAGCTCCAGTGTGTCCCCTCCCCTTCACCCTCTGGCCCAGGTCCCGCTGGGATTACAACTCTGAGCTATTTTATTCACTGCAGCGTGTGCCTGGTGCTTGATGTGAATACACCCTGTGTTTTCCAAGGGCTGGAAAGTTCATGTCTTAACTGGCTACTCTTGTTTCTCCTATACTTACTCTGCACTTGCCCAGTTCCCCCCTTCCCTTTAGAACACCTTTTTATCCCTAAAACGCAGAAGACTCTGAACTCCACCCTCAGCTGATGAAGATAATTCCTCTTGCTGTTTCCGGTGTCCTTGCCCGTGGAATTTCACCTGGGTAGAGATTTTATCCCATACTTATTTTTTAAGTATTTTTTAATCCTTTTGCAAAGGGCACACAACTGCTCTTGTGGACACATTCATATGAGGAGCTTTTCTCACCTGCCTTCCTGTCTGTGTGTGTGTGCTTGGCAACCTCGAAGGAGAACAGGAAATATTTCTCATAGCTGTCGCTCCCGAGTGGTGCTGACTCCCAAATATACACAAGAAACCATAAAATATATGTATATATATATACACACACCGTGTAAAACACATGGTTCTGTGATTGAAAATTTCAAATCTGTCTGGAAAGGAGGCAAAACGTAAAATAAGGAAATAATTTGTAATACGGAACCGCTCGAGTTTGGTGAAATGGAGCCAGTAGGAAATACCTACCTGGGTGGTTTGACTGATCATTTGTTGTATCCCTTCCTCCCAGTTTTCTTCTCCCCCCAAGGGTCCCCTGAATGAGCTGACAATGGGATTTCTTCCTCCCCACACCGTTCTGCAAGCAGCACATGATGAGGGTGAAGTGTTCAAAGGTAAAGCTAAAGCAGTAATTAGCAAAGACAATAGACGCCCTAAAAAAAAAAAAGGAAGAAAATCTAGAAGGTGGAATAACAAGGTTAGGAGGGAAATTACCTTGCAATTGTAGCACCTCTTGGGTGAGGGAAATTCCTGAGGTGAGCCGATTCCCTGGAGTTTCAGTGGTTCCATGGATCAAAGAGGCGCTTTTGCAGAGAGCCTTACGTGTCATCAGGGAAAGCAGTAGGTGGTAAAAGAGGGCAAAATAAGTCTGTGCCTTAATCGCTGGGATTTAATAATTCCCCTTCTCTTTTGGCCAATGTACCTCTCACTCTACACTCGCTGGACTATCATCAAAGCAAGGGTGGGGAACACCCAGCCCGGAATAGGCACCCTGTAATTTAGTTCTTGGGTCATTTCCATGGGAGATGCGGGTTTGAACCTCCCTGGGGAGGTGTCTCCCATGTCCCTGTTCTGGCAGTAAGAGGGGACATCACCCCAGCATCCACAGGGAACATTTTCCAACAGCATGGCCTTGGGTACCTGAGCTGGAGGAGAATGTCCTGGGCTGGGGATCCAGCTGTGCTGGAGGGGAGCAGAGGTGGCCGTGGGTGTCAGCACGTTGTTCCTGAGCACCAGGAGGGTTAAACCTCGCCGAAGGAAGAGATTTCATACACACCCCCCTCCCTTCAGGGGTCCCACTGGGCTGGGAGGGACACCTTGTCTCCTGTGAGCATCTGCTGAGGAACAAACTTTCTCCATGAGCATGAGGCAACACCACCCTGGGAGAGCAGGGCCTTCCTGGGGCAGGGGGTGCATCAGCCTCACTGCTCTGCAAACCCATCTCTCAGCTCTTTCTCTGCCGGATCAACCTCTCTGGGAGCTCCCAGGTTCAATCAAGTGTGTTGGCTTCACTCCAACTGTCTGAACCCACAGGGAAAACCTGCCCCTCCCTTCTTTCCCCGGGGCAAAGGAAAAAAACAACTCTACAAACTGAAGAACCCGAAACCAAGCGAATTATATCAAAATGTATATTTTTGCATATATTTACAGTTATATGCAGTTAGAATACTACGTACAATATTAGGGACCCCGAACAACCTCCTCCCCTGGAGGGAAAGGGAAAAGGAAAAGGGAAAAAGGGAAAACAGATATACACAGTCAAAACCTGGGAGCAAATGATGAGTAACAGTAAAAGAAAGGCTTACTACTTTCCCTGAGATAACAGAATTGTGCCGAATGACCGCTGGCACCCGCTGCCTCCCAAGGCCTACAAGGCCTCACTAGGCCTCACCAGGCCTCACTAGGCCTCACTCCTCCACATAGTAGGACCAACAGCAGAGAACCTGCACGTTCAGACCACTGGAAGAGAAGAGAGCAAGAGCCTTCTCTCCCTTCTTATTTATACCCTTGCTTATGAAAATATCATATGGAATACTGGGAACAGGGCCTTGGTTCCTTGGTTACAACCTGGTTACCAAGGAAGGCCTAGAATCAAAACCACTACACCAAGCCATGGTGAGTCCATGCCATCACCTCCAGCTCTTGATTTTTCTCTACATTTTACTGCAAGATACGAAGTGGTCAGGAATCCAGGATATATTATTCCGGGTTGACTTGGCCCAGGTATAAAGGACAGAGTGTTTGGATAACTGAGAACCTGGCTCTTATTTTCCCTTCTGGATCAAAAATCCAATGCCATGCTACAAAGCCTATCCCAATTCCCCTCCCCTCCAAGGCAGGCCTTGAACTGAGAGTGAGCAGGGAAGGTCAGGCTTCCCTTCCCTGCTTTTACCCCAGCACATGCAGGTTATTTTAGATGATGATCCCTTTTGGCAGCAGAAGCAATGAACTGCATGAATCAAACATGAAAACTGGAGCCTGGCAACAAAGGGGAGCAGGGAAACATTAAAGACAAGGTGGTAATAACAGGCAGAGAGGAAAGGGAGAGATGGGGTCGGAGATAACAGGGGATGGCTGCAGCACATAAGCTAAGCAGGAAAAATGGGATGGGGAAAGGAATGTGGAAAAATGGAGAGGTAAAGATTGAGAAATCTGTCTTGCCAGTTAAGGAGGCTGAGTTGTCTCACTTTGGGAAAACGGAAGAACTGTTGACTGACCTCTGATGAAATCTAGCAGATATTTTCACATCTTACTAAGAGTAGTAGAGTAGTTGCATTGCATAACAGTCTGAGAAATGGATGTATGTTTTGGTGCTTTTTAGCTGTTGGATTCATCCGTGTCCTTGAAGTACAGTTGCTTTTGTCTAAGGTCCTGCTATGGAAATGGAAGAAAAGGTTGGTTGTCCAGCCCTTGGAGCCTCAGATTTCCCAGCCTGAGGCTCTCACACAAGTTGTTCAGGGAGCTGGAGGCTGTGGCCCAGCACACACAGCTCATCTGGGGTTGGGTTGGGCCGATGTCCCTGACCAGGTGGGGGTTTTTCCTTGTCCTTATCCTGGAAGCTGCTCTCAGATCCGTGTCCAACAGACATTTGCCGTGACCCCTGAGTGTATTCCAGACTTGTAGCTGGTTGTGGGCTGGGCTCACCACACTGCCAAACCCCCAAACCAGCTGGATGTGTCCCAGAGGCTCCCAGGTTGTGCAGTGCTCCTGTGGGGAGGGATCGCACGGAGAGCGTTTGCTTCACGGGCAGCTCCACTGCACACCCTGAGCACCACTTTCCCATGCAGTGCTGCTTTCCTTTATTCCTCCTGTACATCACATCCCCCTCGTCTTTGTTGTTTGTTTGGGCACACAATCTCCTACACCAGCAGTCCCTTCACAAGCGCTGTGAGGGACAGTCTTTTCTTCCTGCTGAGCCTGAAGGCACCATGTGACTGCTCTGATGTGAGAACCTGCTTGGGACCCTCACACCAGTTTTCCCTGAGCTGGAGGAGCAAACCCCAAACCTTGAGCTGCTCCGCATTCCCCTCCTGCCATCCCCAAAACCCCCTCGAATTCATAACGTGTGGTGTCATCTCGCAGACTCTGCCAGTGAATGCAAATGGCATAAAGAGCATGTGGAACAGATGGAACAAGACAAGCACGTAAAGAATTAAAGTATTTGTGAGGGAATTTGGCAGGGATGTTGGAATGCTTCAAGCGCTGTGTACGGGGGTGGAGGGAGCCCGGGATGAGTTGTGGGGGCCTGTGTGCTGGTGATCCATTTCTCTCAGAAACAATATGTGACCTATTTCTGTAACGGTGCTAAACATAGCAACAAATATTCCCTTCTTCCCACCTTCCTTCGGGAAGCTTGGCGACTCCTGTAGCCGGAGAAAATGTTTCCTTGAGGGAGAGCTGGGAGTTGCTCGATTTTTCCAGGGAAATATTAGATTAAATTAAGTCCAGTTAGATTAAATTATAGAGAGCAAAGACAAAAACGAAGGCCTGGGTGGGAATGGGGTGTTGCAGTCAGGGACAGTGCAGGTCACCAGTGCAGAAACATTGCACTGATGCAGGTGTTAAATTTACTTCTGTGAAATGTCTCAGGGTTTTCAATTTAAAATGGCTTGTGCTAGTTATTTTTGAAGTGACTTTTTAGGAGATTTTATACAGACGCACACAAAGAGTGTGTAAAAAAAAAAAGTGTAAAGAGTGTAAAAAAAAAAAAAACAAACTATCCAGGATGAAATTTTATGTAGAATTGCCAAAGAAAACCCTCTGGAAAATGGAATAAGAAGCGACGAGCTGCCTCGTGGTGGGCTTGTGCAGAGCCTTTCCTTTTGCAGTTCCTCGAAGCAGATTTGGGCACTGACATTTTGGATCAGCCCCTGGCACCACCTTTTCCTCGGGAGGCACATCTGGAACTTCATGGTCACAGCTTGGAGTGGTTTTGAGCCTGATGTGCTCCATGCCAGGGGTGCCACATTCACAGCAGGCAGGGGGACATCCCCCTCCTCAGTCCCATCTGGGACCTTCAGCCTGTCTTTCTTTGGGGGGGGGGGTGAGTTTCAGGATTTAGGGAGCCCTAAATCTGTGGATAAAACTGTTCACTGCTCAAACAAAACATCCCCACTCAGAGCTGTGGGACTCTGGCCATGGGAAAAAGCAGAAATATGGACCACAGAGGTTTTGGAAGGGAAGGAGTGGCGCTGATGTGAGGGAGCAGTGCAGACCAGCAGCTCAGGAGAGGTAGCACCTGATGGTCTCATTAAACCCCTACCACAGCTTCCCGTGGTGCTGCTGGGCTTTAAAGGAGTCCCCAGCCCGGGTGTTTGCCCGGGGAGAAATCCTGCACCAACCATTTGGATAGGAGAGACAAGGCAGGTTTCCCTTGATAATCATAAAGGGTTCAAATTACCTTCCTTTCCATCCCCAAAGGGGGCATAAATACTTCATTTATGAGATTGTTTGCGCATGACTAATCTATTTCTACTTGCTAATTGTAATGACTAATGTGTGTTACAAGACAAATATTAGCTTGTAATAATACCTGAACACGGAGATTTAGAAGTGTTAAGCAAAAATACAAATAATTAGCAGAAGCTGGCCGGCATTATCTTCTAATTAAGTGTAAAGACGCTTTTATTTGAGAGCAAAAGCCTGAAGATCTCTCAAGAGTAACTGGGCCATGCTACAGTTCTCCTGATAAAAGGGCAGGAGTCAGGTAATGTTTAATTTTCATGGGAGCTGAATTCAGTCATCCTTCCCCCACTGACGTCAGGGCAAGAAAAGCGCTTTGGGCCTGTCCCTGCCTGCTGAGCCCGTATGTCCACTGGGAAGAGTTTGGCAGAGATCCCTGAGGAGAAGTAATTACAAGAGACAGGAGCAGTCCAGCACTGAAGGGGGGTTATTTCTGCACTGCCCAGGTAAGTGCCCACTGCTCACTGGGGTGGCTGGACCAAGCACTGGGTGTGATACACAAATACCCTTTTGGCTTGGGCTGTGCTGCTTCGTTTAAGTAGAACGTGAAAATTTTGCTTCATTTCAAAGTGGGTTCTCTTTAAGTAAAGTGCAACATCCCCTCATTCCATATTATAGACAATATCTCTGTTTGGGTTAAATCAGCCCCAAACGAACGGAGTTACACTCCATAACAGGGGACACATACACCCACGTGATTCTCCAGCTGTTCCAGTGTAAATCTTGTGTACAGGTCAAAGCTCCACAGCTCACATTATAGTTGAGAACTGATTTCAAGGAACCCCACTGGCTTTGGTGCCTCCTGGATGCCCTCTTAGTCCTCACAGGCCATCGCCTCCAGTGGGATGAACCCTCCTTGCCCAAGCGGCACAACTGGAGCATTGCTTCCCACCTTGTTCCAGGCTGTCCTTGGTGGAAAATGAGCTGTTTAATCCCAGGCTGGAGGCAGAGAACAGCCCAGCATGTGTGAGGAGAGAACGTGACCTCAAGGAGCAGCTTGTGACAGAAGCGAGTGTGACACTGTCTGAAACTTGACGGAGGTTTGCTCCACAGTGAAAAATTTGGCTCGTAAATGGTGTCATTACTTCAAGAACAGCACTCCAGAGTTACTTGTTGTGCTAATAATGTAACCCTTCACTTGACATCTGTGAGCAGCACCTGGAATGTTTGACCTGTGTCACAGACAGGCAGCCGGAGGACTTGCCTAAAACCACAGAGCCAGCTGAGGGTGGTGCCAGGAGTGTTGCCAGCTCCCACCCTCCCGAATCCTTTATTCAGTTTTGATAGCTTTTTTTGATATCTTTTGATAGCTTTCAGGTTTTCAGTGCTCTCATGAGTGGTTGCAATGTTGCACACTGGGAGATGGGATGGTGTTAGACACCGGATCAGTGATTGTGGGGTCAGAACCACCTTGGGGGTTTGCGTGTGTGTGTGTGTGTGTGGACATGTGAGAGCTGGTCTTCTGCAAGTTCCAGTGGTAGCTCTGTGATCTGTTTCTCCCTCTTTCTCCTTCTCTCCTTTTGTTCCCTCTGCTTCTCTTTTTCTGCTCCTTTTGTGATGCTTTGGGTGGCTTGGAGCTGGAAGGATTGGATTTTGACTGAAGTGTTGTGGATAGACTGGATCCCAAGTGTTGTGGTTTAACATGTGCTCAGCTGGTACTGCAGTGGAACATTTTGTCCAGCATTTGTAGTGCCCTTTTTTGAACTTTGGCCAAGTTCCCTTATTTTCTCCCCTGAATTAATGAAGAAACCCCTTGGGAACAAGCCCGTGGCTCATTCTCTTGGTGCTCTCTTGAGGTGTTAAAGAGCCCCATTTATAAATCAAAGTAAAACTCCTGGCTGAGCCCCTGAGCTGCAGCTCCTGGGGCTGCAGTTTTACAGATGGGGAGGGCCCCCCTGGCAGGTACCACAGGGGGTGTGGGTGCTGTGTCTGACTCTCCAGTCCCGAAAAACTCCAACGGAATGGGAACGTGCTCCTCCTGCAACTGAGAGGTCTGATCCAGCGGAATCTTAGTGAATATTTGGTGTTTTTACAACGTAAACATCAACAAATCAATGCTTTGCCTGCGTTCATCACACTGGCTTCATCACACGAGAGGTTTAGTCGAATTACTGCTCCCGAGTTTCTGGATTTGCTCAAACTTTACATCTGTGGTTTTAGTTTAGGTTTTGCAGAAATGTATTCCAAACACCAATTTGGAACACCAACTGTGTTTTGTCAAAATGCTGCATTATCTTGAAGTTCTAGAATAGAATACAAAGTGCTGTGACTCGTGGCTTTGTCAATCATTTAAAAGAGATCTCTGTCAGCAGCACTCACTTTATTCTAACTGAAAAAAAACAACCCCGTTTCAGAGTAAGTTTGTGTCCATCAAGCCCCAGATCAACAAGTACAAACACTGCCTTGTTTGCTGATACGAGGGGAAGGGTTTGTTTAACTCGGCATAAATTGATCTTTGCCTGTTTTGGGTCCATGTGCCACAAAAACTGAAGGTCACCTCTGGTTGGACTGGACCAGGATCACCTGTGACTTCGGGAAATATTGGATTATCCCCTGTTGGAGCAGGTGGGAGGCAGGGACACCCCTTGGATTGGAGGAGGGAACACCCCGTGGCCAGGTCAGTGTTACTCTTCCCATCTTGCTTTGCAAATCCGTTCAGATTTTTATTTTTTCTTCTGCAGAAAAGTCCAAAGAATCTCAGCAAAACCCCTCAGCTGAGCTGGTGTGGAGGCATTTTATGTCTTAGACAAGGCCAAGAGGCTTCAGGCTCCACAGGGGCAAAAAATAAATATATCCCTGTGTAATTCCTTTCTTCATGTGTCGAGCAAAGACAAGCATTTCAGCTTCTTCCTGAAATGAGTGTCAGAAAAATCCCAACAAGCAACATTCACTGGGCTGCAGGGGAACAGAAGGCTGAGCAGATATCTCTGAGCTGAAAGATAGGTTCCCTTTAAACAAACATTTCAAGGCATGGCCAGTTCCTTGGGTAATCGAGAAAGCAGCTGATTAAATTAAAAGCAGTTGAAATATTTTATGACATGTGAGTGTAATTCCTTGCAAGGCAAATATTTTAAATTTTTGGGAGAAGGAGTGCTAGCAAAATAGGATTTGCTCTGATAATTCCTTTTTAAATTAGGGCTTGTGAAACCTTAAAATCTCAGAGAAAGGGGTTGTGTCATTTAATGGGGCTTGGAAACAGGGATGTCAACACAGGGCATCCATGGAAGTCTTATGTCTCTAATTCCTTTATTCCTTCTCCTAATTTCAGGGAGAGCTTTCAGCACGACGTTTATCAGCAGTTGATGGATCACTGAGCGCTCACAGCTGAGGGAAACGAACATCAAAGATCTCCAGTGAATTATTTTAATGGTTGGATCTTTACCAGGGTGAGCTTCGCCTTTTGTGTGTTTTGTTTCCCACAGAACCGCAGTCCATGTATGTTCTGAAGGCAGAGCTGAGCCCTGGCTGAGGCTTTGCTTTGATTTCCACCTCTCAGAGCGGAGCTGTGAGTGAACCTGACAGCTCCGTGGCCGAAGGGAAGTCCTGATCCCGAGCTTCCACAACAAAAGGGCCTTAATGAGGTCAGAGTGGAAACGGAATGTAAATCAGGACATTTCCTATTCAATCTCATTATTACTGATGAGCCTCCACGGCTCCAGTTCAGAGCGGGGCGGGGGGAAGCACAGACAGGAGCAAGAACTGGGAATAATACAGGAATTACTCCACACATGGAAGTGTGGGGGGAATGCAAGGCATCACCTCTGCCCTTTGGGCAGCACACCTGACACTGAGCAGCTGCTTTGGGCTTCAGGGGAGGTACTTTTAAGGGAATGAGTGTGAACCTCAATCCCTCTGTAGATGGTGAGGTCCAAGGCAAGGGCGTCTGCCTCAGACCCTTTGCTCTGCATCCCAGAAACGCTGCTGGAGTTCGGGATGCAGCAGATCCCAAACCTGCTTAGTGCTCTGTTCTCACGTCCCTTTACAGCACAACTCGGTGTACAAAGTGTGGGAGCACACCAGTAAGAGCTGCTTTTAAGGGTAGGACAAGTAAATCCAGAGAGGAAAATTGGGCAGTTCGAATTCAGTCGTGTCTGTAAGGACCTGGAGGTGAATCGTGGTGAGTGTGTGCCATGAAATGTTAAAATTATCTCTTGCAGAGAACCTGCACAGTGGTTGCAAAAGGCCTGAAGTTCCAGGGCTGTTTGTCCCATCTTCTCAGACTGTGGGAGCTGTTTCCACCCGTGAATGTTTGGAGGAGGAAGAGTTGGAAGGTAACAGAAGGTGAAGAGCTGCATTAGTCCAGGCTCTGATGTGGTCAGTGCTCACACACCTGAGCCATGGCTTTTATTCATCTTTTCTTTTGGTACAGAACTTGAGCATGACTTTTAAAAAAATAAAAAAACCTCTCTAAGATTTCTTAGGGCTTAAAAGAAAAACTTTACCTTATCTATTTCTGCCACAGGAAAAGAAAATTACTTTTAAAATTACAAAAATAAAAATATTTGGAATGATCTACTTAATTTTCCTTTTCTTTTGCTGCACTTTGTCTACAAAGGCCATACTGTCCCTGGCAGGTTTGGGGTTTTTTTTTGTTTTAATTTTAAGCTGCAAAAGTAAACCTTGTAAGTTGGGCAGGAGCAGCCCTTATAGATTTCAGGGCAATATTTTGCAATTCTTGTTTTTGCAGCTATAAACACCTTCTAATGCCAAGGGGGAAAGAGGATTTTAATCCAGATAAAATAAGATCCTTAAACACCGAAAACTGTACTGGGATTTATGGGCCAATTTGAATATTTGAGCTCCCGTGCCAAAAGCTGCACATTCCTCATGTTGCCTGACTGGCTCGTTCCAAGCTGCATCACCCATCCAGAGCTAACCCTGCAACCCATTCCAACCAGTAAACTTGGAGTTTTGTTCTCAGAATGTCTTCACCAAATGTTATTTCCATATTTGCTTCGCCTTTTACCCCGAAATCTTTTTTTTGTTTTGTTTTTTTGCTGCTGTAGTATTTTTATCCCCCGTCTTATTTAACACCTTTTAATAAGCTGAATTCTTACCGAGCGAGCACAACAACATCTGAAAGATGAAATCTCTCTCTTTGATGGTATGAAACCATGACCCAACAGGCCCAGCCCCTGCCTGGAGGGCTGGTGGGAGCTTCATGCGAGATTATTAAATCCTCCAGAAACTCAGGGATGTCTGTGCGCAGCTCGGGGGATCTCGCCAACATCACCATTCTTTCCTCTTTCGAGCGCAGAAATCATTTACAATTACAAAGGCATTTGCCGTCCTGCTCCCCTTTTATTCCTGGGCAGCTCCGCTTGTGATTTGCTTCTTTCTGTTTTTCCAAGCAGCTCGTTTGCTTGGGTTCTGCAGAACGTTTGGATGAGGAGTTGCAGGGGTGGCTCACAGGAACCAACGGGACGAGCTGGTGCACAAAACCGCTCCTCGCTTCCACCCCCAAACACCCTCCTGGGCCTTCCTCGCAGGCTCTTTCCGGCCGGTTCTCTCTGTACTGAGACTTGTCCCCCGTGCACTGAAGTTCCCAAAGGCCTCTGGGCCACGCAGATCATTCTCATTCTTTCCTTAAAAAGCAAAGACAAGTGAAAACTTGTTCCCGAGGACAGTGATTTGACAGCCAAGCGGGTCGTCGTACGTGGGACTGCCTGAAGCTCGGGTTTTTAATCTTATCACTGTTTTCAACGACTTCTATTTTTTAGCATTGCATATGCTTGAAAGTAACAGTTTGCATTTTGCTCCCTGCCAGTTATACCTGAAATGTCATCTAAATATCACCGTGGTGGAGGGAAGGAACCAATCTACTCTGCTCCTGAGCTGTTTGCTCCGCTCCTTCCATCCAAAGCCACGTTTCCAGAGATGTTCTTTGCCTTTTCTCCAAGTCCTTGCTGGCAATTTAAACTTCACACAGCCCAGTTTTGCCGTCCTTTTTTTCCTGGCTCCCTCACACATCCATCACTAGGAAAGGCACCCTGGGATTACTCCTTGTAACGAGTTGGGCAGCTTTGGCTCCTTCCTTTCTTTCCCTCTTCATCCCTCTCTCCATCCCACTGCTCGCCACTCTCGCTCCACTCTGCTCCTCCATCCAGAACAGTGAGAGATGATCTTTTCTCTTCCTAGACATTAAAACATTGTCTGTCTCCTCTTCCCTGCCCCTGCTTCCTTTCCTGCCTCCCTTCTGTCTTTTACAATCCAGAGAACAAGATCATTTGTCTGTTTTCTGATAAAAATACGGGAGCACATTTGCTCCACCAGAGCCAGCTTAAAAGTCTCCTTCTTGTCGTTAATGACTCCACTATTAACTCCACTTTTCCCCTTCCTAA
The DNA here is from genome assembly GCA_013399855.1 of Oxyruncus cristatus. Taxonomy (NCBI): domain Eukaryota; kingdom Metazoa; phylum Chordata; class Aves; order Passeriformes; family Cotingidae; genus Oxyruncus; species Oxyruncus cristatus. The sequence goes on along the minus strand of VXAY01004755.1, from coordinate 1,006,109 downwards.
TGACATGACCTTGGGTTAATCCGAGTCCTCTCCAGCAGTTTGCAGATTTCTTTCAACATTATCTTGTAGGTGGAAAAACTTCCCCCAAATTGGCTTTCCAGGTCATTAATCTCTCCTCAAACTGCTCCTTCAGAGGGACTCTCAGTCCAGTATTCAAGCAAATAAAATCATTTCCGGGGACTCTCCACATGTGTAACCCTCAGGAGGGGTGTGGAAACGTTGGCCTCTGCCCTGTGGGTGCTTTCCTGAGCCCCCCCAATCCCAATCCTGAGCAGCTGTGCCCTGTGGGAAGCTTTTCCATGCAGATCATCCCGGGGACATCCCCAGGCTGAGGTGACTGGAGGTATTTATTTGTGGAAGGCCTTTGTGAACCCCCTGCGGTACAACCACGGTGGGGTCTGGCAGCACTGCTGGCAGAGGCTTTCCTTCACCCTGGAAAAGGAAATCCCAGCAGACTGTCCCAGGACAGTGTCCCTGCCCAGTGGGAGCACCGGGAAACCTCTGAGGTTTGGGTTTGACCTGCCTGTGTGCACTGAGTACTCATTATGATGATTATTTATTATATTATTATTATAATATTTAAAATATCCTTGGTTTCTACAGCTGCTCCCATAGTAGGGATGGTTGTAAACAGACCACGTGGATTTACCCTGGATATTTATGGATAATCGTGGGAGCTGGGATGGCAGATCCACACACCACACTCTGATCCCTGGCAGGGCTTAAACTATGTGGACAAAACTGCTCTGCAAACAAACCTCTTACTGGTGTATTTGGTTTCCTCTTTGAACTGCCCATCCCTTCAGAAAAAGCAACATATTGCTTGAAAACTCAAGTAATTTTTCTATCTTTGGTCGGAATAAATAAACCTGCTAACGCAGCCATCCCTGTGCCTTCATAAAATTAAAATTAAAACGTTGGTTTGCAGGCAATCTGGAGATTATCAGTGTTTTTAAAAAAGAGCTATTGAGTACGGGTTTGATGTGTGAAATTTTTTCACTGTTTTTATGTTAAAATTAGATGTTGTTAATTAAGCCAGTGCACTAGTTTAGTTGGTTTGGGTTTGTTTTTTTTTTTGTTTTTTTTTTTTTCCTCTTAAGTCTTCAATTTGTGGAAGTAAAAGTTTTTGGTTTAAAACCAAAATAATTTTCAGTTCTTATTTATAAACACTTGGGGGAAAAAAAAAAAAAAAAAGCAAGTACTGGATGAATTAAAAAACACTTAAAAATTAGTGTAAACTCATAAAAAGTGGACAGTGAGGCCAGTGGGAACATACCTGAAATGATGCTGCGTATCATAAAAAAAACCTACAAACTGCATAAATCGTGGACAAAGACCTAAAATTCTTTGATTTTAGTAATTGTCAGTGAACTTGCTCGCTCGAGCACAATTTATTTAAGAGCAGGAGGGAACCAAAATAATTTCATTTCTTGCTTTTTGATCTGTGGAGGAGTTAGAGACCATTTTCTTGCTTTATATTCCCAGTTTGGCTTTCATACCCTCCCCATCCTGTCCTTCCCATTTCTGGGTGTTGCAGGCAACTGCGAAGGGAAATACAGAAAACAGCAGAAATGACATTTAGACACAAGTCCATAATTATTTATACTGCAACAGCTGGAATTTGTGCCAGTGAATAACCGTAATGTCCAACTCAGAGGCCTGGAAAAGTGTGTTTTACCCAGGAACGAGTCTCCTTAGACATGGAATGTCAAACACTGCTGCTTTTTGACTCTGACAAAACTTGGCTGAACTCCAGTTCTGCTCCTGGTGTGAGAAGGGCCCAACTCTCCCCATCAGGACTGGGAGAGGCCTGTTTGAATCTCGTGTTCCTCCAGGAAGAACTTGGATGTGCAGCAAAGTGCTCGTGCTCTGGGGCAAAAATGAAGCAAACAAGCCACGATTCCAGCTCTGCTGTGCCCTCCTGGCACCTTTGTCTCTTCCCCCATGTTCAGTTCGAAGCATAAGCAGCACCTGCTGGTGGAAGCAAGGTGTGCTGAGCCATCCTGCTGGAAGAACAGGTTTGGTCATCACTGGGAGCTCTGGGTAGGTTGTCCCGGAGTTAAAGAAGCTGGGCTCTCCCTGTTTGGGCTGATTTTGTCAGGGCTCCCTCCCAGCTGCTCATCAGCTCTCTGTGGTGGGGGTGAGGTGGGAACCAGCTGATCTCCAGGGGCCTGGGGACTCCTTTCTGTGGAGCAGCAAATTAAGACAGTGACAGGACCAGTGCAGACATTCCTGTACCTTCCCACCGCGCAAAAATGGTTGTTTTGCTAAAGTAGAAACCCCCATTGTTACTGTCCGTGGTCACTGGTTGATTGTTGAAAAGAAGGAGAAGAAAACAGGGAATAAAACTCGAATGCCCTGAGCTGGGAAACACGTTCCTCCACATACCACCTTGGATAATTGTGCACGAGGAAGCGTCACTCTGTGTGTGATATCTGTAAGGGGAACAAGTTCTGTTTGAAGCAGCACAGTTGTCAGAAGACAGTGAGGGAACTTCCCCGGTTTGGTTCTGGGAAGTGAAGGATTAGAGTGTAATGATTTCCCTCGCCTGTGATAACTGAATGTAGTATAAAGTCAAGCACCTGGCAAAGTGCTTGAAGAGATGTTATCTTCTCTCAGTTTAGAACCAAAGTGGACATGGCAGTGCAGGGACGTGGTCAAAACGTGTGACCAGCAGCGTTTCCAAAATGCAAGCAGCAACTATTCAACTGCAGAACATCGACACAAGTGCAGGGAATTTAGTTACAGTAAATGATCTTTAAATTAAAAGAGGGGAGATTGAGATTAGGTGGTAGCAGGAAATTGTTTGCGGTGAGGGTGGGTAGGCCCTGGCACAGGTTGCCCAGAGAAGCTGTGGCTGCCCCTGGATCCCTGGAAGTGTCCAAGGCCAGGCTGGATGGGGCTTGGAGCAACCTGGGCTAGTGGAAGGTGTCCTTGCCTTTGGAAGGGTGTGGGGCTGGATGGGCTTTAAGGTCCTTCCAACCCAAACCATTCCATGAATCTATAATTTTTAATTTATAACGTAGTTGACATTCACAAGACTACTGAAAAATGGCCTAAGCAGCACAGTGTGGGTATATTAACATTTCTCCTCTTGAAAATGAATCTGAATCCTGTGTTAGACCCCACATTTTCATGAGAAAATCAAGGAGAATAAGTCACCTCTAACTCGGAAGGTCCAGAAGAGGAATTGTGCTGACTGGAAACACCGTTTGGAGGGTGAGCAGCCTGTGGAAAAAACAGGAATCTGCAGTTTCTACTCGTGCACAGTATTTCCCTGGATAAGCAACGCCGTGATTCTCAATCCCAAAACACTTCTGTAATAAGAAAATGATTTCTTTCCTGGTGAGGGATGTTCTTTTATTCCAGAAATAGAATGGCCCCTCCATCAAAGGGTTGGCTGTGCCCTGGGCCTCGTGCAGAGATGGGCCGGGTGGCTGGGGCTGCAGCGGAGGTACAAAGAGCTGCACTATTTGAACGCGGAAGGATGTGGTTTGGGGTTGGTTAATACACACTGCTTGACATATTTACAAGTGTCAGATTGTGTTCTCTGTTTATAAGACTGGTGCCAAGAGGAAAGGGGAGTAATGTAGCCCAAAGTGCTTCCCTGACTCCCGGTGCCAGGATGTAAGAAGGGATTTCACTTTGACCGAATAAACTGCGATTGTAACCGAACGTGGATAATTTGTATTTGAAAGCGCTTCTCCTCTCACAGGCCCGGTCTTTGCGGGACAGAACTGCTGGTCGGTGCAGCAGTGAGGGGTTGGGAGGGATGGTGGGTTGGATTTGTCAGAGGAAGGACATTCATGGTAAGAACACTGATCTGGGTGGAAATCTTTTGGCCAAAATTCTCTCTCTCACTCCGTGTACGTAATTTGGGTAAGTGCCTGTTTGTGTGAGAGATTTGTGACCATGAGGTAAGTCCAAACTAACTCCATTCAGCCATTACAATAAATGCTAATCTTAATTTATTGCCAAGACATCTAAATTGCAAAAAAAGATGCCTAAACGAGATTAAAATCACGATAAGGAAAGCTGCCACTGAGCACAGAGTGAGAACTTTTCCCACTGAATCACATCATTGAAAACATGCTGCTACTTTTCTGTATTAAAGCTCAAGCTGAATTGCTTAAATATCTTCATCTTTTAAGCAGCAATATTTGCTTTCTACACCCATGGAACTCTCGTGTCAGGCAGAAGCTCAGGCAGGTGAGCTTTAATCTGCTTCTGCTGGTTCGAATCACTGAAAAAACTATTTGTGGTGAATTATCTATTTTAAACAAAGTATTTAACATTTATTGTTTATTTTATGTATATCCATCCTTCTCCGGACCATGACAATCAGGAATGAATGTCGTTTGTTTATTTAACTCAGGTATTTTCGAGTTCCTTTTATAAAGTCATAATAACACCCAAAGCCTTTACGGCTGGTCCGGGTGAGCGCGGGGCAGCTCCGCGTTAAACTCGGCTCGGAAGGGCAGCTCGGGATTGCCCTGAATCGGCTGTGGACATGAACAAGTTTTGAGGCTGATTTTAAACTACTCTGAGCGCTCGCAGGTGCTCGGGGGACCCGCCGGGACCGGGGGCGGCCCCGACCGACTTCTGTTCCCGCCGTGTCCCGTTGGCAGCGGGCTGGGGGAGCCCCGGGGCCGCCGCACCCCCACCGGGAACAGCTTGTCCCCGTGCCATAGAATCCCAGAACATCCTGAGTGGGAAGGGACCCACAGGATCATCCAGTCCAACCCCTGGCCCTGCACAGGCACCCCAACAATCCCCCCCTGTCCCTCAGAGCGTTGTCCAAACCCTCCTGGAGCTCTGGCAGCCTTGGGCTGTGCCCATTGCCCTGGGGAGCCTGGTCAGTGCCAACCAGCCTCTGGGGGAAGAACCTTTCCCTGAGATCCAACCTGACCCTGCCCTGGCGCAGCTCCAGCCATTCCCTGGCTCCTGTCCCTGCTCACACAGGGAGGCGGCGGGCGGGACAAGCTTCCCGTGCCCGCCGTGCCCGCCGTGCCGAAGGGCAGGACGCGGGGCCCCCAATCCCCTCCTCGCAGCTCCATCCCCGTGCGCCCCGTGCCGAGGGGCGGGACAAGGGACACGGGATCCCCTCTCCCGCAACCCCCTCACCCTTTTCCCCATGCCAAGGGGCGGGACACGGGACAGGGGACACGGGACCCTCTCCCCTGTTCGCAGCTTCCTCCCCGTTCCAGGGGCGGGACAGCGGACACGGGACAGGGGATTCTCGCTCCCCTCCCCATGCCAAGAGGTGTGACAGGGGACCCCCGATCCTCTCCCCCTTCTAGAGGCGGGTCAGGGGACACGGGACAGGGGACAGAGGGACCCCTCTCCTCTCCCTCCCCTGCCGTTCCCGGCGGGCACACGGCACCCCCGTTCCCTCCCATCTCTCCCGTTCCCGGCGGGCACACGGCACCCCCGTTCCCTCCCGTCTCTCCCGTTCCCGGCGGGCACACGGCACCCCCGTTCCCTCCCGTCTCTCCCGTTCCCGGCGGGCACACGGCACCCCCGTTCCCTCCCGTCTCTCCCGTTCCCGGCGGGCACACGGCACCCCCGTTCCCTCCCGTCTCTCCCGTTCCCGGCGGGCACACGGCACCCCCGTTCCCTCCCGTCTCTCCCGTTCCCGGCGGGCACACGGCACCCCCGTTCCCTCCCGTCTCTCCCGTTCCCGGCGGGCACACGGCACCCCCGTTCCCTCCCGTCTCTCCCGTTCCCGGCGGGCACACGGCACCCCCGTTCCCTCCCGTCTCTCCCGTTCCCGGCGGGCACACGGCACCCCCGTTCCCTCCCGTCTCTCCCGTTCCCGGCGGGCACACGGCACCCCCGTTCCCTCCCGTCTCTCCCGTTCCCGGCGGGCACACGGCACCCCCGTTCCCTCCCGTCTCTCCCGTTCCCGGCGGGCACACGGCACCCCCGTTCCCTCCCGTCTCTCCCGTTCCCGGCGGGCACACGGCACCCCCGTTCCCTCCCGTCTCTCCCGTTCCCGGCGGGCACACGGCACCCCCGTTCCCTCCCGTCTCTCCCGTTCCCGGCGGGCACACGGCACCCCCGTTCCCTCCCGTCTCTCCCGTTCCCGGCGGGCACACGGCACCCCCGTTCCCTCCCGTCTCTCCCGTTCCCGGCGGGCACACGGCACCCCCGTTCCCTCCCGTCTCTCCCGTTCCCGGCGGGCACACGGCACCCCCGTTCCCTCCCGTCTCTCCCGTTCCCGGCGGGCACACGGCACCCCCGTTCCCTCCCGTCTCTCCCGTTCCCGGCGGGCACACGGCACCCCCGTTCCCTCCCGTCTCTCCCGTTCCCGGCGGGCACACGGCACCCCCGTTCCCTCCCGTCTCTCCCGTTCCCGGCGGGCACACGGCACCCCCGTTCCCTCCCGTCTCTCCCGTTCCCGGCGGGCACACGGCACCCCCGTTCCCTCCCGTCTCTCCCGTTCCCGGCGGGCACACGGCACCCCCGTTCCCTCCCGTCTCTCCCGTTCCCGGCGGGCACACGGCACCCCCGTTCCCTCCCGTCTCTCCCGTTCCCGGCGGGCACACGGCACCCCCGTTCCCTCCCGTCTCTCCCGTTCCCGGCGGGCACACGGCACCCCCGTTCCCTCCCGTCTCTCCCGTTCCCGGCGGGCACACGGCACCCCCGTTCCCTCCCGTCTCTCCCGTTCCCGGCGGGCACACGGCACCCCCGTTCCCTCCCGTCTCTCCCGTTCCCGGCGGGCACACGGCACCCCCGTTCCCNAGACATGCCCCGCCGTGGCGGCCCGGCTCGCCGAGGATCATGACTGCGGCGGCGAACTGGGTGGCGAACGGGGCCAGCCTGGAGGACTGTCACTCCAACCTCTTCTCGCTGGTGAGTGCGTGTGTGCGCGGGCGGGGGGCGCTGGGTGGGTGCCCGGGGGTGGCTCCGAGCCGGGTTTGCCGGCTGGGTGACGCTGCCGGGGGTTTATAGGCAGGGCCCGGGGCTGCTCCCGCGCTGGCCCCTCCCCCGGCCCGCTGCCCGTGTTTATTTTGCTCGGTAACTCGCGTGTCCCGCTCGCCGCCGGGGCCGCGCCGGGGCCGGGGGTGTCCCCGCTCCCCCGGGGCACAGCGGGCACGGCGGCTCCTCCCCGGCACCCCGAACCCGGCGCGCTTTGTGCCGCCCAGCTCGGGGGGTTCTCTCTCCGCTCACAATGACAAACGCCATTTCAGCGGCGGCGAATGCTCATGGAGTGTGATCGCCTGTCGGACTCAGCGCTGGGCTCCGGTGACGGCGTGTCAGCTGTTGTTACAGCCCGCTCTGCTCTCTGCCTACATCGCGCTCGGGGGCAAGAGGTTAATAAAAAAACAAACAAACAAACCCCAACAAGCAGAGCAAACAAACCCGAACCTTTTAATTTTTCCTTCTCTGCGGAAAAGCAGTGGCTGACAGTGTAGCGTGCCGGGTTGTTTGCAGAGATGCTGCCTGCCCGCCTCTCTGGGAGCTGACAACTTCCGACGTGGATTTAACGCTGCAGAAATTGTGCTCTCAGTTTTGATACAGACTGGCAATTTACGTTTGAAATGTAAATTTGTTTGTGCAAGGGCACGGAGTCACTTGGAAATACGTTGCTTTATTTTACCTGGCAAACACAGCAACGTTATCCCTTCTGGGCTGGGCAACAGCTGAGCGGTGTTGGATCATCGGGAGCCTTGTGGTGCTACAGGGATAATGTCGGAGGGGAGGAGGGACTTCTGTGGTGCGCGGTGTGCTGGAGTTAAAACCTTGTGATGCAACTTCGGGGGCAGCACGTGTGAGAGGTTTGCGGTGGGTGCCCCCGCCCCGCATCAGAGCGCTGCCAGAATTTGAGGTGGGTGCGTGTACTCTGCCTTTTCTGATAGGAAGGAAGAGACTGGTTTTAGCTCCCCTATAAAAATTAGGAGAGGGGGGGAAAAAAAGAAAAAAGGGAAACTAATTAAAAATGCAAATGATCAAGCTCTTTGTTTTATGCTTTTTGACTTTATGGAAGTATATTATTTTGTCTGTTTTTTGAAAAATCTGTGCATGTTTGGCGGTTTTTTTTTTTTTTGCTCATCCCTTTTTTAAGAATCTGGGGCAAGAGCCGTAGTCGCTTGTGCTGCTGGAAAACCCGGAGGTTGCTGTGTGAGAACAGACACAGTTCTTACTTTGGCTTGTTACAGACTGTTACGTTATGTAAGTTTGTCTCCGCGCCTCTGTTTGAGGGCGTTCTGTAATATTTATAAATATGTAGCAGCGCCGAGTGTATCGAGACGCAGGGACGGTGATTTGGGCGATTGTTGCTGTGATTTCCACTGCGCTGCTCTTACCCAGTGAGAAAAATAAACCGGGAAACACGGAGGGGAACAATCGGGTGTGATTGTGGGAGTCCCCGGTCGTTGATGCAGCCCGGAGTGTGTGTTTGGAGAGGCAGAACTGCTGCTGGAGTTGCAATCTGCGGATCTCTCCCTGGGAAAAATAATCGTTGGCATGCCGTTAGCATAAATTATAAAGTGAAGCTATTTTCTACTTATTGTGGGTCGCTTGCCTTTTTTTTTTTTTTTCCCCTCCCACCTGACTAGAGCGGGGGAAATGTTCAATTTGGAATGGCTGTGTGATATCGCTGAAATAAGTTGAAGGAACTTCTTTTGCAAGTGGCTTTAATAATAATGAGTTTAACGTGCAGCCCTTTAATCTCCCGTGTAATTTAGTGGGAGGTATCTCTACCTTAATGTGGTGCCGTGTATGAAACTCTGTTTTTATTGTCTTCTGGCTCTGCTTGCAAAAAAATGCGCACTAAAGCAGCGTTATTATTTTTTTTTAATATAGCATATATGAAAGCTGTTAGGGAGATGTATTTTGTATTGTGTCAGTATTTGTTAGGATTTACGTATCAGTGAAAGATACTGAGAACGGAAATATGCGGCCAACACGTTGACCCTTTAACCTCAAATTGTCATATTCATCTCAAAATTTATGAAGTGTTAAAGCTACAGTAGTCTGAATTGGCAATTAGAGCAACTTTTTTGCTAATCATTTACTTATCCAGTGTCACCGGACCAAATCTAAATCAGCTGTTGGTGGGAATCCATTCATTCTTTGGGAGCGAGGTAGATTACAAACAATTCTTCAACTGTGCTATTAGAAGTTGATTTTTTTTTTTTAAACTAGTTTTTGGGTGTGAATCACAAAGAAACGTTCGTGACTAGAGAATTACAGTTCTAAAATTAATTATAGTCTCTTGTGATCCTGTTTGCTTACGGTTAAATGATGCTCCTTGCCGGGCACGTTGGCTCTGTGGAAGGAGGACTGCCGCCTCCCCGCCCGGAGAGGGCAGAGCTCTGTGCCAGCTCTCTGGTGGGTTTGGGGTTGGTTTAACAGGTCGTGATCTCTGTTTTTCTGCAGACACTTCAGGCAGGGCAGGTGCTGTTGCTCTTTGTGTCTTTGAACAGGAAATACCTTCGAAGTGCCTTTAGTAAGTGAGTCTTTAATCAGTGACATCCAGAAAGCGTAGATGTGCGCTCAGCTCCAAGTCTGTCACCCCGGGGCGGGGAAGGCACAGTCTGAGGTGCAGCTTTAAAGCTCCCTGTGAGCATCCAGGTGCTGGGGGTGGGCTGGGGCTGGCAGGGCTGGCTTTCCTGGAGTGTCCCTCTGGAATCAGGGCCTTGCAGCCCTTCCCAGCACCACCATTGTGTGTTGTTCTCCACTGAAGCGGGAATCCAGCTCTGGAAAATGGGTTAATGTTGGTGTGCTCTGTCAGGCAAAAACCCAGCACAAAGGAATCCGGAGTCTTGCTTGAAATGTGAAGCATTTCCCGGTAAGGTTTGATATTTGTCTTCAGAGGACACCTCAAATAATAACTTATTTCACCTCTGTATGCCACTGTAATAGGTTTGCTCTTTAAAAACACTCTTTATTTGCTGTTTCTAGAAGAAATGATATTTATCCTCACTCTGTTTTTGCAGCAGTCAAAATGTCTGCTGCCCCTTCTGAAAAAGGAATGTCTGTTTTGATAAACAGGATTTAACAACCCATTGTAAGGGCCAGTTTATTTGAATACTAATTAAGAGTTGTCTAATAACTATTTAGAGACAAACTGTTCTGAGGTAATACCGAGCCTCTGTATTAAAACTTCAGACCCAGCTGGCAAGCAGTCTTCCTGTGAATAATCCTGAATCATAAAAGGAGCCTTACTGAAATTAATTTGACTCTTCCTGTGAGTTAAGGGTTACTCATCTGATGTAGGGCTTGCAGGAAGATGTTTCCTCCAGTGTCTGGATTAGCTGCCGCGCTGGATCCAAAGGCACGAGTCGGTCCCAGGAAGTCGGGATGAGGTTGCATAACGTTTCTTATAGTGGAGCTGGGAAAGGTACAGCAAAGAGTGTCAGGAATGACCTAAAATTCAGGAGTTTCCACGTGATGAAAGATCAGGTGCTGCAGAGTTTTCAGCCTGGAAAAGTGGCGATTGTGTTCTTGGGAAGTGAGAGCAGTTTAGAGATGACTTCATGGAAGGTGCCGTGAATCCTTGTATGAAAGGATTCCTGCAGGAACCAGGAGCCAGAGGGGTCTGGGCGGCAGGAACTGTGTGTTTGTTCCTCTCGGGGTTCAGAGGCAAAGTTCCAAACCGGGAAGGCCGTGGCTGCTGTTGCTCTTTGCGGTTCACAACCAGCAACAGAAGTTGGTTTTTTCTATCAGTGAGTCGTGTTGGGAGTTCCCAGAACGAAATAAAAGGAGTTAAGGACACCTGAGGTGGCATTTGGATTATTCCTTTGAGGTTCTTCGTGGCATCAGAAAGTGCCAGTTGTGGAGGCTGCCGGTGAGATCCTCCTTGGAGTTGCACAACCGTCAGTAAAGGACCTGGTAGTAAGTGTTGATTGCTCAATCCCCTTGTAGTAAATCAAATTAACCAGTAGTTGTTCTTGCCCCTTGTGTTGTCATAAATGCAGCACTCCGGGAGCAGTGGGCTGGGATTTTGGCATGCAGGATGTTCCAGCACTGCACGGTAGATATCTGTGCTTGTTTGGAATGTTACGTAGGTGTGAATTTACGTGTATAAATAATTAAGGAGTGGAATTAACCTCTCAGGTTTTGCAAAAGCATTTGATCCTCTGGATGCCTTTGTCCTGAGTTTTATTAGGTAACAGGGTAGAAGAGGAGAAATTACGTTAGAAAGCTTGTTCACTCCTTGGTAATAAGATGATTTTGGGGTTTTAAATCACTTCAGTGGTAGGGTTTTATTATGTCAGAGGGTTTGACAGTTTAATGGTAAGTGCCAGAGTGAGGGTTTGGAGAGAACAGGCTCAGATTTGCAAAGAGCCTGGGACAGAGTGACATTCAGGGAGAGGAACTGAGGAATCTCTTGGGTAACCAACCTGTTTGGAATGTTGCACAAGGAAAATGAGGGGTGCAGGAGTGACATTTACTTCTCAGGACAAACCACTAAAAAAATACTTGAGTGAAATATTCTTTTCTTGAAATCCTGAGTGTCTGCTGAATGTCCTGGACTGGGAATCCTCCCCCAGAGAGTGTCCTGATCTTGGTTGTGAGTCTGAGGTTGCTCCTGAGAGCATCAACCTGATAAAGCAAATATTCAAATATTGGGCTGATGTATTAAAAAAAATAATCCTAGGTAACAACATCTTAAGAATAAGAATTTTAGCTTGCTGTAATACTAGCTGGAAATACATATTTTAAAAAAAAATCTGTATTTTTAACGCAGAATTGACATCATAACCCCAGTCCTCAAACACTCCCTCAGATCTATTTGATCTTGGAATTTTTGTGCCTTCCACTTCAGAGAGCACTTCCTCACGTGAAAGAGAGTAAAGAAGGAACTTGTGAATCCTATCTGTAGACCTTTCTTCTATTATTTTCCTTCTGGACAGTGTGATTCTTTTGAAAGAAATCTAAAGAAACTGAAGTTTTTGATCTTGGGGGAGAAAATCGTGGTGCACAGGAGATGTGTGTGCTGACTGTGTTAACTTGGGTCGTTAGCTGAAGGAGGAACTTTTATGGGGTTTGTTTTCATTTTTTCACTGAGTTCTCAGAAGTGTTACACAAAGGGGGTGTGTGCAGGTGCACTGCTTTTAAATACTGAAAAAAGGGGCTGTAACACTTTGCAGTAGGAGGAGGGCTTTGTAACAGGGATCACCTGTGCTTGTTTGGAGCTCACCGGTTGTGGGGTGAGGTGGTTTAACTTGTTGCCTCCACTTTTCCTGGTCGCTGTGGAATTACACCCACCTGCCCCCAGTCCAGTTTTACAGCCCTGGTTGTGGCAGCACCATTTATCAGGGCTTGGGTAGATCGTCCCTGCTGCGGTCGGGAATGCTGAAGGAATGGTGTGGCACCTTCCTGCATTCCTTCGTGTTCTTCCCAGCTGTTCCATCTCCTCACGGCTGCTGTAAATCCTCCAGACCTGTTCCTGACCGCCTGTCCTTCTCCCTGGAGTGCTGTCTCCTGACTCCAGGGATCATCCCGTTACAAGTTTGTATCCTTTGTTTTTTCCTGGCCGTTCCTTTGTAGCTGTGCAGGGTTACATTGATACCCACAGAAACCCTTTTCCTGCCCTCGTCCGGGGGGTCCTATGGACAGCCCTGGGGCGGTGCTTGGGCCGTCCCCACTGCAGTCAGGGCTGACAAGCGTAGTTTATGTAGAACTTCGGAGTCAGTGTGTGCTCATTCGCTGTTCTGTGGGTGAGTGGTGCACTCTTTGTGTAGAGTCTGGCACCGTGGTGGCATTTGCATCTTGTTGGTGCCATAGTAACACAAATAATAAGCAAAACTACTGCTCTGACTGCAGACATGCTTGTTTTATGTTAACTTGCCAGTTCTCGAAGTGCCACAAGTGCTTTTCAGCAGAAGATCCCAAACCAAATCCAGACAACTTGCTTACAGGGAATATGTGTTTACACGGGGGCATCTTTGTTCCTCGGACCAAACTGTGGCACCGCGTTCATTTTGAGCTCTAAGCAGTGCTTTAAAAATAGGTCTGAGTGCCCTGACATCAACTGGTAGCTTTAAAGAGAAACCAGCTAATAAAAATACTCTGCTCATCTCCTCAAAATACAGCTAAACCCCGGCGTTACGATCCCTGTGCACACAGGGATAAGGGCTGGATCCCGGGAATGACAGCCTGTGCAGTTCCCTGCTGGGGCTCAGCTCGTTCCTGAACTGTGCATTAGTGGGATCTCTGCTCTACCAAGTGATAACCAAGGCTGAGCATAAACCACTTTAATCCCAGAGAGGAAGTTTAGCTTTTCAGGGGTTTTAGCATCTCACAGAGTAAGGGACTGCCTTACCCACAGACGTGGAAGATTTGAGCTTGTGCTGTGAATTTCGATTAACTTTGATAAATCCCGGCTCTGGCTTCCTGCCTTCATCTGCAAAAAAAAATACATTATTTCTCATTGGGTCGTGTGTGGCTTAATTGATGAGTGCAATTGCAGTGGTGCCCGTGGAAGGGTGGCTTGAGCTTTCAGTGCCATCCCTGCTTTTGTGTCAGTGAGACAGGAAATGTTATTGTGTGGTGCTGTTGGATGAGGTGCCCCCCGGCAATATTTACGTTCATGTGACCGACACAGATGAGCTCAAACGTACACAAAGACCTTGTCCCTGTATTAAGGAATGCATTTAACCAGCTTATGAAAATGAAGGAAGATGGACAGGCTACTAAAATTAATTTTTACTAGAAGATATGGCACATAGATTTTTACATCACTCCTTGTTAGGCCCTCGCTCTGCTTTATTTAATCAGCCAGTGGTGCAGTGTAGTGCACTGTTCTTGTTTATGAAAATTAGAATTACAGAGGAAAAGGTGTGGGTTTTTCCCCTCTTTCCGTTTTTTTCCCTCCCCCTTCACTCTTCTTCCATGCCTTGGTGACCTCAGAAGGCTTCATAAACTCACATTTAAGCCTGGCTTGTGGAGCTGACCCTGTGAGAAGCTTTTCCCTTCCTCACTCCCTGCCCTGCTCTGTCCCCCTCATTCCTCTCTCCCCACCGAGTTTTGGCAGTGGCCTGGATTGAAGTGAGATCAAAGTGGCTTTGTAACCACAATCCCTGTCTTAGAGACGGAAATTTAAAGCTTGTTCAGTAAAACTTTATTCCATTCATCTTTTAGCTTTAAAGGAGCTGTGCTGTGGCCAGGGCCTTGTGCTTGCCTGTTCTTACGGCTCCATCTTTGCCCATAAAACACAATATTTTGTGAGAACAGGGGATTGAAAGCAAAATTTAGAGGAAAACTGTTCTGTACCTACTGACCAGGCACTGGCAAACTCCCAGGTTTTGATGCTGATGCGTTCAGAGCTGACAGCTGTGAGACTGAAGTTTCAAAATGCGCTGGTTTTCTGCAGTGTAACGCCATGACCTGGTTTTTTATAGGGTCTCTGGTTTGCTGGGAAGCTCTCAAATCTAGCCTGATGGGTCTGCACTCGGTGTCAGACTTTTGAGTCTCTCTTCACGTGTGTGTCCACCATACCACTGCATTTGTAGGTGGTTCTGACAAGCTGCAAAATTAATTCCTGGAGCATCTCGCAGTGACCATGTCAAGTATTTTTATAAAAAAAAAAAATAATTTCTTTGCTGAGAGAAAAGGTTAATTGGTTAAATTACTTGACTCTGAACGAGCTGCTTTCATTTTTAGCCCAGTGTATTTCTGGTTATTTAATTTTCCATGTGTACTTTAATAAAAACTTTGACTCGAGCTCTCCGTGAATTTCCATAATTCCCTACTGGCAGGAGCTGCCGGATTCTTGTCTTTGCAGGAATGACAGCGAGAGGGCTGGCAGAATGCATCTGCATGACCAGTCATGTAGTGGGTTTATTTACTACTGCCTGTGCTAAAGAAGATTTGCACACGAGGCTTCTCCAGGTGCTGGATCTTCAAGGGCTGGTTCTGGCAGGGTGCCCAACGACCTTTGTGGGCACGGGGATGGTGCTGAGCAGCCGGGGCTGCCGGATGTGTTCCTGTGCTGGCCCTCCCTGTCCTGGAGCAGGGATTGAGGTGGGACAGGGATGGGCACAGTGTTAAAGGACCCTTGGGCACAGCAACGTCCTGAGCTCCAGTGCAGCGGCTGTTGTGGGAGAGCAGAAAGGGAGCTGCATTCTTGAATTCTCTGTGCCAAAGTTTACTCTGCTCGCGTTGTTACTTCCTCCAGCGCGCCCTCCCCCCCCGCCCCCCCGTTTTTTTCTGCCCATATGTCAGATTACTTGGTTTGGGAAACATCTGATAGTCCATTGTATGACTCTGATGTTTGACATTTCCTTCCTCTTTCAGTTAAAAAAAAACTATAAAAGAAAGTTAAAGTTGGGGGGAGAGAGACTATTCCTTCATTTACTTGCAGATCTGCTGTTGCTGTTTTGGGTTTGTTTGGGGTTTTTTTCCATGTGTTGGGCTGCTTTCTTGTAAGAGGGGATTTTTCTTAGTTCTGATTCTGCCTTTCTGAAGGGGACTTGCAAACCTGATCACTCACCCTCACGAGGGAGGGATTCTTTGGGTAGCAAGTTGCATGTTTGTTGGCTTTCTTTGTGTGCTGTTCGAGTGTACAGTGGTAGTTTCCATTTTATCTGTTCTCAACCGTCTACTCAGAAGTTAAAATAGAATTGTTTCCCTTTTGTAAAGCAACTGGCTGCAGTGATATGGAACTGAGTGTAAAGCAGTGTCTGTGACCTGAGCTGCAGGGTGGGTCAGCCCCCAAACCCAGGTTTTGGTGGTAGGAAAAGAATTTATTCAGTTCTTTTTGTCTTTTGTCTTGGAGGTGGTGTTTTGCTTCCAGGCATTGTAGGGTTCTATACGGCCCACAGGGGTGTGTGGTGTGGTGGGTTCTGACATGGGGAAACCTCATTCTGCTTGGAAAAGAGCTCCCACATCATCAAGTCCATTTCTTCCCATAAAAACACCCAAACCAAATCAACCTCCCCCCTCAATGTCTTGTTAAATGCTGTTGGCTGCCTTGGATTATAGGGCGGGGCAGGTGGGTGTTCTCCAAGGACAGGGACAGGTCCTGTGTGGCAGCATCCTCTGAAACCCAGACTGCTGCTGTTTTGTTGTGCAGATGGGCTTTCCCATTTCCCTTTCCCACTCCTGGTGGTGAGATTCCAGCACAACAACTTCCCAGGTTGTGTCTGTTGGTGCAGAAGCACAGACACGTGTGGAAGTGCCTGTGGGTCTCAGTCCCAGCCGGCCTGGGGTGATGCTGCTGCCACCTTTGCTTCCTTGTATTTGTGCCTTGAATATTTTGGATTCGAAGGTATCTTTACAACTGGTGGCTGAGTCTGAGCCCTTTGGCTTCCAGCCCTGCTTATCTCAGTGTCCTTTCACAGCCCTGAGCTTGGTTACAGCCTGGGCAGGGAGGGCAGCTGAGCCAGGCAGCAGTTGGGTGTTCTGAACTGGCTGAACCAGTTCAGGGCCTGCTGACCAGAGCCTTCACTGGAGGTGAAAGATGTTCATGGAACTCAAAGATCTTCTCTCAAAAATTCCCTCTTTGGTTCTTCGTTGTTGTTGTTTTAATATGGGGTTTTTCTTCAGAGTTTCTGGGGCCTGTCCTGCCTTGCTGCTCTGTTGGTGTGTGTGTGGTGCTGACTGAGGCTGGCAGGGCTGAGGGACATTGACTGCTCTGTGGGTGCTGGTAAGATTTCAGAGATGGCAGTGTGGTACCTGGCTAAATGACAGGGCACAGGAGCAGCTCTGCGGGATCAGAAGTGCCCCGGTGTCCTGTCTCAGTGGTTGTTTGGCCCGTTGGATTCAAGGAAACCCTGTGTTGGTGCCTGTCAGTCAAACAGCTGCCCCAGGGTCAGTGGGAACCCTGTATTGTGTGTTTGGGAAGTCACCTGGAGCCTGGCTCCAGCCACTCTCAGCAATGCTGCAGTTTTCCTGGGATGAGACCAGGTCCAAAAAATTCCCTACAAAAGTGCTCTCTGCCTGTAAACGTGAACAGTTACCTGGAGAAAGATGCAGGAGTAGGTCAAGGGCACAGTTGCACTTCTCTTGAATAATCTCCCAGGCCCTCTGTGTTGGGCTGAGAGGTTTCTGGAACCGGGTGGGTGTTTAACAGGCAATTTCTAAACTATACTTAAGTTTTTATCCTGATACAAATTTCAGCCACCTCACTGTGGTCCGAGTCTGCATTCCCCTAATTTAATTTGGTATCTGGAAGGCAACCAGCAGCTGTTCTCTAGAGACCCTCATAGTTTCCCTCCTGTAGACAGAACAGTCTTAATCCTGGAATGACTTTTACTGTGGGGAATATATACCTTTTGACCACTTGTGCAATTCTTTTGTTTTCTCTACTTTCTGATGTGGCAAAAGGAGCTGCAGTTAGTGGTGAAGGTGCAGAGCTACACATGAGTTGTGGTGACCCAACAGTTTGTGTCACCTTCTGTTTCTTTGACAAGAATTTCTGGCATTTGGGTTTGTTTTGCCAACCTGTTTTTGCAGTGGGCTCAGGAAGATCCTTTTTCTCATTCACTGTGTCAGTGTGTGCTCATTTTCCTTCTGCTGTGTTTGATTGTAGTCATCTACTTTATTATTTAACCTTGAAATTCTGGGAGGATTTGGATCCGTATCAGCAATTTGGGCCTTTTTACCAGATTACTCTTTCTTTTATGCTTGCCACTCAGAATGTCTTTGTTGGGAGCTTCTGCAGCTGCCAGAGCTGCTGAAATATGAGCATTAGTATTGGAGCCCTTTTATATTTTCCACTGGGAAAGATGGTGCTTAGTTGCCACCTCCAATTCCTTTTGAGATGGGTCTGACATTTGTTTCTTTGAAAGAAGCTGTTAATCTTCCCGACTGCCTCCTCTCCCACATAGGCAGAATCACCCTGGAAGAGGAAAAAATACCTCATTTCTGCCTGTACTGTTTCCGTGTTAGGCATAACAGCTCACGCTATTAGTTGGTGGCTTTTAATAATTATTTTATTAGTGTCTTGGTTCCCTGGTGTTGTGACACAGTGTCTCAGATGTCCCCAGGTACAGGAGTCCATCAGGAGGACAACTGATAATAGGATTTCGGTTGGGGACGGATCCTTCACCGAGACTTGGCCAAGATAAAAGATGACACACAAATGCCCTGACACTGTTGCTTGTCACAAACAGCTTCGGGAGCAGGAGCTTGGATAATCTGTTCCAGGGGCCATGAGGGAAGGAGGCAGTGTGGGGTGGAGGGATTTATCCAGCAGGGAGCTGTTTATGGTACACATGGTGTGCTCAGCTTCTTGCTGGTTTGAAGAGCAAATGAATAACAACCAAAAAAAAAAAAAGGTAATTTTTGTCATTTGTCATCCTTCAGTTTTAAAAGCTTGTTAGTGGCTGCCCCTTTATCCTTTTTTTTTTTTTCAGCCACTTGACTGTGTGCTTATGCAGGGAAAGGATTAAAGTCAAACATGTCATTCTGCTGTGGATCTGTTGCATACTGAGAGGAATGAGCTCCCCTCAGCTGATGGCTCTGTTTCCTCAGATCACACGCGGTTTCTCAGGCCAGATTTCTGAGAAATCACTGGACTTCTCAGTGCAGCCTTGGGGGATGTACCCCCACAGCTCTGAAGCTCTGAGCAGGGCACGGGGTTTTTGGTGGCCGTGTGAGGCCCATTTTAGAATTAGGGTTTTTTTAATGTGCTGTTTTTCTCTTTTCTCGAATTCAGAGCATGAGCGGGTTTGGAGGACTTCATGCAGTTGCTGCAATACTCGTTCTCCAGTAACTTGGCCTCCCAGAAATGCCCTTTGGAAGCTGAGCCCTGGTGCATTCAGAGCATGTGAGGCCTCTCCACTGCCCTGCAGTCCCTCCCTCCCTGAGGGGCAGAGGGGAAAAAACCAGAGGGAACACAAACCATTTTAAAAACAGATTGAAAAAAAAAAAAAAAGAGGACGATGTTGTTACATAGTTCAGTAAATGACCCCATTTCAGGAGACTCCACAGGGCTGAGATTGTTGTGGAGTTTTGAACCCCAGAGTGTAAAAGAGAAGCAGTAGCTGTGCACAGGTGCTGCAGTTGTGGTGGCCCAACAGGAACCTCTCTCAGGGTGTAAAACAATACCCAGAGCTGCGAAGGACACTGATGTCTTAGTTAAGCCCTCTGTTGTTTCCACGCACCTGACAGGGCCTGGGCAGATGTTACTAAGCGCCTCTCTCCCTGGCAGAGGGGAGGTGTGTTCGCCCCTGTAACACACGCCCTTACAGGGTATTTTTCAGTCCCCCCTGCCTTGTGTCCTTTCGTCCTTCCTTCCCAGGGCAGTGTGTCAGCCTGGCATACATTTTATCGGGTACTGAAATGGCTGGAGTGTGCGCTGATATTTCGTGGCTGTGTGAGGATGGTGTAGTGAAATGAGACACTGTAACCAAAACAGATGGTGCTAATCTTGAGTCTGTCTGCAAGATCTTACGGCATTTAATTAAAATGGTGGTGTAATTCCCAGGACACCTTTAACTACAGTTTAAATTCTTGGACTATGAACTAAGGGCTTTCTTATGCAGATTTTCACTCATGTGAGTCGTCCTCTGGATGAGTCTCTGGTGGCTGCAGAATAGCTACTTACTTGAATGGAGCCCTCAAGATGAGGCTCTAATAAAACTGGCAAACGTATATATGGCATTTACACGGGTTATGTTCCAATTTGAAGCATTAATTGCAGACTGAGGATACTTAGGAACTGGTCTCCTACATAGAAGCAAACAAAATTCGGGGTTAGAGAAGTTGTTTAGACTGTGCCTAACTTCGGAGGCTGGTAAATAAGTGTTTTAAGGTACCCCAGGCAGCTCAGCACCTTCCTGCTGGTTAGAAGGGCATGTGATGAAAACTTCTATATTCCCGTCTGTTGAGTGAAACCTGTTTGTGGAAGTTCCCTGGCTTAAAGGGTGAGGTGTGGTTTGGGTTTTTTACATTACTCACTGCTTAAGGCAATTAGAGAAACTTCTGTTTGAAGTGCTGTGCAGACCCAAAACTGTCCAACCCCCTTTTAAACAGGTCATTTTTATGACTGGTTTTTGTTTTGCTTCGTTTCAGACAGGAGAAGTGAGGAAAACCAAAATGACCTGAACGTTGCCATGTTGAGAGTCTTTGAGAAAGTCAGGGTTGGAGCTGAGGGCCTTGTGGTAGATATATATCTAATTTTCCTGCTGATAATACGCTCTCCTGTAGATGTCCACCTCCTTTTCAAGTATATCCTTCCTGTTCTGGAAGTACTGGGGTAATGATTTTCTACACTCTGGGGCCTGACTCTGCGGTAGCTTTTCTCATCTTTCAGCAAACATAACACAATTACATAGTTTTAGCCATTGTTTTTAATGCAGACAAGTACAAAATAATACAGAAATAACTCTGCTTTACACTTGGGGTGTCTAAATACAAGAATTTCTCAGACTTCTGGTGCTCTGCCTCTTCCTGGTTTGGCTGTGCCTGTGTTTTTGTATAATCTCTCCAAGGGAGCTCTGAGTGTTCAAATGGGTGGAATTACTCAAGTGATCCAGAGGAGTTAATTTAGACTTGGCCTGTCCACTTCCCCTCCAACACACAGTCCAAGAAGCATTTGGTGGTGATGAGAAATAAAAGGGGAGGTGGAGGATGGGTTTTGTTTGTGTTCCATCTGCGAGGACTGCAGAGGAGGAAAACAGTCACAGTGGCTACACAGCACTAATTATATCTTCAGGGTTGCTGGGAACACGCCAGAGCCAAGTTGTTACTGGGGAATTGTGATTTTTAGCAGCCCAAACTCTGCCAACCTAAGTACGATGAGATCAGCAAGACCCTCCCTGCCAGCCTATTATTCTGATGTAAGCCTGAAGGAGGGGAAGGATGAGAGCTTAGGTTTCCTCTCTCCTGGGAATTCGCAGTCCTGGAGCCCTGAGCTGTTGCAGGTGGATGTGGAGGTGTCTCTGTTCAGGGCAGCAGATGGGTGGTTGTGAAGGGAAGTGCTGAATTTCCCTGCCTCTCTGCTGGTTTTTGTGTGGACAGGGGTGTCAGGGGTTGGAACACTCAGCTCATCTGAGGCTGTTCCACTGTGCAGAGGGTGAGGAGGGTCACTGAGGGGGAAGGAAACCCGAGTCTGTGCTCCTTCCCAAGGTACTGTGTGATGTTCTCTCCGTGGCCCTGTTGCTGAATGAAGACATTCCATGGCACTGTTTTCATTAATGCCTGTTTCTTGGGGACGTTTTGGGTGGGTTTGGATGCCTGTGTGGAATTTGGGGTTTGAACACATTCTTCTACCCTGACAGCTGCTTTTCTGGAAATGTCAAAACCAGATCCTTTGGTGTCTTGGGAATTGCTCTGTAAGGAGTTGGATGTAAGTGAAGGGTTTGGATATTACTGGTAGGGATTGGATTTCTGTTTCCTTACATGCTTGGCCCAGTGCATTCAGAACTGGCGTCTCACAAACACTTTATTCCGTGTCCAACTGCAGTGAGATGAATTTAGGAAAAAACTCCCATTTTAAAAAAAAAAACCTGCCCCTCTTATCTGAGAAGTTGAACCCTTCACAGCACAGCCCTCCAAGACACAGGTTCCCTTACAAACCAAAGCAAAAATCTCGTTTAATGCATGATTTGCTAACAGTGCTGGTTAATAGTAAGCATTTTTAAGTTCCTTTTTTTTTTCTTGTCAGGCTTTTTAGTTTTAAGAACATTGTAGCAACTGTACTAAGCCAAGACTGTGCATATGGGAGGGGATGCAAGGAACACAGATTACATCACCTGGCAAGAGTTCTGCTTTGTTCTGCATTCATCTCTGACCAGTTGTGAGCTAAACAGCGTGTTCACAGTTTTGTCCTCGGGTTGGCAATCTTGGTTTTTTGTCTCAGTGAGTATTTCAGGGTGCTTTAAAGCCAGTCCTTGCTACTGGGAGCAGCTCTGCCTCCCCTGACCTGCTTTGCTGTCCTCACTCTTGCTGGTAAAGCATCTCGGTGGCCGTTGGATGAATCAGGTGTGGGGACTGATCTGAGTAGGGGAAAAAGTCGTTTAATGCAGCACTTCTGATTTTGAGTCAGCTGGGCTCGGAATGAATTGGTGCAGCAGCGGCACCGGGGAAGGAGGAGCAGCTGAGGGAGGCAGGGAGGGCAGCTCTCTCTGGCAGCAGCGCGTGCTGGGGTTGTTGAAGGTGTGCACTGACAGCCTGTGTGCAGTGCAGTGCTGGGGTTGATGTGATTGGAGCTGTCCCTGGCAGGGACATCCCACTCCAGTGTCTGCTCAGGGATTCCGTGGCTGCAGGGTGAGCTCTCGGGTGCTGAACACATGAATGTTTGTCCTTCTCTTTTTTTCTCATCTTTAAGTTGGTGAACTGATTCCACTCACCCACTGCCTACTGGGAGATGGGCAGGGTGGATGGGATGAGGGGGAGCTGCAGTGTTTACCCAGCCTGTGCTCGGTGCACAAATGGAACTGCGCTGAGATCTTCAGAACAGTCCCCAGAACCAGGGGACATTGGCTGGACCCTGCTGTAGAAGGAGGCCTCTTCAAACTGGGCATGTTTGTTTGTTTAAAGAAATTAATTGCAGTAAAACTCCATGTGGATGAGGATATTCTCCCTATCGTGTGTTAAATGCTTTCCCCAGAACATCTGTGGGGTGTAGAAGACATGGAAGTGCTCCAGGTGCAGTCCTCTCTTTGGGTTCCTTCTGCATCCAAGTCTCCTTCTGAATTCAGTTTTATTAAAGTGAGGACACAATCTAGAAGTTCTGAGGATTAGTATTGATGTTTATCTATTAAAAATGTAAGCAGAAGCAGACTTATCCAAATACAGTGCTGAACTGCATCTCTGCAAGTTTGGGAAACGATGTGTGAGATCTTATTTCATGCTGCTGCAGAGTCCAAACCCCCAGGACTCCTCTTTTCCTCTTCTCAGGAACCACTTACCGTGTGGGTGGGCACTGATGGTCCAGGTTGGCTCTAGTCCTTCCTCACAGTCTATGGAATTAGACACTCCAGAAGCTGGTTAGTGTAGAACTAAAGTGGATGCAGCTCTGCTAATTTCTCTGTGCTTCTCTTGCCTCTGTTTCCTCCCTCTGCAGTGGGTTGTTGGGGTGACCCGTCTGAGCTGGCAGGAAGCTGCAGGAGCTGCTGTGCTGCTGGGAACAGCTGAGCTCTGGTTTTGCTGTGTGGATCAGGCTGTTGGGTGACATCCTTTGTTCAGTTGGGGTTTTTATGGTTTGGGTTTTTGTCATCTTCCTGTTCCGTATTCTTGGTGACTTACCATGCGTTCCTAGTTGGTTGTGACGTGAACATTTAACATTTTTTCCCCGGGTTGCCTGTGCTGGCACTAGTTTTTGGTGTTTCTTGATTGTTGTTGTATTCATTACAGTGTTTGACTAGCTCTGCACCTTCCTTTTCCAAGCTGTAGCTGGAGACACACATAGAACAGATGCAGATGTTTTGGAGGAGCACATGTAAGTGCCTTCTCTTACAAGACTGTGTTATGTGTGAGGTATTTCCAGCTCTACACAGCATCCTACTGGGGAAAAATAATTTATCCACCCCTTTTGCCTCTTCCTCCTGCTCTCTCGTGCCCTCTTTGTGCCAGGAATGTGGCACATGGCTGTGCATCTCGCCCAGTCTGGACTATCTGTCCAGATCTTCTGTTCCGTAGCTCCCCAGCCCCGTGGATGGCTGGGTGTTCCTGTGTGCAGAAAGGAGCAGCAGTGCTGGCTGTGGGGAGCCTCCAGCAGGGATAATCCAGGACTGGCTGTGATTCCACTGCTGCTGGGGTCCTGGCAGGATACAGGATGGTTGTGGAGCTGAGGGCGCCTGGTGGTTTGGGGGTCTGCAAACAAACAGTCAAACCAATTTCACTGCTCTTCAGTGTTCTACAGTTTCCCCCTTCCCAGTGGAAGCCAGTTCCTGTGTGCCTGGTGAGGTTCTCTTTTGTGCCTTCGGAGCAGAAGAGGCCATGGGGGTTGTCAGTGTTTGGGGAAATAATCCTTGGG
This sequence comes from Oxyruncus cristatus, assembly GCA_013399855.1. NCBI lineage: Eukaryota > Metazoa > Chordata > Aves > Passeriformes > Cotingidae > Oxyruncus > Oxyruncus cristatus. The sequence goes on along the minus strand of VXAY01004755.1, from coordinate 982,231 downwards.
GCACAGTCACAGGAGCTGTAGCCACGGGCCAGATCCCTGCTGTGCCAGTGGGATTGTTTCAGAGGATGCATTTTTAAGATCAGAGAAATACAAGTATGTTTTCTCTTGTGATGTTGGTATGATGAATGTCATCTTCAGCTCTTCCAGTTCACCAGCCTGGTCTTGAGCAAGTACCAGCCTGCTGCCAGTTATTGGGGTGGAGAAAAGTACATTTGAGAGTTCAGCCTTGTAAATGACCTGAGTTTGTGCACTGGAAAAGGGAAATCCTTCTGTGTGTTCCGTGGGGATTGGGTTCTGGAGGAGGGGTTAAATGTCCTTGTGCAGATGAGGAGTATGGGAGGAATACATATGATCTGCAAGCCATTGGTTTTCTTTACTCCTAAAAATCCAATTCCCTGCCTGGTGTTCCCTTCTCCCTGGCAATAACTCCTCCTGTCAGAGGTGTGGATGTGCAGTGGGGTTTGTGCAGCTCTGACCAACTGGCTGTTCCTGCAGGGCCACCCCAGAGCCCGGCACTCCGGCTGCTCCCGAGCAGCCAGGGGAAGGTGTGAACGCTGGAAATGAGGCAGAGCAGGGAATAACAGCACTGGGAGTGTGGAAACATGGCTTAGAGAGCAGAGAACAAGCCCAGTGTGAGCACAGTGTGCACACACCACCTGGTGTGAGAGCAGCTCCAGCCAGACTGTTCTGGGGGTGGTCCCAGCAGGTCCTGGGCGGGAGAGTGTGGAGAGAAAGGAGGAGGCAGTGCCAGTCTGGGGCACACTTGGAGTGGAGGACAGTCAGAGAATCGTGGAATATCCTGAGGTTGAAAGGACCCACAGAGATCATCCAGCCCAACACCTGGCCCTGCACAGACACCCCAACAATCCCACCCTGTCCCTGACAGCGTTGTCCAAATGCTCCCTGAGCTCTGGCAGCCTTGGGGCTGTGACCAAACCCTGGGGAGCCTGTTGAGTGCCCACAGAAAACCTTTCCCGAATATCCGGGTACCAAATCTATGACATCCCAACCGCAAAGTGTTACACCTTTGTCCAGGAGTCACTTGGTTTCTGTGTTTGTGGCTTTCAAGTGCCAGGTTTGGGGCTGACTCTGAGCTCCCGGGACACGGAGCAGCATGTGGGGAAGGAGCCTCGTTCTCCCTCCCTGTTTGTTGGGTTGTTCCCTTTCTAATTTGTAACGTTATGATAAGGGAGCGGGAGGGTTGGAAATGAATGAATCTGCTGGACATGAGTCAAGTTGTGGTGGAAAACCTAAATGCAGCCAGGTTTCTTTTGTACTGTCTCTGCTTTTTTTTTCCTTGAAGGGGAATAAAGGAAAATAAGGTGTAGAACGAGCTAAGAGAACAACAACAACAACAAAAATAATAGATGAGTTGACTTAAGAGCTAAGTTAGAGTAATTAAATTGAAATGAAAATAATTTCCATTTATAATACTATAAAAACATAATATATAAGAATAAATACAATAGTTACATATAATTAATTATATGTAAGTAATATATTTCTATATATTTAAGGTATTAATGTATCATGTCAACGTATTAGTTATAAATGTTATGTATCATATGTTAATAATTTATATAAGTCTATTATAATTAATGATCCATTATTAAACAATATAATTAATTAATAATTGCTTGTATTAACATTAGCTCTACAATAATATAGTTAATTATGAATATGTTATTACTATATAATGCTATACAGTATTAAAATATTATGTATTAATAGTATTAATTACTAATGTATTAATATATTCTATTATGGTATATTAATACTAATTGTTATAAATATATTACTATTTTATATCATTAGCATATTAAGATATAATGTAATGCATATTGCATTGTATAATTAATATAATAATTTCATATAATACGCAAATAATGATAGAAAGTAAATATAAAACACATAATAGCATAAAATAGATATGATAAAATAAATTTGAATTAATAAGAATTGACCAACGAAAATGAAGCAAACCAGTACTACAAATAATAACAACATTTTGAAATAAAATGATTTTTTTTTTTCCCCCCTCCTTTTTTCCCCCCCAGGCTGAACTCACGGGCATCAAATGGCGTAGGTACAACTTTGAGGGCCACGGGGACTGTGGCCCCATCATCTCAGCGCCGGCCCAGGATGATCCCATCCTGCTCAGCTTCATCCGCTGCCTCCAGGCCAACCTGCTGTGCGTGTGGCGCCGGGACGTCAAACCCGACTGCAAGGAGCTCTGGATATTCTGGTGGGGGGACGAGCCCAACCTGGTGGATGTCATCCATCGAGAGCTGCACAGTAAGTCGCTCCTGCCTCGCCTCTCCATTTCTGATTATTTTTTCCAGTGAAAAGAGGACTGGCCATTGAGGCTCTAACTGTGGTTTTGTCGTAATTTGTGTTTTAGGGGGGGAAGAAAAAGGTGTAAATTTGACTTTGCTGGTGCGAGCGATCTGCAGATAAAATGGAAAGTGAAACCTGAACTGACAGGGGGGCACGGCCTCGAACTGTGCCAGGGGAGGGTCAGGTTGGACATCAGGAAGCTCTTCCCAGAGGGATTGATCAGACACTGGAAGGGGCTGCCCAGGAGGGGGTGGAGTCACCGTCCCTGGGGGTGTTTAGGGACAGACTGGATGTGGCATCAGTGCCATGGGCTGGGTGACACGGTGGGGTTGGGTCACGGGTTGGACTCGATGGTCTCAGAGGGCTTTTCCAACCTGGTTGATCCTGGGATTCTGTGACCTGTAGTCAACGTCATGACGTAGATTTTTGCGAGCCCTCAGGTGGGCTGTAAAAATAGAATAAATTCTAGTTCAAAGGGTAATAATAACCCTTATCAAAGGTGATAATAACCCCCCCAACTCTGGCATCAGGTAAGAGTTGATGGCATAAGCCACCTGTACAGAGAGTCAGGTGAACTCCAGTGCACCCCAGGTAAATCTGCAAGGTCACAACTGCCCATCTTGGTCACGGTGCAGGATTTGAGTGCAAACTGGGGCAAATTACAACAAGTGGTAGTATTACAAGGCAGGAAGGGGCAGGCAGGTCAAATTGCCAGTGATAAGTTTATGTGATTAAAAGCTTTATGCAACTGGGATTGTCCTCAGTGTCTCCAGAATTTGTAGCTTTAAAATGATCACAACTTCATCTTTTGTGATCCTTTTTGGGTTGACTATGTCCAGTGTATTAATTTCTTTCTAGTGGTGTGTTGTTGCTGTGACAAAACCTAGTTTGCCTGAAAATGTTGACTTTTACAAGGTGTTTTATCAAGCTGTCTGAGTTTTACCTATTCTTTTCACCTCGTGTCTTGGATGAAAAGAACTAAAGTTCACCAATTCTGGACTAATAATAGGAATTCAAAGTAAAAACAAGTTAAAAGTAAATGTTGACCCTGATGACCTTTAGGCCTTCTGGTGACTTGGTGATATAATTTGTTTCAAGCCCGTGGAATGTTGTATTTGTCAGGTGTGCTCTGGTTGTCCCTTGTCTCCCCACGTCCACCCTGCACTCTTTGGTCCTGGCTTATGATCTGTCATTTTTTGGACTCATGGCTTTGTTCTGAGCCCCGTAACAAACTCCATCCCGTTCGTGGGACTGTTCCTTTGGCAGCAGAGCCTGTGAAATCACAGACAGGCAGCCCGGAGTGTCCCGGGGTGTGTTCCACGCAGGTAGCTCCGGATCATGTATAATTGAGGAGGTGGCTCACAAGTGCTGCGCTGAGCCGTTCCACTGGCATTCATTTTTTATGAGGCACCTGTTTTGAATGAAGGAATGGGTAATATTTCTCCTTACCCTGCAAAACTTCAATAATAAATGCCTTTCTCTTTGTGAAATGTACTTAATTTAATATTTCAGATGCAGTATATGGGACTGAAGTGTCATTTTATTTGAGGAGAGTTGCAGGCAATGGCTGCTGTGCCTGTTGTAAATTGATGTAGCTTGTTTAGAGCTGACATCTTGGTTCCAACAACATAATCCTTCTTCCACTGGCAGTGGTATGGAAAAGCATTTCAATGTAGGGAGAGCCCGAGTGCAGAGTGGGGCAGAGCACAGCAAGCAGAGAACAGTGTTACTGTGGCATGTTTTTTTGGTTTTTTGTCTGGTTCAAAATTTCACAGAATCACAGAATTAAGGTTGGAAAAAATATCAGAGTCCAACCTGTGACTGATCCCCGAGTGCCATGTCCAGTCAGTCGTTCCTTGGACACCTTCAGGGACGGGGACTCGCCCTCCTCCCTGGATGGGAGGTGTTAAACACCTTTTGGTGTTTCACAACCTCTTCTGTGAGGAAATCCCTCCTGATGTGCAACCCACATCCCCTGGCCCAGCTGGAGGCTGTTCCCTCTCCTCCTGTCCCTTGTTCCCTGGGAGCAGAGCCCGACCCCCCCCCGGCTCCCCCCTCCTGTCAGGGAGTTGCAGAGCCAGAAGGTCCCCCCTGAGCCTCCTTTTCTCCAGGCTGAGCCCCCCCAGCTCCCTCAGCCCCTCCTGCTGCTCCAGCCCCTTCCCAGCTCCGTTCCCTTCCCTGCACACGCTCCAGCCCCTCCGTGTCTCTTGTCTGAGGGCCCAGAACTGCCCCCAGGGCTGGAGGTGCTGCAGCACCAGTGCAGCGACTTCTAAGTGGAATGAAATCTGAAATGTGGCTGCCAGAGCTCTGTTTTCCAACGTGCCACCAGCAGCAGCATCACAGTGATATCAGCAGTGTGAGCAGAGTGTGTGACAGCACTGCAGCCACAGGTGCTGGGGAGGGACTGGGGATCCTCATTCCATTGCCCTCTCCCATTAAAAATGCCTGGAAAACAAAGATTCGACAGGGGCACATGAGGAGACACAAAGCTGAGTTTGGAGATGGCGAAAGGAGGACCTTGTGTAAGTCGTGAGGGGGGTGAAGTACGTGGTGACTGACAGGAGGGGAAATCTGCTCCTGCTCTCAGGCCCTGCAAGAATCTGGGAAATCATCTCCTTTTCTACTCCTTGCCACTGCAGGTTTTGGAATCCTTTTGTAAAGTGTGTAAATCATACAGGGATTTACTCGTTCTGTATTAAAAGCACATTGAAAGGCCTGTAGTGACTTATCAGATAATGGTTCAAAGTGATGTAAATTGTGTAAGTGCCACACATTTTACTGCTGATAGGGCTGTCGTGCTCTTTTCAGTGCATTTTTAGAGTTCAAACATCAGTATTGACAAAATATTGAACATCAAATTCTGCCGGAACAAGGCATTTATGCCCATTGATTCCTGGGACAAAGACACTGTTTGTGTTCACTGATTCCTGCAGCAGCAAGGCAGAAGGAATAAGGTTATTTTGCTTTTATTGTATAAGCAGACCACAATACTGAAATATTTGATAGTTGGAATTAGTTTCCTGAAAATATATAGGACTTTACCCTACAAACAGAGAATAAGGAGGTTGCTGAAGCAGTTCCTTTGCCTGTCAGCGGGGCTGTGGTGACACAGGGCTTGTTTTGGGATAACTTGGTCAGGGAATGAGCTGCTTTGGCTTCAAACGCTGTTCCTCAGGCTGGGCTGTCACTGGGACTTACAGTTCCATGGCCAGAACTTTGTTGTGGTGTTGGACTCACATGTTTGGGAGCACCAGTCCCAGGAACCTGCTGCTGCAAATCCAAGTGGAAGAGTAGGGTCTGTCCAAAACATGAACGGCTTCTGAGAGGTCTCAACTTTAGGGAACAGCAGCTGGTTTATAAGGTCATGAATTCTCACCAAGAATGAAGTTTTTGGATTTCTCTTTTCCTGCCGAGGACTTGCGCTTGGAAAGTGAAATTTTCATTAGCGTAAGAAAAATTTAGTGATAAATTTAAATAATTGAGCTTTAAATAGTATGTTTTAGTCATTCAAGTCTAAATGATAGTAATTGATTTTTTTTTTTTGAATAACAGAGTCACTCAAATAATTTTGTATGCTGTCTAGTGCTTTCAGTAAACAGATGAAGAGCCCCAACTGAGAGTTTTCTTTCAGAAGCACTTCAAAAAGTTTTTTCATAATAACTCTCTGAATTGCTTTATCTTTACAACATTCAAGATTTGGTAAACAACAATCTGCCTTTAATAAAAGAATTTCAAATAGTCCTGGGGAAAACAACTTAGTGGTTATAAACAGGAGGTACAAGGAGCAGTTGTTTATGTAGTAGCTTTCCAAAACTGTGTGGATAATTAAGCGCTGTCACGGGAGATGAAATAAAAACAATGATTTGCAGAGCGGTTGTGGATCAGTTAAATAGCTGGAGCAGCCAGGCAGCTGTGAGCTCCAGAGGTGTCTCCTGCACAGACTCCTACATTTGTTCCTTGGCAGTGTTGGTCTGGTTGCCATTGTCATGGGGTTTAAAGTCTGAAGAGAGATTGGAGGCCTTTATTCTGTCCCAAGAGAAAAAAGCTGAGTGGGCACTGAGTGGGAGAACAAATGGAGTGATTTTTGTAAGCTTGAAAAAGTTGGGAGTGCCTCGGTTTGTGGAAGTTGTGTTTTCTCCAGGGTAGATGCTGTTCCATGGTCCTGCTGCCTGGAGAGAAGGGGTGGTGTTAGAACAGCGGGACCTTTGCCCATAAACCTATTTTCTCTGGTAAATCCCACAGAAGAAATGGGAGGAGGGGAGGTTGCGTCTCCCTGCTGTTTGACAGCAAAGTTTTAGGTGGGCAGGTTGCAGAGCTCTCATTTGCATTTGGTGACCAAGAGCTGAGAATTCCTATGCAGCTCTTGGGTTCTCCTTCTCCCACCCCTGCCCTGTGTTTTCCTCGTGGATTAGGGACAGGGGAGATCTGTTCCTTACTTGCCCTATTTGCCTTTGCAAAGGCTTCTTTCCTCTGACACTCTGAACAACCCCAGCAGCTGCACTCTGATCCTCGTGGGTCCCTTTTCAGCTCAGAACGCTCTGGGATTCTTTTCCCGGTGGTTTTGTCTGTAAACTTGTAATCTGCACACTGGGTTTGTGGGTATGCTCAGCTTTGTCTGCTGCGTCTGTGGTACAGCATACTGGAATTCTGGGGAATAATGCAGGGATCGTGGTGTGCACCACTGCTGAGGGGGGAGTTTGGGTGACCCTGGAGGTGGACTCTGGAAAGCTGTCAGGCTCTGAGACAGGATCTTGAAAATGATAAGATTCCAGGTGTTTGATAATTCCTTAAATAAAACTGCAGCCTTCTGTCAGCTTAGTAACTTGTTTGCCTGAAATCACTGATTCTGGAAGATTATTTGGGATTTCCATCTGGAAATCCACTTGGATTTGCAGCATCTGCACTTGATCCATTAATTGCTGGAGCTGCTTCACCCCACAAAAAATGATATTAATACACTGTCTGCTGCATTGCCAGTAGAACACGAGGATTTTGATGGAAGCTCTTACAAAGACCAGATATCTTGAATCGATTAGGTCAGTCGTTCCTGAAAGGTTACTGCACGTGATCTTCCCGGCTTGGCGAGTTTAAAAATGCCGTTGGAATTCGAGCTGTGACAGGAAAAACGTGGAGCTTCGGCTCATTCCTGTTTATGAATTCTTGGCATATCAGGCTGGCCCAGTCAATCCCCCTGTGCTGATAGAAGGGAAGAGGGGAAAATGTCGGCTGTGGGAAGGACTGTGTGAGAGGGGTCCACGTTACCCCACGTGCTTGGGGCTCTCTTGCTGTCGTTTCTCTTACCTGGAAATCACCGCTGGGTGAATCTTCACCTCCAGGAAACCAGAACACGCCAGCTCTGTTTTCGAGGATGTTTCCTGAGGGGATAATAACTTGTCCCAAACCTCAGTGTAGGTATTTTTTTATTAGCGCTAGGAAGGGTTCTGGGTGCTCGCTTAGTAACTGCTGGGTTTCAAAGTTTAATTTATCAGTCAAGCCGCCTAAATTAAGTCAATGTTTAACCTGTAAATGTTCACTAGTTGGTGTTTTTCAGTATTTATTAGGGATTAAAAAAAAAATAATGGAAGGCTTGATAGTTTCTGCTAACGTAAAGGATAATAAAGGAGTGAAAAATCTACTTTCTATTTGAATTTAAGAGTCTCTTTGAGGTTCTTCCGAGGTGCTGATTTATTTCTGCAGTCGTGAGGAACCGGGAGCTCTGTCAGGAATCGCAGAGTGTGTTCTAAGCTGCTTTGCAGTGAGATATGTTAGTTATTGAATGAGAAGACGTTCCTGTCTGTTGAAACATGTTTTAAGTGTGTGAAGCAACGTGTGAAATGAAGAATAAGCCCCCCCTTCGTGTAAAATGAATAGGACATAACTCCATAAACCCCATAGCCGGCGTTACTGAGAACGAGAGCGGCCGATGTGCGGGAAAGCAGTTCAGGCACAAGGAATCAAAGGAATGTCACAGGAGCCAAAATGCAAGTATTTTTGAAGGCTTTCAGTTGGAAAAGCAGCTCTGAATATCAAGCAGCTGAGCACCACTTATTAATAATTTGAAGTGAAATCTGAAAATGGTTAATTGCCGGTTCTCCAGCGCCGAGTGGAATTAACAAGTAGGTTCAGATGACACAAGACTTTATTGGAATATTAAGTTATTGAAAAGTCTTGTTTCTGGCTTGATTATTTTCAATAAGACAAGTCATTTGCATTTTCTTAATTGCCTGGCAGAGATTATTCCCAAAGACACGAAAACAAAGTTAAACTTTTCCATCCTCTGGGCCAGAGGATGGGATTGAAAAGTGAATTCATCCTCTCTCAGCTGGCAGAATTGTGCCGTGACCCTTCTATCTGACACTGTTAATTGGTGGCCAGTGATTGCCAGTCGAAGTTCAGCTTAGACAAAATAAACTTTCTCTTTTAAGGAGGCATATTAAATGAGGTTATTATGCCATCATTTGGGATTAAGGAATTGCTTCATGGGAAAATGCCAACTCCTTTTATACACACGGGGGTTGACAAGAGCCTTATTGTGTCTGGGCGAGATGTCTTCATTTTGGTTTGTTTTCTTTTAAAAATAAAGTGTTCTTCCCACCACTCGGGCTTCTCCTGCTGCTTTAAAGTTGGTTTATGGTTGTAGGCGACAAAGGCAGCAGTTGTTTACTGCAGGTAATCAAGACGGAGTGTCCCCTTTGGAATTCTGCTTGCACTTACCTTTTCCTTGGCTCTCCTTTGCCTCGGTGGTTTTCGCTCCACATGAACAGTGAATCTCAGTGTTCGGGGCAGGATCAAAGGAGTACGTGTGGCATTCATGAATTCATTACCAATTCTGGTCAGAAATGGACTTCACTGATCCCTCTGGGTCCCTCCCAGCTCGGGATATTCCGTGGACCATTCCCATGTGCTGCACTTCCCCCTTTCCACGATCTAAGGCTAAAAAGTCACCAGAAAAATCTGACCTCTACTGAAGGGCCCTGTGTAAGCCTGACGCTTTCTAGGATCTTATTCTATTTGTATCACTCAAGAATTAACATTTTAATTCTTTTGCTGTCTGAGAATCTGGAGTTTTTACTGGTAATTGCAGCAAATTACCTTCTGAAAAGAGTTTGAAGGCAAGACCCTGACAAAAGGCAAAGCCAGGAAATTCTCTACTGAATCCCATCTTCCTGCTTTGCAAATATAAGCTCAGCTCAGTTGAAGCAGTTGAAATTTGGAGTAATTAATCTTCAGGTTTTATTGGCCACACAATAGTTATTGTTTCTTCCCTTGTGTTTTTTTGTGGGGAAAATGGGTTGGCTTCCTTGGGCAGCAGGAACAGCTGCCCTGGGTAAGGAGCAGCTGATGGTCCTTGGGCAGAAATATTCCAGCCAGGCCGGGATATCACAGCAAATCCAGGATATTTAAGGTGGGACGGAGCTGGTGCTACGAAAGCGCTGCCTGGAAAGTGCTGGAAATCCCCAGCAAGATTCCAAGCAGCTCAACTGCCTCCCAGAAACAGCAGAGAGAGGTGTCACTAATGAATGAGAGAGAGCCATTGTCCAAAATGTGCTCGGGATTAACCGGAGCGCTGAGAACAAACCCGAGTCCAACTTCGGAATGTAAATAAAATCGATGTGTTACCACAGGCAACTCGGTTAACCACGTAATTAGGGTTTGGGGGTTTTTTTTTCCATGAAAAACGAGACCTTATAGTGGCAGCTGCAGCAAAGCAGCACGTAAAGAATTTATATTCTACTTCTATGAAAATTAAACAATCATTAAAAGGCTGTATTTTTAAAAGTGCTGCTTGGGGGGGAGGGTGGAAATCCAATCAGAAGAATTTCTTTTTCAGCAATGTGTTGGGCAATATCAGCCCCAGTAATTGATGTTGTTTTTTTCCTTCAGGGGATCTCTTTTTTTTATTTTTTTTCCCAGTGAAATGAACTCGCTTAACTGTGTGAAGTAAATCTAAGCTAGCTTGAAGTGAAATCTGCATTAATAGAGCTCGTTACTGATGTTTGTATTTTCGCGTTCTGAGTAATTCCAAGAACACAGGGAAAGCTCCACTGGTGAATTTCGACCTGAAAAATAATAATAATGATAAAATCGTGTGCAATTGCTTTTTGGTAAGGCCATTTTTAGAACAATTAATGAACTTCTAGTGACAAACACGGTTCTGGATTGCAAACAGAAAACCCGGGAACATGACTCTGCTGACGTTAACACATCCTTTCTCTTTAGAGGGAGATGTTTTCCATTACATGAAAGCTACTTTCTTTGTTACAAAGTTCCTATGAAAGGTTATAAATCTTAGTACGGAATTCTTTTGTACACCCCAGTTCTGGGACCGGTTTAACTTTAAGTGGATTTAATTATCCACCTGCACTTACTTATCCAAGGATTTGACAGGAATCTGTAAGACAAGCACCTCGGGTACCTGGGAATGTGTCCATGTGGCAGTTTTGGGATCTGCTCTGTGACTCAGGGTGTGGGGGACCAGCCATGGAATCCGAGAGCAGGGAGCTTTGGAAACCTGGAGTCTGTTCCTGAGGGTTACTGAATCCACCAGTGCTGAGGCTGGAATGGGTCCTTTCCAAAGCAGCCTGTTGTAAATATGGAAACAAAACCACTGAATTAAGAGGAGGAGCACGTGGAAAACAGCTGAGCTGCAGAACATTGGATGGGTTAAGAACGAGGTGGAATTCTTACCTTTGCTCTTTGCCCCCGGGGACGGAGGGTTTCAACAGGAGAAGAAAAGGGTGGAGTTCTGCAGTTGGTTAAATATTAAATATTTAAGTATTATAATTAATTATTAAATATTAGTCCCTTGGTTAAAAAACCCCAACAGTGTGAGTGTTGCAGCCACTCATATAATGACAACTAGAACTTGGAGTGGAATGGTGTTAAATTGATTTTTCAAGAGTTTAAGGAGTAGCTGGAAGGGAAAGCACACACTAAAGGCACGGTGCTGAAATGCTGCTGGCTTTGGGTTGATCTAAAGCACGCTGGAGTTTGGCTTTGGGTTGATCTAAAGCACGCTGGAGTTTTCCCCTGAGCTGGGCAGTGCCAGCTCTGCTAGGGGAGGTTAAGGTTGGACATCAGGAAGAAATCCTTTCTGGAGAGAGTGCTCAGCTGTGGGAATGGGCTGCCCAGGGAGGGGGTGGATTCTTCATCCCTGGAGGTGTTCAAGGTGAGACTGGATGTGGCATCAGTGCCATGGGCTGGGAACCACTGCGGGGTTGGATCAAGGGTTGGACTTGATGATCTCCGAGGTCCTTCCAACCCGTGTGATTCTGTGCTGTCACCCTGTGCTGGGAGCAGAGCCTGGGCTGCGGTGCTGCCTTGAATCACTCAACCACCCTGCAATTGTCCCTGTGCTCTCCGAGCTCAGCCTGGGCTGAGCCAAGGCCCAGTTTCAGTTTCGATTCCAGGCTGAGCTCCCAGCCCTCAGCTCCCTCTCTCCTGCCTTCTCCCAGCTGGAATTGTGCCCTGGCACAGTCCCTGAGGTGTTCCCTGAGTTCCCTTTGCAGCCCCTGCACCAGAGCCCCTGAAAACAGCCCTTCCTGCTAAACGTTCCCAGCCCTGATCCCCGTTCTCCTCTAGGACACTGCCAGCCTTTGCAGCGAACCTCGGGGCATTTCTTGCTTGGGAGCAGGAGGGGTCAGGGTGAGGTGTTACAGATTTGTGTGATGAATTGATGGGTGGGCTGTGCAAACAACCAGGCAGAGGTAGCACCTGGAGAAAGGGGAGTGGGAAGTTCCTGTCGTAAGGTGTGTATATTGATAAACTTGGCCTCAGAAGATGGCAGTTTCCAAGCAGCGCTGCAGGGGATAAATACCATATTTTCAATAAAGCATTTCTGCAGTTCTGTTTATCTGTGACGTTCTGGTTGCTCTGAAACACAAATAACAGAATGCCTGTTACACTGAGGGAAACTTCCAGTTGTAGGTGATGAAAATATGATTGTGCAGTGGTTTTTTTTTTTCCCTTGGATGGCTGTAAGAGTTTCATTAAAGCTCCCTAAATAGATGTGGAAGATTCTACTCCTTCCACTGATATTCCTCAATATTCCTCAATGTGCCTGGGAATTCTACCACTTCCAAAGGGGTCAAGAGGAATGCATGTTTGGCAGAAGCTTCGTAGGTTTGTTTTAAATTGGCTTATTGAAGGATGGCATTTTTTGTTCATTTTGTGTTAGCATTATATTTTTAATAACTTAAAGATACCTTAAGGGTTCTGTTGCTGTCCTTGACAGCCCTCGGCTGGGAGTCCAATGTGGATTTTCTATATCAAGCAAAGTGAGATTTTTGTTGCTCCAACATACTGAGGTACAATAAATACTCCACTACAAAGACCCCCTGTCCCAGATGGATGTGGGATTATTGCTTAGCCCTGCTTTGTCCTAAACTAAACCAGTCCATAATAAGCATTATTTTATTACTATTTCTTTTGCTGCAAACCACAGTTAAGGCCTGGAAAGTGTGAAGAAAAATGTGAGACTGTCACTGCTTAGTTTCAAAACTGAAGCTGGAATTCCTAATCCCTCCAGCTTTGGGATCTGGGTTCCTGCCTGGCCTTGTCCTGGAAGGATCTCAGTGATCCCACAATGTAATTAGTGAGCAGACATGACACAGCTGGTGTAGGGGGACTGAGTAGGGTCCCTGCTCAAATTATTGTGCGTTAACAGTGGGACCAAAAGATCCTGGTGCTTAAAGAAACATTAAATATATATATATATATACATATATATATACGTATAACCCCTCCCCATCACTGTCTTGGAGGAAGTAACTTTTGAATTTAACGGGAATTTACATGAGTTCAGTTTTCAGTTCTCCAGCGAGGTTTTGCAGTTCTTTTACACGTGGATTTATTTCCCAGCAGTGAAACTACCAGCAAACAGTGTTACGTATCTTCTGGGAAAATGCTGGTTTGCTTTACCCTTCCCTCCTCAGGAACCCAGCGCAGGTTACATTTTGTCTGTTGACATAAAATGCACCGAACAGGAGTTTCTGCAAGTTTCTGAAACTCAAAACCGGCTGAAATACGGCATTTCTCTCTGTGCCACCTTCCGAGAAAAAAACCAATCTTCCCGCTTGTCCTCCCCAAATGCTGGAAGGAGCAACTGACTTCCCCCTCTCGCCCTCCGTATTTCCTTGGGAATTTACTTGCTCAGTTTAATTGGTACATTGTCACTTCACAAAGTTGGATTCCTGGTGCCTCGGGAAAGCTGTGGCAGCTATCCCTCATTCCCAGTCCCACTTTCTGGAGCGGCCGGGAGATGCCAGAGCCTCGGTGCTGATGCAGCTGAAATCCCCCGGGGCCCTGAAGGAGCTGAGAAGGCTCCAGTGATTCATTACCGGGAGTTCAGAACCTTCCTCTGCTCAAACTGCTGAGCTGGGGAGTTCTGTGGTGTCGTTTGTCTCCGTTTTAATGGGATTAAGTAATTATGTGTGCATTTTCTTTCAACCAACCAGGCTGATAAAAGCAGGCGAACCCAAAGAGCCCATAAATCGTCGGCTCCTCTGTTCCAGCAAAAGTGCTTTGGTGGCACTGCAGTTTTACGTCCTGGTGCGTATTTTTAGCTGCTCTGCTGGGGTGAGGAGGACTAGAGGAGTAGTTCATGTAACTAATGGGCTGAGGGTCCTTCCTTTGGGAATGTGGCTGGGGGAAAGTGGCTCTCAGCTCCGGGACAGCAGAGATAACAGCTCTGGGACCTCGGGCAGTGTCACAAGTGACTCCTGTTTTCCCTAGAAGTGCAATATGCGTTCGTTGGAACTAATCTCGTTTGGTATTGATACTGTGGCTGTCTCTGCCACAGTTTCAAATACAAATTTTGCTGCTTTTTTTGCCTGTGTCCCGCAGCTGTGAAGATTTTCACTGTTTATTTGTCAGCTTGATATCCATCTGATCTTTCCAAGTGTGAACTGCTTGTCTTGTATCGTGGAATATGCCAAGGGGAGTGTTTGTGTTTAATGAATTCATCAGGTGTTTGGGGTGTGATACCATCAACCCACTTCATTCTCTTTAGAACTTCATTCTTTCTCTACGGCCTGTCTGTGCATACAATTTTATCTTTACTATTAATTCAAATTAAGTCTTGGTTCGAGAGTCTCTGTAATCACTTTAATGAAGTGGCTGTGCTTGCCTGCTGCTTCTTGTTTATTTTAAATATTGGTCTGGGGAAGTAGAGGTTTTAATGTATTTAAAATGATAACTAGCAGTAACTATGCAATAGTCCTCTGTTAATTCAGCTTTAAGGACTCTGCATATGTGATGACTTTTATACTGTTGTGCTGTCTCATAATTTTGTGGGAGAACAAACTCCTGTTAATTTTCTGTTAGTCCGTATGTGTCGGAGGGGAAGGTTTTCATTCCTCTTCTGCCTTGAGGTCGTGTTGTCAGCAGATCCACTTCTGTCTTGGAGTTTCCACAGTACACTTGACACAGGCTGTGAATTTTTGGAGTTGTGGCTGTTTAATCCCAGGTATCCCTTTGAAGTGACCTGTCAGGATGAATAATGAACGACTGTGTCCTAAAAATGACATTTCTTGGTGTCTGTACAGTTTGCCAGAGGCTTTCTGTGGTTGCTGGGCTCAGCATTGCAGGTGTGTGATGGGGAACAGTGACTTGTGGGACCTGTGATAGACTCGGGCAATTCCCCAGTGCCTGTGGAGGGCAGTTACCACTCCAGGCCACCTGGTCTGCCTGTGTCACACATGGAATTGTTTGTGTCCTGGTTTCTAATGGAGTGCGCAGGTTCTGTTGGGATGTGGGACTCTCAAATCCTGATGCTCCCTCTCCTCTGGCTGTTCTCAGTGCTTTGCCAGCCACACCAGTGGCTGCTCTGGCTCTGGGATTTGTAACCAGGAACTCGGAGGTGCCTCAGCATTTCCCCCCCGGCCACCCAGTCCAAGTTTCCTCAGCACTCCGAAGCTGTGCAGTTATCCAGGATGTGGGACAGGAGGAGGGGGAAGTTTTGGTCCAGGGTTGCTTTTCTGTGAAGGGATAGACAAGGAGGCAATGAAATGATAAAAGAAAGTCAAACTTCGTTTTGGCCTCACCTCGTCTCTGTGTTCTGGGCAAGTTGGGGAAAGCAGAGGTGTTGTGGAAATGCTTAAAAGCAGCAGATACTCATTTTCCTCTTTTGTTGCTGACACTACTCCCAGCTAAGTCTTCTTGCTAATCCTCATGTGATTAAGAGTGTTGGATGGTGACACAAAGAACTCTACAAAGTAATGCTTAAGGACATCCTGCTGGGTGCATTTGATGCCACATCTGGGATGAGATTATAAATAAATAAATGAAAAGAAGAAAGGAACAAAAGGAAAAATACAACCCTGCGATCCCACCAACTGTAACGTTTTAAAAAGCCTTTGATTACACAGTGCTTGAAGAAAATGGAAGGAGTTAAGATATTTTGTGTAAATATATTAGAAAAGAATACAGAGTACAAAGACTCCTCGAGCTTCGCTGGCTGTGGTTGTTGTCAGTGTGTACAAAACACACAGGCAGCGTGGCCTCAGCCTGTCACTGGGACATGCTGAGCATTTGCAGATGTAAATCCCCATCTTATGTGAGAAATGTGACATGTTGCAACCAAATAAAACCCTCCAGAAAGTGGGGACTCACAGAACTTTATGCCATCTGCCCTAACTTTGGCTGGGGCTTCTGCCCAGTGGGTAGAGGGAGTTCTCAAACATGTAATGTGCTGTGAAAAAGGGGCTGTTTATACAATGGTACTTTATTTAATGGAAGCTTTGCAAAGAAATAACTGTGCTGTGCAGTGTCCACGAGGATGAGACACAAAACAAGTGGCAGGCACGGCCACCACAACCAAAAATTACAGGATCAGATTTTCGTGAAGGTGGATTGAGTTTTTCGGGGGCGATATTTCTGCCAGTAGGTAATTCAGTGAAATGAAGGCAGTTCAGCAGGTCAGAGCAGTTGGGCTGAAGGTCTTGTAGCCCTCAATGCGTGAAATTCAGGGGGTGGTTTCAGCTGGACCAGGAGCCCTCCCCAGGCACAGCTCTGAATTAGTTTAAACTCAACGAGTGACTCAGTTCAGCCCTCCGGTCCCGGGTTGGGGTCAGGGCAGGAGGCTGTGGATGTGGAGCAGGGGGCCTGGCTTTGTTGCTGCCAGAATACTCTGGTTTTCCCTTACCAGACCTGGCAGAGTGAGCAGGGGATTGGTGGTCAGAGCTGCCCTGTATTTATTGATTACTCTTAAATAATGCTGTGATAGTTTGGCTGGTCATTTGTCTGCAGCGGGCGCTTTGCACGGAGGGCTTTAGTCCCTACTGGCTTCTGCCCTCAAGGGACAGAAGTCTTGTTGTGACAAAGCTTGTTGTGACAATATTGGTTTGCATCACGCTGCTTTGAGGGTGTGAGAGATTTGCTGCACCTGAACTCCGGGGGCAGGTAAAACCAAGGTGTCCCACACGTGCCCACTGAGCTGGCTGTGCCCTGCTCCGGGTTCCACCACACCCGGGCAGATGTGCAGGCCCAAATGGCTGGAAATCACCTCTAAAGGGTGGAATTCCTCACGTTTCTGCCCAGCTTTGAGGTTTGAAGAGATTCAGCCGCCAGAGGTGTGTAGGCTTTTGCTGTGGATGCCCCTTTCCTTCGTGATTCCAGCATGATTTTCTACCCTGAACCGCGCTGTGGTTGTGGGAGGCAGTGCCTGTGTTCCTGCCCCTTCACAGAACTGTGACATAACAGCTCTTCTCCCTTGAAATTCCTAGATATTTTAACATTTCATCAATATTTTAAATATTTTTTTCAAAAATGGGTACCGCTACTGAATGCAGAGGAGCTTTTGGATGTTCCCTGGAATAGAGATGGGATAAGATTAAGAAGCCTTTACTACTGACAAGAGTCAGTATCCAAGAGGATTTAGCCTTGTAAGTAATGTGGTAATGGTTGGCTTGGTGTCCTTCTGGCTTAAAACTAAAACATCAGCCTCTGATTTACATAGCTGAAATTATTCTGCTGTTATTATATTTATATTTATTTCCATGGATTATATTTACATGAGCCTTCCCCTTGTGTTTCTGGGAGGCAAAGTGATTTCTTGTTGAAATGCTCGTGCAGAGGGTTTGGAAGTGCCACGATCAGTCGCTTTCTTTTTGAAAGAAATAGTTAACAAACAGGGAAATGCCTCTGGAGTGCTGAGTTTCTGGCAAGCCCTGTTGGTACAGAGTGTACTGGGCTGGAAATGTTGCCGAGTTTGCACAAACTGTCTGATATAAAAAGCACGTTTTTGTTATAAACACTGCCTGCTTAACAGAGTTGTTGCTCTTACAGAACAGCTTTAAACAGGGACTGTTGCTTTTGAGTAATATTAAATATTTGTCTTCTGGTGAATGTTTTCATAGGAAAAAATCACTGCAGATAGCAAACAAACCAGTCCTTTTATTATCCACTATAAGTGCACTTGAACTTCCTTGTTTTTATCTAGGCTGTTTCACATGAATTTATATGTTTAGGGGGGTGGTTTATTCTTCACTTGAAGAAGTTTTGACTTAGTTTTCTCCTCTCCCCCCCCCC
>VXAY01004755.1:900676-964315 GCA_013399855.1 Oxyruncus cristatus | reverse complement strand
TTGTACAGGTGTCTTCTGATTTCAGAGTGGGCTTTGTTCTTTCTAAGCTTTGTCTTGTTGTTCTCCTGGCTTTGTGCTGACACTTGGCGGCTGTTTCTGGGCTGTTTCAAGTGACAGGAGTCACAACAGCGATGGAAAATACCAACTAAAATAAACATTTTCAGGAAGCGCAAAGCGGGGGGAGTGTGGAGACCTTGCCGAGCTCAAACCCTGCTCAAATGTTCCCCGGGCTCTGCCCTGGGAGTGGATTTCTGGAACGTACATCTATTAGGCTTGGAGATTTATTTGCTGTGGCTCTCTGCGGTGTTAAATGCTGTGAGCACACAGGGTGTCTCTACAAACTGTACTTTGTGAATGCTCTGGGGGTATTAATTTATAACCAGCACCAACTGGTGCTTTTGTTGTTCGCGGTGATTGGTGTGCTCTGAATTCCGGGCTCTGTCACCCTTCCTTCCTTGATCCTGCACTTTATATATCCCTTTTTTTCCAGCTCTTTCCGAACTCAGCTGGGGAGGGGATGCATCTTTATTTTTTGTCTTTTTTTGTGTAAGAAAGAACTGGATGGATAACCAACCACTTTGGAGCCAGGTCGTGTTTTTTGAACCTCTGTGGCTGGTTTACAGTCAGGGGTGATAATGGCTGAGCTCTCTATGCAAGTTTTAAATGCTGGAAAAGGAGGACATCATTAATTCCACTTATTTATAAATAAATAAATAAAAATAAAAATACCCATATTTTAGTTTGGTTCGTCACTTGTAATCCATCCTTATTATTTTACCAAATTTTTTTTTTTTGGTGGAGCTATAGACGGTTCAGGTAATTATTTGTGTTTGCTACATCCAATAGAGTGGATATCTGTATTTTCTTTGCACTGGTATTTTACTCACCCATTCCCATTTGATGGATTCACCCTGAGTATCCACCTGGAAGAAGCTTTTTGGTGGGTAAAACTTGGAGCAGCTTTGATTTTTAGATCCCGAACGAGCAACATGTTTTTATCCCCTCTGTAACAACAAGGAAAATCTAATTACTTAATGCTGAACAAACGAGTCAAAGCAAACCTTAATCCAGCCCTTTTCTTTTGAGCAAATTAAGGGGGCATGTCCTTATTTGAATATCTAATGAGATCCTGGGAAATTTGATTAAACCTGCTAAGGAGCCCTCGTGAAATGCAGCAGAGGTGAAGGAGGAATTACACTGCAATTGAGCAGAAATAATTGTTTTTGTCAAATAGCAGCGCTCGGTCATGGAATATGTGATTATTTTTCTTCTCCGCGTGTTTTGCTTGGGGTTTTGTTTGGGTTTGTGTGTTTTGGTTTTTTTTTTTCCCCTCGTGAGAAAAGTCAGTCTCCTGCTGTCTGCCCTGGGAATTCTGCTCTGCTGAGATGCTGTGCAGTCAGAGTAAGGAAAAAAAAAGAACTTGTTTTTGCCTATAATCAGTCCAGACATCAAGGGAAGAAAATACCAAAAGGAGACTTATTAGAGCTCAACAAATATTGATTGGAAATGCAAGATTTGGGAGTACAAGGCCAGTCTGAAAGGAAACTGGAAAATTGTCCCTGTAAAACCTGGCCTTTATCACTTCACCTGCTGCATTTTGTGAGCTCCCGGGTGTTGCTTTTACCAGAAAACCTGGTGAAATAATAAGGATGGATTAGAAGTGACAAACCAAACTAAAGTGTGGGCATTTTTATTTGAAAGAGATAAATAAGTCAAATTGCCACGCTAGTCCTTCCACGTTCCCCCTGTGTGGATTCCTGAACTTATAAACCTGCTCCTGCCTTGTCACTGGGTAAATGATTAGCAAGGAACAAGAGATCCTTTGGAACGTTAATTGTGAATCTAATTATTTCCTTTTGAAATGAACCTGAAGCAAAGTTGTAGCGACTGTTATTGGGAGGGAAGAGATGTGGGAGTACAAACCACCTGAACTTTAAAGGGGGGTCTGGTGGTTTGGGTGTAAAGGGGATTTCCACTGGCATTTCTAACAGCTTTTGGAGGATAATTGAAACAGGGATTTTGTTTCAAAATATTCCATAGCTCTTTTTTAAGTGTGTTTTCACAGAGTCCCAGAACCATTTAGGTGGGACAAGACCTTTGGGACGGGGCTGTTTTGCAGCTTCGGACGGAGTCAGGTTTTGGAGCTGATGCATTTCTCTTCAGAAATAGTTTTAATTCCAATGTCTGAACGTTGGATCAAAAAACTCTGTTAGGAAAATGGAGGGAGATGGAATTTTGGATTCCTGAGTCTTCCTGACAGGATGTATGTCCGTGCTCCTTTAGCAGAGGTGGTTTAGAACTTACACCTCTCAAAGCACCCAATTAAAAAACCAAACCACGGAGAGCTCCCAAAACCAGCAGCAAACACTCTTCTCCCACCCCCCTCCCCAACAGGTCACACCTGATTTGAAATTTTCAGCTCCTATCTTTTTTTAATTTAATTTTTTAATTTAAATATCTCCGAATTTAACAGCCAAAGCAATATCATTTCAACATGAACCGTGCGTGTGACTGTAAGAAACGACCCCCAGAAGAACCAAGGGAGGCTCCAAAGTCAGTAACAAGATTAAAAAAGATGAAATTATCCAGGAATGTGTTCTGTGAAGAAGCAAAAACGTGCGTGCTTCTACTACAAATTCTCTTCGTTTTGCTACTAATAATTCAAAGTCTCATTTGCTGTTTTCCAGAAGAGATGAGAAATCACACGAGTGGGGGCTCTGCAAAAGGAAGGTGCCGTCCTACCCGAGCACAGGGGTTGTATCTTTGTGTGCCTGGGTCTGCAAAACTGGGCAGTCGGGGCTCATTCCCCCTATTTCAAGTAGGGCATAAAACTCCCACCGAGACCTTACCGACTCTCTGGGGGTCTGGGCGCATTGAAGGGGTTTGTAAGAAGTGCTGCTGATCGTGGGGAGGAAGAGGGATGTTCTAACTCGGGTTAGAAATGACTCCCTCCCAAACCCTTCCAGCATCTGATGTACGAAAAGAATCTGGTGGAAGGTCTCTGCTCGTCCTGCCCCAGCAAACCGCAAGGGGAGAGCCTGTTTTTAACTAGATGACGTATTTAGTAGTTGCCTCGCCAGAAAAACTCTTTCCCTTTCAAACTGGAAATAGTTTTTTTTGGGGGGGGTACTTTGTTTTTGGGTTTTGGGTTTTTTTTTTTGTTCTGCAATAACGCTCTTTCTATCTGCGTTGCATTTTTCTCCCAAGCCTGGTCCCCTTCTCCGTCAAAGTTTATTTTTGTAAGGCTTTTCCAGATTTAGGAGCTGCATTTGATGACTCAGAGGATTTTTTTTTTTTCCCCTCTGCTTTATGCCAGGTATGAGCAGCTGTGTGCTTGGTAATTAGCTTACCCTGCCTTTGCTTCACCACTGCGTTCTCCTCTCTGTGTTCTGGCTGAGGGGGGGAAAAAAATGCTGATTTTTTTTTTTTTCCTCCCCTCTCCTGTTTTACTATTTGTGCTCAGCCTGCAAAAGCCAGTTCTACCAGGCTCTTGAAACAGCCAGAATATTTGAATGGAGCATCCAAGTACAAGGAGAACTGCTGTAAATAATCCTTTTTTCCAACCCCCCCCCTCCATGTTCACTTTTTCTGGACAGTATTGTGAGAGAGCAGAGGCAACCAAAAGCAGATGGTTACTGTCGTTTGGGGTGAGTGGGGCCAGTCTGACTTGGCTCAAGGTATTTTCTAATTTCTGTCATCTTGCCTGACGTTCGTGAAGGGCTTTTATAGCAAACTCATTGAAGTCCCGACTGTTTTCATATAACATTTGATCTCTCTTTTTTTTCTTTTTTTTTTTTTTTACCTATAAAAGCAGAAGAACCACCTCTGATGTTTTTAAGCACATCCTTATGCTCGTGGGTTTATTGCCACCGTGGTTTCCTCGGAGCTGGGGAGCAGCAGGATTAGTTTCCTTGTGCTTTGCTCAGAGAAGCTGTGGCTGCCCCATCCCTGGAAGTGTCCAAGGCCAGACTGGATAAACTCGGAGCAACCTGGGCTGGTGGGAGGTGTCCCTTCCCATGGCAGGGGGTGGGGCTGGATGAGCTTTAAGCTCCCTTCTCACCCAGACCGCTCCAGGACTTCTAATTCAGTGATAAACAGCATCTGTAATTCACTTTTCGATTCAGTTGAACTTCAGGAAACAAAGCAGCAGCAGCACGAGCCCAGCTGAGGGTGGGCTCTGAGGAATTACAGAATGAGATGACATTCTTGGGATGTCTGTGGCCAACATCATGATGTTGAGGATGCTCTGTGTGAACCTGTGTTTTGATAAAATAGACACTTCAAGATACACAAGATTGTTTGGGTGTTATTTCATTAAATGAGCATCTGCCCTCTTGGAGCCTTGGTATTTTAAAGCTGATTTTGCAGTGCCTAAATCTGAGTTTTCCTTGCAAGTTGGGTAAGGCAAACCTATCTCCTTGTCCATCTGTGGCTTCTTCTGTTGTGAGATCTTAATGTCTTTTGTGCAAAACTTGCTGTGTCCTGCCCGAATTCCTGGTGGGGGGCTGTGACAGCAGAGTCAGGAGCTGTGAATTGCTGTGATCCCAAACGAAATTCCTGGCACTTGACTGAGGGTTCAGCAGGAGAAATTACTCAGCAATTTCTCCGCCAGGACGAGGCACCTGTACAAATTTCTGTCAAACAAACTGCAACTTGCAGCCTTTGCCATAGCAGGAGTGTTTTTTTGCTTAATATTTAACGTGGAGGACTGAAACAGGGAGAAAACTTCTTCTGGAGTGTAAGAGGCAGCAGCATCCCCATGTGGGTCTGTGCACTCTGGACGTGGCCACGCTTTGTTCTCATTTCTGGTGCTGTGGGGCAGAGTTGGACAGAAATGCTCTGTTTCAGTGTGCATTCTGAGCTGTTTCCATGGGCATTGTGGTCTGGTTCAGTGTGCGTTGTGCTCTATTTTAGCGTGCATTGCAGGCAAGCGCAGTTACTGCCGTGGAGGGAGATGACTGAAAATTACAGCTTGGTGTTTGATTGAAATTCCGTGGAAGTCTCATGAAACACCCACAACTTTCTGGAAACGGAAGCTGAAAGCACAGAACGCTTCGAAAACGAAGCGGAAGATGAGTTTTGTGGTTGAGGTTTGTTAAACCCTCCTTCCTTAAGCCAGGCTTGGCTTCCCCCCCACTCGGCGCCCCGTGCTGACCCTGTGCTCGGGAGTTTGGCCTGGGGGGAACGCACAGAGCTGACTTTTGCCAAGGGTTCTGCCTGCTCAGGTGGTGTGGGCAGTGCTGGGGGCTCGGGGGGTTGGGGTTTGTTTTCTTTTCCCTCTGGCAGACCCTTATCTGCTGCGGGCAGGAATGTGGGCTGGGGCTCTGACCCCTGCCCTGCTGCCCCGGGGCACGGCCTGAGGCACCACTGGGGGAGCATTTACACCCTGGGCTACCCTGGGAGGCTCTCCTGGAAGAGGACTTTATTTGAAAACCTTTAAAAAAAGGTTTTCATTACAAATTGAGGTGTTTTAAGCAGAAAGGGTGTTCGCCGTGGCACCAGTGCAGTGTTTCCTCTCTGGAACTGCTGAGGGTTTTGGCTCGTGGGGAACCAGAAAGCCTTTGGCTGATATATTTTAGTTACTTTGGTTACCTGGAGAGTGTTTGTATGTACCTGCACAAATACATATACTGAGTATATAGGAAAAACAGTATTTGGACTGAATACCAAGCATCTGTTGTGCTTCAAATGCAATTAACTCAACGTCTTCATAAAAACACCCAGGACTGTTCACAGTTAATGAGTGTTTAATTTTATTAAGGTGCACGCTTGGGGGCTGTGTGGGCCTGTGAATCCAGAACGTATTTGGAGTTTGCTGATTGCCCCCTCTTCGTCCTGTGTTAAACCCCAGTGATTTTAGTGTTTCTCTGCATTGTGCATCGTGCCTCTGGCCTGTGAGAGGTGTTCATTTTGGCCCTAGGACTGTTTTTAATCATTTTTTTCAGTATTTGAATTGGCAGGTGGGACCGAGAGGGGTAAACAATCCCAACTATTTTAAACTACACTTAACATCTGTTTTTTAAGATTGGATGAAAATCAGCTTAAACCTCCTTTGTGCCAACATTGGAATAGCGAGTAAGAGAAAAATTACCATTTAAAACCCAGAGAATCTGAAGACTCTGCAAGTGAATTGTTTTGATTAATTGGTACCTACCTTGGGCTGATGGGACTTTATATTAAAATTTATTCCTTACATTAGGGAACAGATTTTTCCTTGATAGGTGTTACTGTGGCTGTAATAGTGCTTTTGCTTCAGAAAATTGTCACTTTTGTTGTCTTCCGTGCTCTCTGTAAAACGCCAGCATCATTTGGTGAGTTAATCCAGACTGATTATTTTAGTTTCTTACTCTGTAACAAAAGAGGCAGCAACTGGAACAGTAAAACATAGGGAAGGTGATTTAAGTTGGGAGCAGAGAACCAGAGCAGGACAGGCAGGGGCCATGGGCTCTCCAGGGTGTCCCAGAGCTGGATCAGGGACAGATGGCCAGAGATCCCGGAGCACCACGTGAGTCCCTGGGTGGATGTGAAGCCAGAAAGCCCCATCAGCAGCTCAGGATCAGGATCAGAGGGACAATTCCAGGCACAGACCTCCCTGGAGCTCAGGCTTAGGCTCCCACCCCAGCTCTGCCTGAGCTCAGAGCAGCTGCGGGGGACGAGCCCCTGCTGGGAACGTGGGCTTTGCTCAGGGATCTGACAGGTTCAGGCGGGATCAAAGATCTGTTTAGTGTCCTGGAGCTGATCATGGCCCAGCAGATGTCCAGGGAAGGCCCACCCTCCATGTGCTGCACTCCTCCTGTCCCCAACCCCTCTGAAGGGGCACCATCCCCTCCCCTCTGGGCCCTGGGACAGGGGGTGAGGCAGCCCAGGTTCCACCAGGCTCCTGCCCCAGGAGGAGCCCTCAAGGGACCTGCAGGTGGGGGTTCTCCAGCCCAGGGCTGAGAAAGCTGCGGGAGGTTGGAGGTAAAGGCAGACCCAAGTCGTGGTGCACAAAGAACACAGCAGATCAGGAGGAGAGGTCAGACAGAGCAGAAGACCCTGCAGTTTTGCCAGGAAGCAGTGCTGGCCTTCAGCATTAAGGTCCTTTCTGGGCTGCTTCTCTGGTTCTTTTCAAGATTGGGCAAGAGAAAAGAAGCGAACAACAAAACAGAAAACCCCAGGAAAATGGGAAAGTAACCATAAAGATGCTTTCCCTCTCTCTTATCTGGCACTTTGACAACTGTGTCTGGACTCCCCTGTCCGTCCTGCTCCCCCAGCCCAGGAGGGGCAGCAGTGCACGGGACGCACACGAGGGCAGGCCCAGGGCACGCCCAGGGGTATGACTGTCCTGGCACCCCAGACCAGGTTGCCCAGAGCAGCTGTGGCTGCCCCTGGATCCCTGGAAGTACTCAAGTCCAGGTTGGATGGGGCTTGGAGCAACCTGGGCTAGTGGAAGCTGGGTGGAAGCTTGGCAGGGGATGGGATGAGATGAACTTTCATGTCCTTTCCAACCCAAACCATTCCCTGAGGTGTGACCCTACAAAGCCTGTCTTCCCCCGCCTGGGCTGAAATCCTGTTTAACCAACCTGATGGCCTTCTGTGATGGGACAACTGGCTGGGTAGGCAGGAGGAGAGCAGTGGGTGTTGTGTACCTGGACTTCAGCAAGGCTGTGCCAGCATTTCCCGTGATCTCCTCACGTTCCAGCAGAGGCTGGAGTGCAAGAATGGTGTTTCTGAATCAGGGAAAGGAGAATGCCCCGATGCAGTGTCAGTATAAACTACAAACCTTCGCAGAGTTGGGTTGTTGTCTTGAATTTTCCACCCCCACCTTCCTCTACCTCAAAATTTGGCTCCAGTAAATGCCTTTTGTAGCTTTGGCTGGAAGCCAGGTGGACACTTCGGAGAGAAACTGGTGCCAGGACAGGAAAATCTCCCCTGGGATTGCCATTTTCTGGTTAAAAGGTTGGTCAGACTTAGCCACTGAGGAGGTTTTACGCAATCTACTGGGAGGAACACGAGTGATTCAACGGTGTTTCCAGTTAAGAAAGTTATTAACTGTTCCTGGCCTTGTCCCTTCATCTTCAAGGAGCAGCTGTTCAAACCCGACCAGGCCAAGCTCGAGCAGCTTATCTAAACCAGGTGGCATGAAAGGAACTCCAGTGGGGAGAGGAAAATAAGTTTTGTCTCCAGGCAAACAGATTGTTGCAGGGTTTATCTGTGACTCTGCGTTCCTGGAGACACCCAGGGCCGGGGCCAGGCTTTGGGAGAACTATCAAAGGAGCCTGGAACAGAGTCAGGCAGCCTGTTAATAACACCAAATGACTGCAGGATGCCTTATCCCAGATGAAAACTTGTGAATAATAGACCTGCATAATCCTGCTTTGTGCAGCAAGCCCCAGATCGTCAGAATTCTGCTGCAGCGACGTGGAGTTTGTTCCTGGCAGGCCTGGGCCTGGGTGGAGCAGGGAATGCTGAGGGCCCGTGGATGTAATGCCGTGTGGGGATTCTTATTAAACCCTGCCAGGCTGGCTGGGAGCTGAACACCCCGATCCTCACACGCCGAAAGGCATCAAATTTGTTTAGTCTGCTTGAGCAACCAGCATTCCTGGGGTCAAATAAAAATTCCCCACCAAGCAGATGGATCAGTTCAGCCTCTCATTGCCCAACTTGGCATTTCTGCAGCGCACTTTTTTTGTGCAGCATCGCAGTGCTTGGAAAGGGAGAAAGAGAAAAGGAATTAATTAGATCCATAAAAAATCAAGGTGCTGAAATAACACTGGTTTATTCCTGATACCCAGCAGGAAAAGGATTGTTAAGGAAAAGTTTAGGATCTGCAGGAGCTCCCACAGTTTTCCTGCTTAGTGGATGTGTCCAAACCCTAAACCTGTTAATCGCTGAAAGGGGTTTTCCTGTTGTTAAAACCTGGAAGACTTTGAGGTTTATAAACATAAAGGGGAGTAATTGCAACGGTTTATATAAATATGTAAGTCACTGTACTGTTATTTATATTGGTCTCTTAATAAGCATTAAAATTACAGATGGACCGTGATATGAAAATAACTTGCTGCAGGAGAAATTCCCCAGGATACCTGGTTATTCCCAATATCTGCTGCTGCAATTTAGTGAGGGAAAATGTACGACAAGCCGTGTCTGATGATAATGTTGTGCTCTCCTCACGAGTCTACTCTTGAAAGATCTGTGATAGAAAAACAAAAAAATGAAGCAATTTTAAAAGCTATTTTGCTTATCATTTCAGAGGAAGCTCAAAATGGAGAAGGGATTGGGGTGATTAGGAGCCTGTCATTACCTATCATTTTCAGAGTGGTTTATTTGAAGAGAGAAAAAAAGTAATTTTATGGTATAATTTTTTTTTTTTCCTGTGTTTAAATTTCATTCAAGGTGATTTTGGAAAATGAATAATACTCGGTGTACTTTTCTGACGACTTCCCATGTTTATCTAATGAGTGCTGGAAGATCACTTTGGGATCAGAACGAGAATTAAACAGCGAAATAAAAGCACTTCCCTCCTGCTTGCAGCTGGAATTTGGCAGTCTGACTTCTTGAAGTAAAAATACAAACCTAAAAGGTTGGGGTTAATGTGTGACCTGAGTTACCAAAGGTTCAATTTTTAGCACAGAAAAATACTTTCAATAAAGCAGAGTGTTTAGTGTACATTTCTGGGCTGATGGAGGGGGTTGTTTCTGCTTGAAAACACACCAGCAGTAGTTTTTTTTGTGTCAGGGAAAGGCTCAGCTGGGCTGGAGATGAACACCTCCTGTCCCTGTGTGTGAGCCCTTGGCTTTCCCTGTCGGTGCTCCCTGGAGTCTGCATTGAATTCCACGTGCTGCCCTTTGGGACAGTGATTAAAACTTGGAGTTGTGAGGTTTGAGATTTGTGTGACTCCATCAGCTCTGGAGGGGTTTGACATCTCCTCGGAACTGCCCCGACTGCTGTTTGCTGGATGCCTTGGAACAAAGAGCGGAACAGTTTGGGGAAATCATCAAAAACCACTTCAGTTCTTTGGGTTCAAAGCGAGAGAGGGGAAAGTCAGGTTTGATAAACAAAATAGTCCCTCCCTGGGAGGGTGGGGAGGCCCTGGCACAGGTTGCCCAGAGAAGCTGTGGCTGCCCCTGGATCCCTGGAAGTGTCCAAGGCCAGGTTGGACAGGGCTTGGAGCAACCTGGGCTGGTGGAAGGTGTCCCTGCCCATGGCAGAGGGTGGAACGAGATGATCCTTAATGTCCTTTCCAAACCAAACCACTCTGGGATCCTACGTTTTATGATATTTTTACCTCATTATTATTCTTCCTAAGCTTTTATTGGATGAAAATGTTTATGAAGCATTAATAAATAATTTTAACATATAGATTGAGCTGCTTAAAATTCTGAACTGCCAAAATACCGTTAGGCTTTCAAAATACACTTGGCAGCCAGAAGAGCCCTGCCTCCTACTGAGCTTATTATTTAACATCATCTCCCTCCCTGGAGCAGAGCAAGTAATTTTCTCCCCGGAGAAAAAGCAGAAAAAAATTTATTTAAGAAAAGAAAAAAAAAACCTGTTGAAGCCCAAAAGTGGAATTTTGGACACGGATTTTTCAAAAAGACCTCGGAGTGAAAGCCAAATGTCCTTCACCTTGGATCCCATTAGGTGAAAGCCCAAGGTTTTCCTGCTGTGTTGCTGTGTGCTCTCTGTTATCCCAAGGGTTGCAGGTACATTGTGTTGTGCTCGCAGGTGAGGATTAAGCTGACAGAGAAGGTGTTTGGGGGCTTTGGTTTCCTACTGGAACTTTTTTCCCCAATAAAATCACTGGCCACCCCCAAATGCCTCTTTTAAAGCTCCCTGGAAACTTGTTTCAGTCCGGAGCCAGGATGTGAGCGTTAAAATATCCCCCGGTTGGACTGAGGGCTGTCTCCTCATCCCACCCCAAAAGCTGGACTTGGTTGGAGGAGCCCCTTTCAAGGGCTGGGCCTGGCAGGAGGTTGTTTACAGGGACAGGCTGGTGGCAGTAAATACCCCAGCCCTTCCCGCTGCTCTGGGTGTTTGTGTTTCGACATTGCTGGGCTTTCCTGAGGCTTCTCCAATGAAAAGGAATTCCTGGGGCAGCAGCAATATTGACCTCTCGCCATAAAACACTGTTGTGTGAATGGATTTTCCAAGGGATCCACTCTCCATCCTGTTCTCCGGGCACTGTGCCCCCCCAGATGTGCTGGAGAGGGGCTGCTGCTGCTGCTGTTTGTATTTGGGGGTAATAAATACCAGCTCCGTGCCCTGGGATGTGCTGAGGCCCAAGGAATGTGCTGGCACTGCTCCCCATCCTGGGAGCGTTCCTTTCCCTCCATAAATTCTACTAGCCCTCCAAACTACTCCAGAAAGAATCTCCCAAGTCATTTTATTGCTTTCGAATTTCTTGTTGCTAAATCTCAGTTGTGTCAGGCCATTGTTCCCTCTTTGCTTTCCTTCTGAGGACAGTCCATGTCCAGTCCCGTGTCCAGTCCCATGTCCAGTCCATGGTCAGTCTATCTCTTCCCAGCTCCAACCCTCCCATTGGCCTGATCTTTATTTTCCTTCCCTGGTGAATCTGGGTTACAGTTCAAACACCAGTTCTGGTGACTTTTTTTTTTTCGTGTGCCTTAACCAGGATTTACAGGTTTTCCCGTCAGACAGAGGAGGTGCAGCCCAAAGCTGAATTTATATTTGTTATTTCAGAAACTTGAGCACATAAAGCTTGAACACAAATTGCTTTTGGGGGCTTGTGTGGGTTAATTGACTCTGTGTTGGGATCTGTTGGCTCTCGGTGCTGCTGCCCCAGTTCAGGTAACACTCGATGGGTTTTTCCGCCTGTTTTTTAACCACTTGCTTATTTGTTTTCCCTCTTCAACTCTGATGTTGAGGGAGGGAAGAATTCTGTCAGCTGTAAAAATATTTGACTATACTTTGTGAATATGTTTATTTGTTTAAACTGAGAAATACTGTCACTAGAAACAGGCTGGGTGGAAGATGGTGAGCAGCGGTGATATACTGCAGTGTTTAGTCACATTGGGGAGCTTTATTTGTGTGAAGGGAGACCAAAATTCTGAATTATTCAGCTTCTGCAGTTTGGAGATCTTGTTAAAAGACCTGCTTTGGTTTGGAAACACGTTAGTGTTGCAAGGAGATAAATGTGTTGAGGGGTCTGGGCTCAGTGGGGTGAGTTCCAGGGTGGCTGGGGGTGGGCACTGATGGTCAGGGGGTGCATGGGGGTCCTGGCCTGAGGTGTTGGGGATTTCTTTGAGTGCACAGCTGGTCTTTGTTCAGTCCAGACTGACAGAACTGCTGCCATTCCCCACGTCCCTGGATCCTGTTCCGTGCAGGGAGGTTCCACAACCTCGCTCGTGTTTTCCGGGCGGGAATCAGCACTCTTTGGGGTAGTGTCTTTATTTGCATTTTCAGGAGTCTGCAGCCATCTCTGGATTGTGTAAGCACCGTATTTGTCCTCAGTTCCCTCAGGTTTCAATATTTATCCACTCTTCCTTTACTTCTGGCAAGTGATGAAACCCCTGGATCTGCTGGGGGTCCCCGTGTCCCTTATCTCCATTCCCTCTCCCACGTGAAGGGTAAGAGGACTGACTCTGCAGGTAACATCAGTCTGCAGAGGTTTCCTGCTGCTCTTGGCACTTGCTGCTCTCTTGGGCTCCTTCCTGGATCTCACAGAACCATTTAGGCTGGAAAAGCCCTCCAAGGGTGAGTCCAGCCTGTGCCCGATCCCCGCCTTGTCACTGAGTGCCACATTCCTTGGATACCTCCGGGGATGGGGACTCCCCCACCTCCCTGGGCAGCCTTTCCATGGAGAAGTTCCTCCAGAATTGTCCCCGTCAATGTTCAGTTAACCAGCACTGTCTGTCCACACAGAGAGATCTGTCCTTCGTGGCATAGTGAACCTGGGAGAGGGGTCTGATGTGCTTGAGTTTGGCTTTGGGGTTTTTTTAAATGTAATAAAGAATAAACCCATTAGATGCTCAGAATGGAAGTTCTTAACTCGTAGTCATTGTTTGGGGTTACTCTTTGTTGCAGGTCACACTTGAGAGTAAATCCAGAGGTGCTGTGTGAGGGAAAACTGTCCGAGGGTTTCCTGCTTAAAATGGGGAAAAGAAGTTGTTATTATATTCTAATAACTCGAAATAAAGCCTTGTGGATGGTGTAACGTGAGGCACTCTGCTGAAAAAGAATCAAAATTTGTACCAAATAATGCTTTCTGCTTTTTTAATCTGCAGAATTCTCATGTTAAATCTAACAATTTTTTTTTTTTTAAGAATTAATGGAAGTGGTTTTAAGGGGAATCTCACTAAAAAGGATACCTGGTAGCAGTGGGAGTAGGGAAGCACTAACACTCATTTGAAGGTGTCCTCACCACTGCTGAGGAGAAATAGATGCATTTAGGACACGTAAAGAAGGAGTAAGAGGGAAAAAATACTCTTTTAAGCCACATTTTTTTCATTATGTTTTTGTTTCGTTGGGTTTTTTTTTTTTATTTGTTGCATAAAAGTGCAGCTCAGAGGTTTATTAATTACCTGCCCTTTGCTGGCAGCAGAGCAGCCCCAGTGAGGAGGGAGAACAGGAGCTGCATTTTGGGTGACTTTCCTGTAGGAAAACACAGATTTGTGGGTCCCTGATGTTGCGAACTGTAAGGTCTGAAAGGCACCTTGTCCAGAAAAACAAGGTAAACGCACCGAGACAAAACAGTTTGCGCATGGGACTGTTCCTTGCCGTCCACACTCGTGTCCTGAATCCCCTTCCCAGGCTGCCCTGGATGGCAAGGGTGTTCCCCAAAGGATGAGGGAGGTGTGCTGTGACTGCTTTTACGAGGCTGTATTTCCTGAGCAGGTATTTATTACCTGCCTCTCCCCAGTTAGTCTGTGGTGCTGCAGTCAAGCTATTGCAGGGATAAGAGGCAGAAAAAGCGGGGCCCTGAGTGTCTCCAGGGAGTCCCTTTCTCAGCCCAGCCCACAGGGGATGACCCGGGCTCGGGATTCCCAAGGAAATGACTGGAATTGGGAGTGTTGGGTGCGAGGGCACTAAAGGTGAGGCCGGGATTTGATCACACACCTGTTCAAGGGCTCATCTTGCGGACAGGGAGGAATTGTTCCAGCTGACGGGATCTCCTTAGGAGAGGAAACCTGCAAACATATGGAACTGATTCCCTGGCCAGGCCCGGCCAGGTTTATTTGGATACATAATGAGCTGTGTGAGGGTTTCAATCCTTGCATTGTAACCAGGGCTGGGACTTGGCTTTTGCTGCCTTTTTTCTTTTACTTTTGGTTTTTTGTGTTTTTTTTTTTTATCCCCGGCCGTATGTGGGTTTAGCTGCACTGATTTTCTTCTCACAGTCAGAGTTGTGTGGAGCAATTTTAGATCACTGCAAGTCCATAAAGCTGAGCCCTTGCTGATGACTTGAAATGTGGGGCTTTTCTTGCACTTAGTGTTGCCCAAATTCCACCCAGGCCTGAGGCTCAGCGTCACACATAATATACTCCTTTAGAGACATAGAGTTTAGCAAGGCACATGAACAAAGCAGGATTATTGATCTGTAAATTATTAACAGAATTGGTGCTTTCTTGAGGGATGGTGTAGCCTCGCATTCTCGTTCCTGATAAGCCGTTCCTAGAGACCTTCATGAAGTCAAATATTCTTCATGGAAAAACATTTTCTGACCTCCCTCAAAAGCTAGTCCCTGTGGAAACAGAGAAGGTGTCGATGAAACAGATGTTTAGCTTGAGTTGGGTTTGTTTGTTTGTTTTCAAATAGGACAGATTAACCATCCAGAAGCCGGAATGTTTTTAAGGAATGACAGATTCCTTCATTCCTTGTATCTGAGATCAGAAGAACCTCAGAGCTAATCTTTATATTTTTGATTTCCTCAGCTAAAACTGCTCGAATTGTGAGAATGAAAAGCAATTGTGTGTTCCCCCCCCCCCATGTCCCCTTTCCACTTGCATTTCTCGGGAATTTGCAAACCTCTGAATGCTCTGAAGGTGTTCAGTGACATTTAGGGGCGGTAAATCCGAGCTGCTGCCAGTTCTCTGTTCCCAAACCTGCTCAGGTTTTGCAGCGTCCCAACCCTGTCCAACCTGGCCTTGGACACTTCCAGGGATCCAGGGGCAGCCACAGCTTCTCTGGGCAACCTGTGCCAGGGCCTCACCACCCTCACAGCCAACAATTCCTTCCCAATATCCCACTTAAACCTCCTTTTAATTTGAAACTGTCGAGCTCTTGACTGAAAAATATCTGTGGAACAAAAACCTGGAGTGTCTTACCTGGAATAAACACAGTGATATAATTTACTAGGAATTTTGAAGTGTTAAAGCTCCGTGTTAAAATTGAAGAGTTTGAACAGGCAGGGACTTGATGGAAGCAGTTGGATCATCTTTCAGAGTTAGCAGAGCTGGTCATGTGTAGGTGGACTCTTTAAAATGTAAATCAGGCTAAAATGAGCTGTTAAAAGCATACTGTGAGTAGGTTTTGTTGGATTTGTTTGTGATCAAATAATGCAGGGATTTGGGAAACATAAGAAGCAAAAATTCCTCTTTTATGGATGGTTTTCGATAAGCAACAAAGAGAAGTAATATTTGTTCCCTTCCAGCCTCCCCCCTCCTGCAGCTCTGGATATTGCACACCTGTAGCTGGAATCCAGCACAGGATCCAGATGGATTCCAAAGCCCTTGGAAAGGCTGAGAGGGAACTAAACCACGTTTCCATTCCCTTTATCCTTGTGGAAAGTCCAGTGTTGTGCCTGACGGTCCCGCAGTTGGGAGGACGAGCTGCAGCCAGATGGGGCCCGGGTTTTATAGGGGAGCTGTTTAATTATCTGCCTTTCTCCTGCCTTTATGGGCTCAAAATGTGAGAGTTTGAAGGCATTAAGTGTTTTATGGGGCTGGCTGTCCTTATTAATGGAGTTACAGGTCAAGTGGTGCTTTCAAATCAAATTTTGCCGCTCTCACAGTGGTTGTGCTTTCGGGAGGGGGATGAGGTGAAGCTGAGGATAAACCCCATTGCTCTGGGGGGTTTCAGGACCTGTCACTGGCCGGGTAAGGAACAGGGCAGAGAGCTCCTTATTCAAGTGCTCCCAAAACCCCTGCATGACTTTTTAATGGCTTTACAACCTCTTACTTGAGTGCTGAGAACGGGCTTTAATTTGTGACCTTTAGTTATTACAAGGATTCTATTTTCTCTCTTTGTTCTGTGGAAAAGAGTCATAATTCAGGATGCGAATGTGAATGTCAGGAGTCACCTGTGTCGCTGCTTCCATTTCGGAACCTCTGTTTGCAGACTCTTGATTTTGACCTTTGAAAAATACACTTTATTAGCACGGTGGGGTAGTGGGAGGTGTCCCTGCCCACGGCATGGGGTGGAAGGAGATGGGCTTTAAGCTCCTTCCAGCCCAAATTATTCCATGATTTCAAACTTCCTTGCTGAAATGGGGTCGATCCTCTGCGCTCCTGCACAGTGTTACCTGCACTAAGTCAGACATCCTTGTCCTCTTCTCTGCAGTTTAACTTTGAAAAGCTTGCCCAGTGTGTTTGCAATAACGGGGTGTGTTGAACAAACCCCTTGATTGCACTGTGTAGCAGCTTTTTGACAGAACTCCGTGAGAAACAATTACGGAATAAATTAAAGTCGGAATATTAATGGTATCCAGAGCAAACAACTGCCTGTGGATTGCAAAGTAATGGAAATAATATCTGCTTTGAGAAATTACCCAAAAGTCTCTTCCAGCCTGTAATAATGATAATAAAATAATGTTAAAGTGCAGTGTAATTATTTCATTTTTTAATTTAAATTCGGTGCAGTGGGCGTTGCTTACTGCACAAGATGAACTGTTGAATAATAATAATAATAATAATTTTCTCCAGGCTGATAAAGAGCCTTTCTACAGGTGCATCAGCCAAACTCTTTACTCATTTTGAGACTGGATGCCCTCAGTGTTGTGGATTGGATCAGTGGCATTGGCACACTTGCCATTTCCACGGGACCTTTTTTTTTGTTTTTTAGGAGGCTGTTTCCCTTCTGCTTTAGCTCACACTTCCATCTTTCCAAGTTTCAGAATGGCTTTTGTTTCTCTGACCATTTTTGGGTTTAAATTACAGGAATATGAAGCGCAAATGGGTGTGAAAATATTGAATGCTTCCCTTGCGTGCAGGGAAGATGGGGTGGACGTGTTTGAAACTCTGCCTTCGCCACCAGGGCTGGTTTGTGTCCCCTTTCCATCTATGAATAGAGTATGAATTAACAGAAGATGAATTAATTGATTATTTGTACCAGGTGTAGCTGTCACTCTGGCTCTGTGATCCTGTGCACAAAAATACCTTGGCCAGGCAGAGCCTGTCAAGGAGTTGGCGGTTGCTGGGCCCTTCTGTGCTTGGTGGTGGCAGTTGTGGGATCCTGGGTCTGATCTCCTGGAAAAGGCAGGAGTTCCCTGTTCTCTGTTCCTTCCCAGAGGCCTTGGCAGGGATGGGACCTTCTCAGAGCTGGTGACCAAAGTTCACCCCCCTCTCTCAGGCAGAGCCTGGTGGTTTTAGGTGACAGTGGCTGAGCTTCTTCTGCAGTGAGCCCAGAATTTGAGTTACCTTCTCCAGCAGCAGGGACTGTGCTGTAGCACACCCTGTCCTCCGTGTGCAAGGCTTGGTTTAAAGAGTCCTTCCCTGAAAGCTTCAAACTTCATAGTAAGCAATTTGACATCTGGGAAATCCAGGCTGTAGCAGCACAGAGCTGATTAAACTTGGGAGTCTCTGCCTTTCCAAAACATCCTGCATCGATTCCATCCACTTCTGTGGGTTCTGAGCTGCACTGATGAGGTTTTAACACGTCCATCAAACTCGTTTGCCTTGACAGTCACGTGGGGCTGATGACCATTATTTCCAGGTTTTAGCTGTGCTGCTCTTCAGGTTTTGGGTACAATCCTGCTTCCTTCCCGTAAACTGGGCTGTGTAACCTCCCTTCCACCTTTCTGTGTCCCTGTCCTTCCAGAGGATGACAGAGGAGATGCTTGGAGTGCCTGCAGAGACAAGAGGAGACCCTGGAGGCACTGGTTTAGTCATTCATGATTTATGGCCTTGGGAACAAAGGTCTTTATCTTCCTCCAGAAGCAAAAGAAAACAAAATGAAACAGAAATGCCAGAAAATGAGCAGTGGCATGTTTCTGGTTTGAAATCAAGTGAGGAATCAAGAAAACAAGACATTTAACACTGACCTGTCAATGGAGTTTCAGCCAGTTCTTCAGTTCTCCTCACATACCGTGCTTCTGGTGTTATTATTATGCTTATTATTATTAGAATTATCATTATTATTATTATCCCTTCATAAAACAGCTGAAAAAATTTATTTTCTCTGTGTGGATTTTTGGACCGAGCTCGTTTAGCCCGTTTTTTCCTCTTTTGCCTCCAAAAACCTCGCGACTCCTTTTCACGAGAAGAGAGACTTTCGTAACCGCCGTTGGTTTGTGTGGTAGCAGCACTTGCAGGGTCTCTTTGTACTCGTTTTTCTTTAGGCAGTGCTCAAAAAAAAAAAAAAAAGTCCAAATGTTATTGTTTGAAGTGTTTGGGAGTTATTTCTGGCAGGGAATGTGCCTTGTCCCAGCCAGGCTGGGTCTGCTGTGCCTGTTTCCTGTTGCATCCGTGAGCTGAGGCACCTGAGGACAGAGGTCTCCTGGCATTCCTACCTGGATGCAGAGCCACAGCGACAGGGAAAACTGGGAATTGTGTCTTTCTAGACCAGAGAAGTCACTTTCATAGCGAATTATCTTCTCATGGAAGCGCTTGGGGAATTCTCAGTTGCTCTGCACAGCTGTGGTACCTCCAGTGTCAAACACCACTTTCATACCTGGGGATTTTTTTATGGATCCTGCAGGGTTTTTTTTTTTTTCTCTTCCAAGTCAGGCTTTGCTTCCCTCTGCAGTTACATCTGGTTTTGATATAATGAGGAGTAGAGTTGAACACTTTTTCAGAGCTACACTCTGTTACAAATATCCGCCGAAATTTTCTACCATTTGGTAATAACATGTAGTTTGTTTTACAGAAAAATTCCTCTGCAGGTTTCTCTCAGTCAAACCCTGGAAGCTTCCTCTGGCAGTCCTGGTATTTTCCGTCGGAGCCGTTTTTATTGGTCATTCTCTCAGGAATTAGGCAGTGGTTATTCCTCATTATGGGAGGGCTTTCCCATATCCTACACAAGTTCTGGCGTGTGCTGTTACTGCTCTTCAGAGGAAATAAAGCTCTTACCAGATTTGGGTGGTGTGGGATTTTTTTCTTTGCTCAAATTCAGATTAATCAGCTGTGGCAGCGGTTGTTCTTTGAATCCTTCCTAACAAGGTCGTCTGTTGAGCAATAACAGCCCTGCCAGGGCTGAGAGGCTGTGCTTGTGTAGGGAGCATTCTGTGTGACAGGTACTGCCCTGGGACAGCAGGGCTGGGCATCTTCCCGGCCGTGGAAAGCCATGAAACCCCTGGAGTGGATGAGGAATGTGGGGCTGTCCGGGCTCTCTCTGCTCTGCACACTCCTGTGGGCAGGGCAGACTCTTCCCTTGCTGTTTTCAAGAGGCCATTTGCTGGTTTTTGTCAAAAAAAGAGAAAAGCCTCCCTCCCTCCCTCCCCCTTTTTTTTTTTTAAGGCAAGGCTCTGCAGGCCCTGTGAATTATTAAGATCTGTTAGCACAGTTGCTCTTTCTTGGGGAAATTGGCTGTCAGAAGTAGCAAGAGAGCTCTTAGAAGTCTCTTTGCTTTTGATTAAGTGGAACAGTTGGATCGGTAACAGATTCCAGATTTTATATGACAGTTCCTCATTTCTGCACAACCTGTGTGATGAGAGGGGCTCTGAAATGTGCCTGTGCAGCTCCAGCCATGTGCATGTGGAAATACAGGGATTTATCCCAGTTTTAGGCGCTGTGTGTGCACAGACGGACACAAACTGTGTCACACCGGGCTTCTCCTCCAGCACAGAATATCTGTAGGGATGGCATTCCTACTGGCTGTTCCCTCGTGGGGCAGAACCTACAGTGATCCAGCAAATACTGTGTCCCATTGGAACATCATTTCATTGATCATATGACTTATTAATAAAGTCCTAGTCCGAATCCTTTCTAATTACGAAGTGTTGGCTTTGACGATCGCCTTTGTGAGAATGGCAATGCACAGCTTTGCTTCTTTATAGAACCAGGAAGGCTGGCAGTGTTCGATGTTTTGGGCATGTTTTGGAATATTTTCCTCTTCTTCCCGAGGGATTTCTCCTCAGCAGGTCCCTCCCCTCCACCAGCCGGGGCTGCAGAGGGTTCAGTTCTCCAGGAGCCCTTTGCAGGGAGCCGTGGAACATCCCTGTGTGAAGGTGATGAATATGCATTTCACCGAGCAGCTTCTGGGAGAAATGTTTTGAAGTTGTACCTCCTCTTGAAACAGGTTTTCAGCTCCGAGGATTAGCTGCCTAATTAGCATACATTAGCATATCTAACTGTCTGCGCGGTGGAAGGAGGTTTGTTTGTTGCGGCAGGGTGATAGGGAGATGTGTTTGAATCTTTTAAATGGAACACTTGGCGGGTTTTTTGCCTGGACAGTTTTGACCTGGGCCACATCAAAAAACTGGAAAGACCATGGAGTGAGCCTTCAAAGGGGCAACAGGATATTATAGAGATCTTGGAATTTTCTGGTTTCAGTGCTATCTTCTGGACTCAACATGGACAGAATTGGGGCTTCTGGAATGCTTTTGGTCCCTGTAGTGGAGCCCTGGCTGAGCTGCTGGGCTCAGAGAGAGATGGGTCAAGGTCCAGTTGGTATTTTAGGTTGGGAATGCTGTTTCTCCAGAGTTAATCCTGGATTTGATGCCAAATGTTGCACCTGAGATGGAATAAAATCCTGCGCCAATGACCATTACAGTCTGGGGCCAGCCAAGAGGTGACCTGGGGGCCTGGTGGGCAGTGAGTTGAATGTGAATCCTCTGCCCTGATGGATAATTGCCTGGGATGGATAACTGCTGCTCTGGGAATGGGTTATTCCCATCAGGATGCCTCTGGAGCACTGGGTTCCATGTGGAGCCCCTCAGGTGGGTGGGCTGGGGGAGCCTGGTAGGAGCTCCTGGGGACCTCTGCAGGAGCAGGAAGGAGGTTCTTTCTCTGCATGTGCCCAAGAAAAACTGAAAACAACAGAAAAAGTTACCCAGATGGACAGAAATTTCCACTGTGTATCGGTTGTTTTGGGATTTTTTCCTTCCAAGAAGGATTTTCAGCCACTGGAACAAGTTGTCCAGAGAGATGTTGGAATCTTCAGCACTGGAGATGCTCCAGACCTGCGTAAGCAGTGTTACCCAACCTGTGATCTACTTGCAGGGATTGGCCTCAGGAGGTTTGCAGTCTAAATTTTTCTGTGATTCCTTTGCTGGAAGAATTTTTGGAAGCCAGCTCCTCACTTGAGGAATTGTGTGGCCCAGAGCAGCTGTGGGAAGAAGCTGCCTGTGCTCTAACACAAGGGTGACGTTCATCAAAATTACGAACAGAATTTCCCTCCCAGGTGCCTTCTGTGCCACAGTGCGGAACTTGCCCCTTTTATCTCACCCTGTTTTCTGAGGCAGAAACATTTGTCCTGTAGTATTTCAGTCTTAAAGAAATTCAAGTTGCCTGAACTGAAACATCCACTTTGCTGTTTAAAGCTGTAGGAGCATTCAGTGGTGGTGGTGCATTGTGGTCTGAGCCCTTTTTATGTCCTCAAAAATACATAGAAATAAATATATTGTTACCACTGCATAATGCAGGCTGAAAGGACAAACGCAGCCTTTGCCATCCCCCTGTCCTTTCACACTTGGTTTTCCTCTCTTTTAACAGGCCACAGTTGCTTTCTGCTGGAATTCAGAATCCCAGCAGTCAGGGCTCAAGGCGATGTCAATTGAACAAAAAGGGGTTTTTATGCCGGATTGTACAAAATACACCAAAATTAAAGACGGGGGGCACTGACAAACCTCTGTGGCTGTAACTGCAAGAGCTGCTCTGCCTCAGGGGTGTGACCGGGCACCTGCCTGGCATGGGATGGCTCTGTCCCTCCAGGACAGTGGATGCTGTGGCTGCCTCAGCTCCTTGCTGCCCTCCTGCTCTGCTCTGGAATCTGAGCATCAGGATGTTCCATGACTTCTAATGGAATTTATGGTGAAGATACTTCGAGAGGACGTTATTTTTAATGAGCTGTTTTGTTGGTGATGGGGAGTTTGTAGGAGATCCTGGGTGCCACTTGGTTCCCCACCTGGAAATGATATTTTAGAAAATGAGAGGAAGCTCGTAAGAGGGAGGGAGTGATTTGTGAGATATAATCAAGCTATTTTTCTCTTAGCATGTTATCTGCTTCCTCTTGGAGGAAAATATTTCCTCTGAACTATCATCATATTAAGGTCCACCGTGGGATTTTATGGCTCTGAAACCAAAGGCTGCTCGGGGGGGAAGTTGCTAATTAGGCAGAAATGGGATTTAACCTGTCTTATCTTTAAAGGCCAGTTCATCCTGTCATACCTACATCCAGTTGTGAGAGCACAAGTGTAGAATCCTTTTAAGACACAAAATCAAGCCCTGCCTTTGTCGGGCTGAGCAACGTCTTCACCAGTTTCTGTGGGCCAGAACTTGTTCCTTGTTTTCAGGCAGATTATTGAGTGTGGAAGGAAAAATGGTTTGGTATCTCCAGTGGGATTTCTTGGCACACACCTGTGTGACGAGAAGTTACTGAAGTTAAGGAGTAATTAATTCCTCCTTAAAGAGAAATGAAGGTAAGGAGTGGGGCTGGGTTTAAGTGAAGGCAGCATTAAATAAAACCATATCTATCTGTGTCTGGGGTAGCTGTAGATCCAGTTTTATCGACACATAAGGATTTTGGAATCCCCTCTTCCCTGAATAAAACCTCCTGCAGGTGCTGTGCCAGGGCTGGATCCTGGTAGGGAGTGTGATTTCGAAGGGAAAATCACCCCCATAAAGCCAGACTCATGTTTGGATCCCTGTTGCTGTGATAAATAGATAAAACAGCTTAGGAAAGCCTTTGTTAAATCCATGGTTACTTGTCTATCCCTTTGTGCCTCCGGGGAAGCTGGAATGGTTTGTGGGGTAAAGCAGCAGATTTATAACTGAAGAGAGGTTGGATTTTGTTTTCAGTTGGCTCTGGTGGGAACTCCCCCACAGGAGGGCTGTGCTCAAGTGTTTCACCCTAAAGCTGTCTGAGGGACTGTGTGTTCGAAAATAGGAATAACACGCATCAGAATTGTTTATTAAGAGAAAGGTTAAAAGATCATTATACTTTATGTAGGCACAGTGCATTGGGCTTCGATGAGAAAATGAGATCGCTTTGTAATTAGGGAAGGGGGAAGATTCTCTTTGCTGTGAGCCACAGACAGGCCTGAAATCTTCAGAATTATTAGATGCTAATTCAAAAAATAAAAAATAAAAAATAAAAAAAAAAAGGAGAAAAAGTAAAAGTCTTTTGTCAATGCGTTGTCTTCCAAAAAACAACCCGGTTGCAGGTGGGACTGTGAACAGAGTTTGGAGTGGAGTTTCCATTCCCGGGGTCACAGAACACGGAGAGCACACAAGGGATTTATGGAGGGCTCAGGCCACTCCTCCTTCCCCCCGCCCCCGGTTCAGTTTTCTTTGCCAGCTTTGTTTCCTGGAAGCAGTTTTTCACGGTTGCTCCAATGTAAGTGAAAGGAAGTGGGCCTGGCTTTTGGAACCCAAGGTAAAGTAATTTAAATTTGAGCAATGTTGCCCCGGTGTCACAGGAATTCTGGATTTACTCCGTGGCACGAGAATTTTCTTGGTTGCTGATTTATCTCCTTTCCCATCTCTTTAGATGAGATCCATGGGGAATGTTTCTCCTGTAGCTGGAGACACTTGTTGCACTTATTATCTGACCTTGGGGGGTGACTTTGGACTCCAGTAAACGGCTGTAAAGAATTTAATGAGTTGAAATAAAGAGTAGAAAGCACAGAGTAAATACAATGGCAAACCCTCAACTTAGTAAGTGGATAATCTATAAATCTAAACCAATTTGAATACTATGTGCCTGTGTAAATAATAGCTTTGAGTTGTGGCACTAAGGAGAGGGTAAAGATATAAAACTGGAGCCTTTATTTTCTTGCTTCAATTTAAACAGTGCCTGAATCTGGTTTATCACTGTTTAGTGGCACCTGAGTGTATTTGAGCAGATTTTGGTGTCTTTGTGGATGGACTTGCTGCCTGACAACCACCAAAATCAGTGTAATCATGAAAAATAATCAAAGAGTTGAATTCATTGTTTAGGTGGAAGGATAAGACACATCTGAGTCACTGTGGAGCTCATGAGTTTGGTTTATCTGGAATTCAGGAAGTGTTCTAGGCTGACAG
Organism: Oxyruncus cristatus; assembly: GCA_013399855.1. Classification (NCBI taxonomy): domain Eukaryota; kingdom Metazoa; phylum Chordata; class Aves; order Passeriformes; family Cotingidae; genus Oxyruncus; species Oxyruncus cristatus. Next base: position 939,977 of record VXAY01004755.1, on the reverse strand, counting down.
GGACACCACTGCTCTGGTGGTGCAGGGCAGGTCACAACTTCAGATCTTCCTAATAAAGCGATTTTTTTTCCCGTAGCAAACTGCGAGGAAGCCACAATTAACTCAAAACATTTCCTTTTGCTCTCCAGGACGGAGAACCTGCAGCTGCTAATGGCTGTCAGCTCCTCCTCGAAGCCTTGGGCTGCGTGGAGGGTGTGCCTGATCTCCCAACACCAAAATCAGGCCAACCCTTGGGATGGAAGAGTGGTGCAGAATAAATAATTAGAAATGATGGTTTGTTTCTCAGAAAACCAGACGCCCATGAGAAACAACACAAACACTAATAAAACATTTCAGGTCTTTTTTTTCTTTTTTTTTTTCCTTCTCATTACAAGAGGAAAATTTGAACGGCTGTGAGAACGAAGCACGAGCTCCCAAGCTGTGTGCAGGCAAAAAATAAAATGCAAAGGTGCAGTTTTCATAACTTTCATGATTATTTTCATAAAGGTGGGACTTTCCTGTTTGCCTGCACGTCGGCAGAGGTGCAACGTGCTCCCTCCTTTTAGGCAATCGCTGTTCTCTTAAGGTCCAGAAAACAAAACGCATCAGTGGAGAGGTGGATCCAGGGTGCATCCATTGGGATGTGGGTTCATTTCTCAGACATCCCTGGCAGTGACTGGGCAGTCCCCAGGGGCGGCGTGAGGACGAGGAAACCCGGGGTTCAGACTTTGCAGATCTACTCTTGGTTTGCACAGAGCTGCTCTCTGCCTCCTATGCATTCTCCTCCCTGCTTTTAATAGCAGGAGAAACGTTGTTTTATCAGTGTCTTCTTCCTTTAGACTCCAAATTAGTGTAAATTAATCACAGTTAGTGGCTGCTCCTGCAGGAAGCACTTGGAGGATGGATGGCTTTTGTGTGTGTTTAATATGTTGATACTTCTTGTCAAATAGACTTTCTCGTCCTGAGTGTTCTCTGAGTAATGGAAGATGAGAGGGGAAGGGAATTAAATCCCATTTATTCCGTGGCTTATTGTTTCTCTCTTTCATCCCTGAAAACCTCGGGAAGATTAATTCATGGATGACAAACATCTCGGCTTTGGATATCCAGCTGAAACACGGGGTGGGGCATCTGGCTCATAATAAATTTATTATTACCTTTGCAGTAAAGAGATAGGAAATAATGCAAAGTTGACAGAAACCCCCAAATCTCCACCCCGATATTGATAAATGGACAAAGGATTGTTCCAAAGGGGTATTCCTGGACCAGTCCAGGAGCTGTGTTCCCGGGAGGAAGCAGAGCAAACAGCCCAGGGGGGAGCTGGCTCCTGGTTTGTTTGGTCCTCCTCGTAACAGCAGAAACACAAAGTTTGTTCTTACAAAGCACTAAAAATGTCATAACACAGAATGTCCTTTTTAGGCCTGCCCGGGTGCTTTGCAGAGCAGTTATTTATGTGCTGCAGCTTTCTGCCACTGAAGCAGAATTACAATATTTTAGGTATTCAGGGAGTTGTTTTTAAGCCCTTTGGGTGCCACAGAAACACGGCATTTATTTGTAATCGCTGTGAGTGTTCCATGTGTGGCTTTGTTTAGAGGTTGAGGGCAGGGATAAGTTGTTTACAGCACGTGAACCCTGATGAACAGTCAAGTATTCTGCAGGAATTCTGGTTACACAGTCATTAATCTTGCAGTTTATTGGCTATTACCAGAAGGTTATTTCCCCCTCTGAGTGCAGTGCTCTTGCCTCTGGAGGGAGATGCTTCCAGCTGTGCTTTCAGGATCATCTGGGTTTCAATCTGAATTGAGAGGGGGAATTCCTTCCCTTTGCCTCCAGCTGGGCTTTGCTGCCCGTCTCCCAACAAACAGACTGGGAATGGCAGGATGGAAGGGAAATAGGGGGAGGAGGGAGTGCTACTGAGAGGGGTCGGGCTGTGGGAGCAGGGAGCAAAGGTGAGGCTGGAATGCACGCTCAGCCTGTGCTCTGGGTGTGACACACAAATACCCTGAGGGCCTCAGAGGAGGAGACTCAGGTGCTTCTCCAGAGTTCAGAGACAACTCTGCTGTGGTTTCTGAGCTGTGTCTCAGTACCTGTGCTGTACTGAGTCACCTGTCTGTGCTCCCTGAGCAGGGAGAGCTCGGGTGGGAAAGGTGAAATGTGTGTCCGGTGGGTTTTGGGAGGTCCTGAAAGTACACCAGGCTCTGAGTGTCAGTGGGGTCCTGTCTGCTGTAGGTGACCCTTGGGATCCGTCTGCGTGGCCTCCTTTAGGCACAGCCTGGGGCCAGCACTGGTGCTGGAGAGCTGTGTGCTCTGCAGGTGTCCTGAGCCCTGCCTGAGCCCTACCTTGAGCTCTGCCTTGAGCCCTGAGCTTTGTCCTGAGCTCTGCCTTGAGCCCTGCCCTGAGCCTTGTCCTGAGCCCTGAGCCCTGCCTTGAGCTCTGCCTTGAGCCCTAAGCTTTGTCCTGAGCTCTGCCTTGAGCCCTGCCCTGAGCCTTGTCCTGAGCCCTGCCCTGAGCCTTGAGCTTTGTCATGAGCTCTGCCTTGAGCCCTGTCCTGAGCCTTCAGTCCTGCCTTGAGCTCTGCCTTGAGCCCTGCCCTGAGCCTTGAGCCCTGAGCCTTGCCCTGAGCCCNTCTCTGCCTTGATCCCTGTCCTGAGCCTTCAGTTCTGCCTTGAGCTCTGGCTTGAGCCCTGCCCTGAGCCTTGAGCCCTGAGCCTTGCCCTGAGCCCTGCCTTGAGCTCTGCCTTGAGCCTTGCAGTGAGCTTTGAGCTCTGCTTTAAGCCCTGCCCTGAGCCCTGTCCTGAGCTCTCAGCCCTGCCCTGAGCCCTGCCTTGCGCCCTGAGCCCAGCCTGACCAGGGTGTCCCAGCCCATGCCCTCCATGAGCAGTACCCATGGCTTGGGTGACACTGTACCTGATGGCAGTTCGTATTTTGGGGTGTTTTTATAACTGTTTTCTTTTCTCTGACATAAGGAGATTAAGGGAAAAAAAACCCCCAAAAACAACTTAGAAAGGGAAGGAGTCCTAAATATTCCAGTTTCTGTTTTAAGGTTTGCTTGAGTTTTCCATCCAAAGGCTGAAGTAATTGCTGGTGTTTTGTGCAGAAATGTCCCTCCCTGCAGGTCTCCTGTACTGGTACATATCTCACTCAAACCTGAACCTGCTTTTAACAACCAAATCCCTTTGGTTTCTAATTTCTGGAATGATCCCATCCTGGTTCTGGTGCCTGCAGTCTCTCACACGTGTGTGTTAGTCGTGGATGGGAGGGGCTGGGGGATCCTTTTGTGTGGTTTTGTGATGAATGGATTCCCTCTCTTTGGTCTTTCTGGGTGATGGTGCCAAAGCACAAATATTGAGTTACTCAGCTGAAGTCGCCCCTTTGGCAAAGAGAAGGAATCAAACACAGGCTTTTTCATTTTTGTTTATTTTTGGAGCCTTACCCATTGCTTCCTATAATTTTTTTTTTTAAGCCTTGTACAAAAATCTTTGTTTTCTGCATTTTGATTATTTCCTTTAAAAAACCACCATGAGTAGTAAATTATCCCGTTGCTTTATTGAAACAAAACCCCCCTCATAGGAAAACCCCCCCAAACCAAACCCACACAAAACCCTCCCACAAATACAAGGTAAACGCCAAGCAAGGCTGGTTTTATTTGAGGGATTAGTTTCTGTTTCCTTGTGGCTGTAGCTTCAAGACACAGATCAGGATAGACAGCGTGGGTTTGGGGGGAACAGACGGAATGAAACGTCCCAGGATTTCCTTTGAAACCATATTTAATGTTTATAAATGTTAGAATACTTAAAAATAGTTTTATTTGATTTCCTCTCCCTCTTTTCAGATGTGGGTATTTTCCTGCATAGTAAATTCAGCTATGGATATATGTATGTATATTAAAAAACCCAACCCTTTGGTTTTGAGCTCTTTCAAAGTCAAAAATCAACCCATTCCAGATCAGTTTTAACCCAGATATTTCAAACGTGATTTGGTTTGAGAGAAACAGTTCTGTGAGTGCTCACAGCAAATCTCTCATCCCCCTGGGCAGATGCCATTAAATAAACATGTGTTCACTACTACATAAGAACATTATTTTTCTAATGTGGCAAGTGTATGACAAGCACAGAAGGCTCAACTGTCAAACTTGGAAAAATATCTGTGGAGCTAATTCTGGGCCTGCTCTGAAAGCAGCTTTTGCATATGCTCTGAGTGGTGTTTTTCTGCATGAAATAAGTTCTTTACTTTTGCTTTTAAATATCCAGTATAATCTGGGACTGGAATAAGCCGTGAGGTACCAGAGCATCGCTGAGCCCCCCCTTCAGGGGAATGACTTAAAGGGGGATTTGTGCTGATAGCAAAGAGGTGGTGTTCAAACACCTGGCATTTGTCGATATAATTAGTATTAATTTGATTTGACTGAGCAGTTCTGGAGAACTTTCTCCTCTTTAGACATTTTGTGTGGGCTTGGACAGAGGGAAATGAGCACAACCCCCCCACCTGCTCCTCTGAGAACGAGGCGCTTTGGAGATTGCAAATTCTGTTCTTTGTAACCCCTCGGGAAAGGCAAGTTCTGCAGGTCCTTGGCGCAAAATCCAGTTTACTGGACATTGTACTCACTCAATTAAATACGAATGTATAAAATACTGCCTTTTAAAACAAATCTGTCAAATTTTTTGCTTTTATACATCTTCAGGCCTGAATAAACGAGGTAACAGGAATGCAAGGTGTGCTGGATAGACAGGCATCATGCTCTAATACCTGATAAAAACACCTTTAAACCCGGTATCTTCAACTATTCCCAATTAACATTATCAGCTACCTGCCAGAGTGAGACCAGTGCAGAAACCCCCTGTGGTGAAACAATCAGATTCTCCTGTTTAACTTCTGACAAGGGGCTGTTCCTAAATCCGGGCTCCTGGTTCTTGTGTGCGGTTGTGCAGGTGGATCAGCGTGTGTGTCACTGCTCTGCTGGGATGTCACCGTGTGAATTCTTCAAAAGCCTGGTGATTTGCACGGAAATTGTTGAGAGGACCCCCCCATGTGTTTGAACTCCATATCCGGGGGTGATCGTAGGTGGTGCCTTGTCTTCTGTTAGTGCTGTTCTGCTCTGGAGTGTTCCTTACTCGGGGTCTTTAGGAAGGGAGAGATTTTGCTTTCTCCTCCTCTGACTCCCCAAAAGGAGGGTCAGTCCAAAACGTGGGAGGTTTGAGTGTCCCATTCCCTGGGGATGCTGGAGTTGGGGTTTATCCTAAAGGGAGGGGATGAAAATCTGTGAAAATTCCCTCCCGCATCTGAGCCTCCTTCCTCACCTCTTTGCACTCCCTCAAACCTGCCTTTCTCTTCTGCAGCCAAATGTAATATTTGCTCTGGGCCAGTGGGAATTAGAGCCCTTAACTGTGAGTAGAAATACAAAAATGTGTTAGAGTTGAGTGGCTGATGTCAGAGGAGGGGGAACAGGTTGCCTGGAGTCCTCTGTGAGCCATGAGGAGCTGCACGGGTGTCAGCACTTGGGACAAGCACGGGGAGGGAAGTGATTCTAAAAGAAAACAAGAAATTTGGGATAAGAAGTGAAAAATCTTGGTGAAACTGGTCTTGGGCATTTCCAGACCTTTTGTCTTTTAATTCTTTTTTTGTTGTCTACTTTGCAGCTTGCTTTGTAGCCTTGGAGTAGCAAAGCCTTGACTGCAAAGTTCAGCAGCAAGTAGTGGTTGTGTCTGGTTTTTGGAATCATGGAATATCCTGAGCTGGAAGGGACCCCCAAGGCTCATCCAGTCCAGCTCCTGGGTGCACAGACACCCCAGCAATCCCACCCTGTCCCTCAGAGCGTTGTCCAAACCCTCCTGGAGCTTTGGCGGCCTTGGGGCTGTGCCCACTGCCCTGGGGAGCCTGGTCAGTGCCAACCAGCCTCTGGGGGAAGAACCTTTCCCTGAGATCCAACCTGACCCTCCCCAACAGAGCTCTTGGAGGCGGGATGAGTGGTTTCAACCTGTCCTGGGAAATGATCAGGATCAGTTTATGGAATTAGTCAGAGTGAAAACCTCGGGAAGATCAGTCCATCCTCCTTCTGCTGACAAGTGCCCCCAAGTGTCCCCAGTCTCTCTGGCCAGGTCTGTGAGCAGGGAGGCAGCAGGGAAGCCTTTCCTCTGGGCAGCTGTCCCTGGATTGCTGCTTCCCAACCTGCATGGCAGGAGCACCATGGAATGATGGCTTTTAGAGGTCCATTGGAAACTTAAATGAATTGTCAACAGAGATTACAGTGTTAGCAGGGCCTTCCTTTCCTGGATGCTGCACAAACATGATCTAATTAATTAGATCTGTCTGACAGAAGTAACCAGTGGTGCGTGTGAGGAGAGCAGGAGGTGCTGCTCTTGTCCATGTCCTGGAGGGTCACATGGGTGGAACTGGGATGGGCTCAGGCTCCTCCATGGGAATGGAACCGCTGGGCAGCTCCCCAGAGTTCCCCATAAATTCCCCTTTTGGGCAGTTCCATGTGAAGCTCCCCATGAAATAGTTTTGGTCACAAATTTGTCTGTTACAGACCAAAAAAATGATCCAGTGAAACCAAACTGTTCCAGTGTTTTAGGCAGCAGACAGACAACAAAAGGAACTGATGTTACAGCAGCTCAGGTTAACGTGACCCGTCACAGACATGTCACCTCTCAGCCCTGTGCTCTGGTCCTATAAAACGTTGCTGATTTCTGACTCTGAAGGAATACATTTCCCCAAACCTACTAAAAACAATGGGCAAAAATAAACACAGCCCGTTGCTGTTACTCTGCTCAGTTACTTGTTGTGCCTCATATTTATACAATCAGTTGGATCTTTTAATAAATGGGGCTTAGTGACATTCTAGACACAGTCAATTACTTTTTAAGGTTGGAAAAGCTGGAAGTTTAGTAATCACAATGCTGAGAATTGTCTGAGAATGATTGTTGTAGATTTTTCCAAGTAGTAATCACAGGCCCTGCTTAACCAGCTCCATATGGCCCAAGGCATGTAGGCAGGCTCTAAGTGGGACAAAGAGTGTTGGAGTCTAATGAAATATGCAGTAATCATCAGGGCTCTCTGAGCTCTGTACATTATTTCACACTGCTGCCTTGAAACAAAGAACAGGATGTGGCACATTTAATGCTTCCCCCTTGAGAATCCATTGGAGTAAAGTTCAATTTTTAATTCAAAAGGCAAGGGAAGCTGCTACGGAATTGAAGATGTGGATGCTGCCCAGATGAGCTATAAATAACTCATCCATGAGCAGCAGAACCTCTCCAATGGTCACGAGGAGATAAATGCACACCCCTGCAAGGGCACACTCATCCCGCACCTTTTCTCTGGGATTTGGGTTGGGGTTTGTTTTATCTGCTGAATAATTCAGTTATAAAAATGCCCCCCAGTTAAAGGGAGGGGCAGTTCAGTGCCGCATTCCCTCGGCTTGTTTGAGGGTTCTAAAGCAGGTGAGTGAGCAAGTGGGACTGTGTTGTTTGTGCATTTTGCCTGGTGAATCTGTAGTTCCATCACGGAAGATGCTGCTCCTTGGATACCAAGCCCACAGCGAAGAGCCACAGCTCCTGCAGGGAGCTGCTCTACCCTGGCACAGCTCCCAGAGAGAAAATACTGTTATTGTAGTGAGGTAATATTTCAGTCTTGATAGATCTGCCATTGCTTCTGAGCTTCCTCCCTCCCATTCTCCTGTTTGGATTCGGATGTGTCCTGGTGTCCACTGGGAGCCAGCCAGGACTAAATTAAAGCTTCCCCTGACGAGGCTCTGGTGTGCACTTGTTTGGTGGGAATATCTCAGAGTTTGGAAGGGATCATTCCCAAGCACTGCAAGGACTTAATGCATTAAGTACTTTCTTTAAAAAAAAATTAAAATCTGTGTTTAAAAGTGTCTGTGGTGCTTTCCGTAATATTTTCTTGAATAATGAATTTATTTGATGTTTCTAAAGGGTGGTGAAGAATATAAGACTCTTCATTATATATATATATATATATAATATATATACACATACATACGTACACATCTTGCTTTGATACACCAGAGTTTATTAAACAGCTGCAGGATGAAGCCATTCACTTCCCCTTCTTTCTCGATTTGTAGTTTGAAAAGGAGCCAGATGAGAAGTTAATTTGTTTTTTTGCTCTTGGTTAAGCTGTGTAAGTGTATTTGACTCTGCAACTTTTACCAAAATTAGGCTTATTTACAAATGAGTGTTTGCACGGTGACTCCTGTATTTCTTTGCCTTTAGTGTTCTCCTGCTCCATTCATCTTGCACTAATGCAGTGACCAACAGGACATGAGGCAGGAACTTTTGAGTCTTTTGGACTAATTTGTGCCTGATGTTACATCAAAAAGCATTTAAAATATACAGAGACCAGGAGGGAGTTGAGTGGGGTCGTTCTTTCTCTGAGATGGCAAAGCAAAGATGTTCAGACCAGTTTTTATGAAATGCAGAAGCGACAGCAGTGAGAACAAGTATCTGTTCTTTACAGATTTGCTGGCAATTCATTGGGAATTTGTTGGGAATGAGAAGAATTTTAGGTATAAAACACTGCTTATCAAACTTGTTTTCTCATTACAGTGGGAATCTCTGTCCTGGTAGAATAATTCGTGTGTCTTTTACTGTTCTGTCTTGAAAAGCTTATCACGTGTGGTGAAATTTCTCTTCCCTAAACGTAGGGACTTGATGCATTTTCTACCAAGGTTCTGGCAGTTTTTCACAACTTGATTGATTTTAATCTTGCAGGCATAAAAAAAAAAAATCAATAATTTTCCAGAGTTACCCCCACTGACCCAATTTTGATTCCTTTCTGATATCACAAGGTGAAGGGGCAGAAGGAGTGATCCAGGGGATGTTTTTTTATGTAAGGCAGCTTAGGGTGGTAGCTCAGAGCAATTACATGCAGAGTTATTAAACTGGGATTATCTCCCTGTTGCTACCCTCTTTAAACAACCTAGATATGCTCTGTGGAAGTTTAAATGCATTAGAGGTGGATTTTTATGCCAGCAAAATAATATCTGGAGTAATTGTGATGCTTTGTGCTCGAAGGCAAAGGCCTTTTACAGGCTGTGGGGGTATCAAATAAAATAAATGGTCTGTAGCATCAATCATTGATCTGTTCGTTATATTGATAATTATGTTTTATCGGGGTAAAGAATATATAATTCGATACATTTCCAGCAGGATATGTTTCCAGTTGGTTTGTATTTTATTGGAGGGGGAGAAAGCAAACCCAGGCTTTTAGTAATCTTCAGATGAAGCTTCATTTGCTGTCAGATTATGTTTAAACGTTGCAAGTGAGTGAGATTCTGTGGCTGAGGGAGCCGAGGCTGCTCTGGTGTGTCAGAAGGGGGGTTTTGCAGTTGAACGGGAGTGCTGGGGTTTGTGTTCAGCCGCTGTGGTTTGCAGTACTTACGAGTCGCTGTTTTTACATCCCCAGCCGTGACAAAGTCATTTAAGTCTGGCTTTGCTGCTCCTGGGGTAAGGAGGTGAGAATTTGGGGTTGGCCGAGGTGCAAGATCCATCAGAGGAGGCAAATCAGCTCGGCTTTGCTCACACGAGGGACAGCCCCGGTTCTTGCTGGGTGCTCTTACTTTCTGACGCTAAAATTGTTGACAGGAAGGCAAATGACGGTGTCCATTAAATGTCAGCTGAACAGCCCGACCGCAGATTTCTCCCTCCCCGCTCTCGCCCTCCCGGGCGATAACGATCCCGCGGATTCCCTGTCAGCCCGGCTCAGCGTCCTGGCTCGCCTGTGGAACTGCTGGGGTGGCCGGAGCGTTGGGCTGATGTTCTGGGGGAGGCTGTGGCCCGGGGCGGGCACGGCAGCACAGACCCAGCCGGGCTCTGGGCTGAGGCTGATCCGCGCTGACGGGGCCGTGCCAGCCCGGCACCGCTCCGGGATTCTGGGATCACCCTGTCACCTCACATCCCGGCTTCTGGGCCAGGCCCTTCTGGGTGACAGGTAAGGTCTTCTCTGAGGATGCACAAATACAGGGGTGTTGTTGACTGAGATATTAGGAAACATTGAGTAGGTCGAGCTATAATCTTCTTACAGCTGTGTTTTTAAAACAGAATTGCATTTTTTAGTAAAACAAAACCTCAATCTGTAGTATTTTTTTGTCAGCAGTAGCACTTGGTGTGGTGATGTGCAGCAAACCCCTGGGCTGGAGGCACAAACACTGTGGGTGTGGGGAGGAGCCGTGCAGAGCTCTGTCCTTGGCTGGGTTTGTCTGCCGGGTGCCAGCTCAGGGTGTGCAGAGCTGCTCTGTGTGGGTTGAGAAGAGCACTTTTGGGATCCCTGCACTCCATGTTGCATCCCAGAGACGTTCCTCAGTCCCCTGTGCTGCTCCTGCTGCTGTTTGGTCCCGTGGGATGGGTTTGATGCCCCGGGATGGGGCTCTGGTGTGTTCAGGGCTGTTGAGCTTGGCACCTTCCGTGGCCCTTTGACCCTGGGCTTTCTTAAGCATGTGGGCTATGGGGGGCATATCCTTCAAGGGTAATAAGTTCTTAATGTTATTAAGTAGCTGTTGCTGAGCTGTTCAGTTGGACTGGGCAGTTTCTCCTGGAGGGTGCCTGTGTTGGGTGGCTCCCCTGGAATAGGGACCCACAGGCTCCTGGAGTAAAATTAAACAGTTTCAGTCAAGAAATATTTCAGGAGTGAGCAATGAATGTGGGTCGACACCCTTGGTTACTCTGAAGAGCTCATAGCAACCTTCTGGTACCTGAAGGGGCTCCAGGAGAGATGGAGAGGGACTGGGGACAAGGGATGGAGGGGCAGGACACAGGGAATGGCTTCCCACTGCCAGAGGGCAAGGAGAGATGGGATATTGGGAAGGAATTCCTGGCTGGGAGGGTGGAGACACCCTGGCCCAGATTGCCCAGAGAAGCTGTGGCTGCCCCTGGATCCCTGGGAGTGTCCAAGGCCAGGTTGGAGAGGGCTTGGAGCAACCTGGGCTAGTGGAAGGTGTCCCTGCCCATGACAGGGGGAGGAACTGGATGAGCTTTAAGGTCCCTTTCCACCCAAACCTGTCTGTGAATCCATGGAGTGGGAATGGGTGAGTAAAATTCCAGTGCAAAGAAAATAGACAGGCAGTGGGTGTAGGAACAAAAGGTGCTTGGTGAATTACCATGGAGAGTCCAGTGGTGAGACGCTTGGGGGAACAGGTTAAGATTCCTGATTGGAATGTGGAAGTGAAAACCACAGGCAAGAACAGGGAAGATAATTGTGGCTTGTTGAAGATGAGATCTGTTCTGTTGTCTGAACCGTGTAAATGTTGGGTGGCGGGTTTGAATGGAAGGCATTTGAAATTTTTTCCATTCCATGTGCAGTTCAAGTGAGTTTGGAAATGGGGAGAACACTTCACACACCACTGGAAATAGGTGAGTTACTCGCCCTTGAACTGGCAGACTGGGAGGGAAGAGCCACAAGTGCCACAAGACCCCAGAAAAGGTTTGAGGGTTTTTTTCCTGTTTGAGCTGCCAGGGGAGATCCTCAGGAGCTGAGGAGTGACTGGGGATATCCCAGTATGGAGTGGGTTAGACAGCACAAGGATTCTCCTTGTCCAAGGGCTGCCTCCACCCTTGATGCACCTTTGGTGACAGTGACAAGCAGGGAATGTCGTGTCCTGTGAATGGGATGATTCCCAAGTATTCCTTGGCAGGTCAGCAGGTCTGGGGAGCCAGAAGTGCCCATTCATCCCCCACTTGCTGTGTGTCTTTGGACTTAGTTAAATCCACTTCCAGAACAGCTAAACTGTTTGGGAAAAAGATTAAAGGAGACAGCTTGACTAATTGAAAATGAGGGAAATCCTGGATTCCCTTCGTTCTAAAGGATGTAGATTGACTGTTGAGCACTGGGTGTGCTTTATACTGTGTTATGCTTTTCTCTGAGCTAAATCATTCTTTCTCTCCTCGTGTATATCTACAGATAAAGGAGATTAACTTGCCATAATCTTAACTACTGTTTTAATGAGGGAAAAGTAAATTTTGTTCCTGTTTGTTCCCGGAGTCCTTGGGGAGCAAAACTTCAGGAATACGTGTAGGTAATAATTTTTTAAGGGCAGACCACGAGCGGGATTTTTCAGAAATGAAGTACCTGGCGTTGCTGCAGCCATGGGCTGTGTGCAGTAAATGGAACTGGTTAATCCAAAAGCAGCTGGGCTGAAAGGAAAAGGAGGAGTGAGGAATGGCCACTGCCTCGTGTTTCAGGTGGGGAGTTCAGAAGGTGTTTCCAAAAAGCTGAATTCTCTGAAGTGCTGTTCCATCTGTTGCTGTGCAGGTAACAGTCCAGTAAAAAAAAAAAAAAAAAAAAAAAAAAAAAAAAAAAAAAAAAGGGAAGGAATTTGGAGTCTTTTAGGAAACACTTATGTAGAGAAGCATTTGACAGTACTAAATTAAAATACACGTTTACGTGTCTCTATTCTGCTTGTGGTCTGTACAACAGTTGGTTATTCCTAAATACGCTTCCTGAGATGAGTTCTTGTTCTCCTCCCGCTTCCGAGCCCTTTCATTTTGTTTCTGCAATGAAGATGTAACAATTTATGACATCACATTAATATCCATGGCAACAGCCTGCAAAGTGAACAACATATTGCATTTGCATTGCAGAGCCAGCAGTGAGGGAGACGGCTCCTGGTGAAATATGGATGTGGGAAAGGGCTCCAGCAGGGAACACGGCAGAGACGCCTGGGAAGGGGGATTTTTTTTTGTTTTTTTTGGAGATGTGTAGTCTCAGATTTTGTAAAACTCGTCTCCAGAAGGAGTCCCAAGGACAGAGGAGTCTGAAACTGCGTCACTTTTTTGGGTTGGATAGGGGGTTGTTATTTGTTCTGGGCTGTTCCCCTCATCCCGGGGGAATCCTGCTCACTTGGGTCTCCTGCGTGCAGTAACTGTCATAGGAGTGATCCTTAGAGAGCAGGACTGGCTTTAAATTAATAATTGCTATAGATATTATTATGAGAACAAAGTGCCTGTTTGATGGTCTGGGGTAGCCTGTAAAATATTGACGCTTGGCTTGTTACTCTGCAGAATTCCAAAGACTCCTGCATTTCCGAAAAGCCTCTCCAGTCTTCAGTAATTTGTTTTTCCCATCCCCAATGCCATGTTGTGTGATCTGTGTGATCCTTATTTCCCCCCACCCCAATACCTTCTGTTTATAAATAAGAACAAATAAATACATTCTTATAAATAAGAATATGCGGATTAAAAATCAGATTCTTCCGTCCAGGTCTGAAAGAGCACCTGGAGGGGTTGTTGTTGTTGTTCAGTGGGGACAGAACTGTGTGTCCCCTGCTGTGAGTGGGGACGAACAGCCCTGTGAGTGCTCAGGGAAGTTTCTGTGAAGGGGGGGGACGCTCTGGGCATGTCTGTGTTGATTAATTGGATAGTTTTTGGGTGTTATCTGTGCTGAAAGGTGCCAGCAGAGCAGGGGGGTCAGGGAGTGTTGGCGTTAGGAATCCCCCCTTGGTGTAGCCCAGTCCCCAGTCACTGCAACAACGGCCTGAATTGGGAACAGGAAAACCCAGGAATTCTAAAACTTTGGGAAGGGCCAAATGTTTGAAACGTTGTTAATTAAAAATCAAAGATGCCTGAAAATGTGTAAGTCGACGGAAGCGACAGAGATGAGGGTTCCCAGGGATCTTACTGAGCCTTTCCCAAGGGATCACGGCACAGGTTTGATCCCGGATGCTTTCACTGGATTATTTTTCAAGGAAGTTACTCTGCTTCTAAAGCTGTTTCATATGGAGGTTTTATTTTAAAAGCAGCACTTAAACTGTCTCTACTCCAAACCTGCTCTCCTCTAATATGTTTATTATTGAGTGTGGTCAGGTTTGGTGTTTTTTTTTTTTCCCAGAAGGTTTATTTTTAGCCCGTGTGATCTCGGTTCCTTTTCTTAATGTGAAAAGCAGACCCTGTGTGCAGAGCCCAGGGCCTGGTCCCAGCCAGCTCCCTCTGCTGGCTCCTCTCACAGGACAAAAATAGCCTTAAAAACCTGCCTGACATTCTGCTGCCTCAATATCAAAGCCTTCCTCGGCAGAACTCAGCACAGCAGCTCTTATTTCACTTTTAATTCGGTTTAACCAGTGGCAAACTCCAGTCCACATTTGCTTACAGAAGAGCACAAAGTATTTTGGCCTCGCGGGGAGCACTAAAATCCAGTAAGGAGCAAACAGAATGGCAAAAATAAGGTTGTCTTGTCCCTGAAGTCTTTTCTGCCCTTTTATTCTGTGCCTGTGGTTTGGGAAGTCTGCTGCCCTTCCAAAGAGGAAATGGTTTGCACTGGCACATCTTGAAAAACAAACTTCATTCATACTGTTCTTTCACCTCAATTTAAGATGCATTTTCAGGTATTTTTTTTCCCCCAAAAAAAATTCTTGCAAAACGCAGAGTCTTTAAACTCACCTTTTCTTTCTAAAAGATTATTTCCAAGTATTTAATTTGCGAGCATCGAGTCTGACCAGAACCTTTTTTGCACTGGTGTTGGTTGTTGCTGAAGTCTCACCTGTGTTTATGAATATGTCTCAGCATTACCAGTTGAAATTTATTTTATAATTTCTAAGAGTCACAAGCTGAAGAGTCGTGTCTGGGAAGACCTACAGGGTCATGGAAAGGTTTGGGTCGGAAGGGATCTTTGCTGCTCTGAAAACCAGCCAGCGAGATCAAATTTGGGGTTGCCTGTTGCTGACTCGTACTTTGCGTTTTTGGTGATCGGTGGGTGGGGTTTGGGTTTTTTTGGGGCCCTTCTGCTTCAGCAGGTTTTTAAGGGAACAAATTGCCAAGTCAAATTTGTCGTTCACTGCTGCGTAAAATACTGCAGCGAATTCCAGTGGGGAGGCAGGAAAACAAGCAGTAAAATAAGCTTTAAAGCATTATTTTGAAGTGATGTATAAAATAAAAAAAACCATGTTTGCTCACCTCTTTTTCTAGTTTCAAGCAGGAATATGAAGAGGACTTATCTAATATGTTCCATGTATAATGGAATTAGCGTTGTAGTTCACACTTAAAACCTTCAGCTGGTGTGTGTGTGGCACATGATGAGTGTTTAAAAAGAGAGGCTGCTATAAAAGGATTTCCTGCGTCCTTTAGTTCAATCAAAAGTTCGTTTTCCCGCAATACATCATTTCAAGGAAGTTCAAGGAAAAGAAGATTTTCTAATGAAAAATGTTATTTCTGTAACCATTGGGTTGAAAAGAGAAATAAGTAAAGGGCAAGAAGGAAATAGGAGTGTGGGGGCTGTAAGAGGTGATACAGGTCCAAAAGCGAGTGTGAACTGAGGAAAAACAAGCACAATTCTTAATTTTGATGCAGAAGAGCAAATGCAAATTTGAAGTAATGGAAACCCAAATATTGACTTGGTTAGATAAGCACAGAGCTGAGGTGGAAATATCACAGTTCTTTGTTCCCCTAAGAAGAGCCCAGCTGGGTGGAACTGGGGTCACAGGGAGACTGGGGAGCACTACACCCGGAATTTCTCTGTAAATCTCTTTGGATGCGTTGGAGATCTTGTGTTTCCTCCTGTTGTAGTCTTCCCATATCCATGCAAACCTGTGGCAGCTGCCGGAAAGCAGCAGCTCGTGCTGCCAGGAGCTGGCTTTGTGCAGGAGCTGACATCCCATCTTAGCTGTGCCCTGCCCAGGATGAGGGAGCCGGAGGGCAGGGACAGGCTCCGGTGTTGTCTGTCCAGGCACGGCTGAGGAATCGTGTTTCCATGTCCCTTGGTCACTCCATGGAGTGCCCTGAGCCGGGGGAAGCCCTGGAATTGCTCTGGAAGATGCCAGGGAGGGACATCCCTGCAGATGCTGGGATCGGAGGGCTGGCTCAGGAGGAACAGCCAGCTAGGGGTGGGAATAGGGATGCTGCCCATGGCCTGGGCTCGCTGGGATTGCAGTCTGAAATGGGATTGTCTGTCTGGACAATGGTTTTTAAGGCAAAACTCTGCTGAGGAGGAGGGAAGGAGCATCCCGGGTCCGCTCTCCAAAGGGATCCGTGTTCCAGCAGTGACATCGTGCGTGCTTTGTGAGTGAGGGAAGGCTTTGGGTTCCTTTCACTTTCCAAGTATGGATTAACACAGATGCATTTTTCCTCAAGAACGAGCCTGGTGTCACTCCAGGGGTGGCTGGATTGCTCTGCTTTCTCCACAGGCAGTCCCTGCCCTCGGACATTCCGTTACCTCCAACAGAGCTCTGGGCTGTGGGGACGGGGGAACACAGTCCTTGTGCCACCAGTGACAAACCACAGTTGAGTTTAGAGAGGAAAAATAAAAGTCCTCGTTCTCCTCACATTGTGGGTGCAGAGGGAAAGGTCTCCCTGCTGCAGATACACTGCAGGGCTTTCATTTTCTTGGAACCCACTAAGATCAAAAGGCAGAAGTGGGGGATGGAGATGGTGTGTGGAGTGAGGGTCATGCTGGTTGTAAGGCCCAGGGGGTCACTGAACATGGGAGAAAATAAAGAGAACTTGAAGGTTTGGAAGGGGAAAGAAGAGAGCGAATCAAGTTTGGAGAGTACAGATTGTTTCTGGGATTAGGAGAGCATAGCAACACTTGTAAAAATTTCCTTTGAATTTTTTTTTGGGGTTGCTTTTATGTTTTTCTGAGGAAAAAAAAAAAGAGAAGGGAAACGAGAAGGAACAGAAAACGAAAAGTTCACAGATGTGGGAGGAAATTCTAGAAACTCCCAGGAGTAAACTTAAGTAAATACTTCTTTCCTCGTGGCATCCTTAGCCCAGAACACTTTAGGAGAAGATGGTGAGAATCTCCCCAAACATTTTGTCTGGTTTCACTAGGGTCGGGCTATGCTTTTCATCTCTGGGAAGTACCTCTGCAAGGAAATATAGAGTGGCTTGGAAGTAAAACTGCTTAGCACAAACACGTGGTGGGACAAATGAAAGGGCGTAAAGCAGGGACTGGGGGGATTTTCTGGCACACAAGAGCGGGTTTCCCACTGCAAGCAGCTTCCCGCTTGGCTTTTGGAATCTGTGTAAAACACATAAAACTGAGCCTTATTTCTGCTCACTTTGCTCTTCCTTGGGACGGGGCTGGTGACTGTAGGAAGCGCTCAGAGCAAAAACCACCTGGTGCAGATCCCTGCTTGGGTTTGGAGTCTCTCCCGTCTCCAGCAGTGGCTCAGCCCTGCATTCCTACACAGAGAGCAGGCCCGAGCTGTAATTACACAGAAACGCTCCTCCTGCTCTCACAGATAATCGTTTGGGTTAACCAAGATACTGAGAAAACACCCCTGTGAAGATCTGGTTGTGGCTCTACGGTGGGAAGGCGGCAGAGACCGCGAGGGAGGAGAGGAATGCGAGAGCGTGGGACAGGGGGAGGATGCAACACTGAGTGTGTATTTTATAAAGAACAACTTTGTACCCACTGGGAGAGAGGAAGAGATAAAAGTAATACTTTAAGTAGTGCTAACACAATCTAAGTGCACATAGTTACCTACCATCTGTTTTCCAATAAATAGCCATTATGCTGATTTCTGTTTCAATGCGCAACAATTAAAGCCGGGGAGTATTCCTGTGATATTCCACAGCTGTCGCCTTTGAAGGTTTTATTTATCCTTCTGAAGTGCAGCAATTTCAGTTCCGTAGCCAACTCTGCTCGGGAGTGTTGGGGTTTATCCCGAAAATGGCAGTGCATTGAAATGCTGGGGTCGTGTCTGAGCAGCATCTTCAGCGACGGCCCTGGGGATATTCCCATTTCCCTGGAATGGGAGGATACCTTGGCAGGACCTGGACTGGACACATCCTGTGCCTGTACAGTCCATATTCCCACCGGAGCTCTGCTGGCAGGTCGATGAGCACAAATGGGTCGTTCTGGGGAGCGTTTCTGCTGCGTTGGTCCGTTTTGGCTTGGGGGATAGAGCCGAGATGGATCCTCAGGCCCGGATGAGCGAGCAGCACCATTTCCCTACAATCATAGCCAGCACAAGGAAATTAGATCTCTAAGTGGGTTGAATCTGATTTAGTAATAAGTCAATTTAATCACTAATGACTCCAATGCAGATTTTACAAGGTGATCAATGGCAGGATAGCAATGATCGATCAATAGCGTTGCCTTTAATTGGATTTTTATGGGTATAATATAGTTTTTCAGAATTAATGTACCATTGCTTTGCGTTGTTACTCTTCTAACTCAAATTTTTTATTTATTTATTTATTTTTTAAGAAGAACTGATGCTTCGAAACCGCCGTCTGGCGTGTGAAATATTGCCTTTAAGGGCACCTTAATGAAAAATTCGGATGAAAAATTAAAATGCTTGCTTTTAGTAATTGAATTCCCGATTCGGTCGGGGGTTGCTCGGCCTTGTGTTTCTAAAACGCGCAGCGGCACGTGGAGGATGTGCAGCTTCCCTCCATGTCCCGTGGGAAGGAGGAGGCCAAGCACGGATCCTGAGGAGCTCCCTGTCCCCAGCAGTTTGCCACGGTCATCTTCCCTGGCGGTAATCTCCTTGTCCCACGTGTCCTGCTTTCATCCATCAGCGTTTCTGCAGCGGCCTGCAAGAAATTGGTTTTCAGTAATTTTAATGGCTGAATAACTGGTCCCGTCCCAGAGTGTGGGGTGTTTTTTTTTTTTTTCATGTTTGCAGTGGCCAATATGGTAACTGAGGGCAGTGTTCTGGATAATGGGTTTCATTAGCTCTGCTGCCTGAGGTAAAAAAGCAGTAGGTGGGAATAAAGCCTTGTTTTTGATGTCTAGACGTTCAGTTCAGCTGTTGCTGCAATACGATACATTAAAAGGAAATATGTAACATAGCTCTGAGGAAATATGTATTCTTTGAAACTAATTCTGCTTTTAAACTGCACAAGGCAGGGTGACCTGAATTATTAAAATGTGGGTGGCTGGATTTCTTAAAGGTATAACTATCTCTGCAGCCTCAACTTGCCTTCGCTCCTTCCTTCCTATATTTTCTTTTAAGTAAAATATGTCAGTTTGGTCACTGAAGCAGAACAGAGATCTTATTATCTTTCCAGTATCTCTGCTGGGAGACCTAAAATTATTGAAGTATTTGCTTTGATATTTTGCTGCGACTTCTCTCCTTGAAATTTTTATAATGGTTCTTTTTCTTTTTTTTTTTTTGAGAACATGGCTGGCTTCATAAAAATCGTGGGACACTTTGAAGGCCTTAATATCTCTGACTTGAAAATCAAAAAGACCCCCAAGCCAACTGAGCTGCTCATTAATGTATGTTTAAATTATCAATTTCCAGTGCAAGTCTCAATTCTTGTAGTTGCCTTTACTTCTTTCAACATCTGATCTCCGAGAATAAACTTAAAAATCAGCACAAACCTTTTATTGATTTTTTGAACCTGTGAAAACAAAATCATGACAAACATCTAAAAACTTCACATGCGAAGGCTGTTGATTAATTCCCATTCTGGGTGCAGACCAGCAGTGAGATTTAGCACCTCGGATATCATCCGTTATAAGTGTCAAATACACTTTTTTTTCCTTGGTTTGGATTTTCTGCTATTCCTGATTTTTTTTTTCCAAGAATCCAGATTTTTAGAGACAATATTAATAGACTCATTGTTTATCTTGAGAGGTGATTTCATTATCAAAATAACAAAGCACATATAGTAGTTGCTCCTTTTGGTGAGAAGTGTGGTGGTAAGGTTCTCCCTCTGTTGCAGGACAGCGAGGAGGGCCGCTCATTAAAATAATGTAAATGCTGCTCCCAGTTGTCATCCCTGACTAGTCCAGAGTGGACACAGGCTTAGATAGGTTAGTCAGCATATACAGATAAATATACATGCACACAGAGCTGTAGGGATCCATCCATATGGACCTGGAGGATGTGACGGATGACACGGAGCCTGGGTGACCCAGTGTGACACCCTGCTCAGGAGGGGATTGCTGCAAACAAGGGATCAGCTTAGCCATGGCTTTGTCTCCCCAGCTCCTGGAGGGTGTGACCCACAGTTTTTCCCATCTGCTCTGCTGCCTCTCCACACTCCTGTCTCTGCTTCCATGGGAGTTATGGCCTCTGTCGTACTTTCTCTTACTGACAGATTCAGTCTTTGCACGACCCTTCCCTCAGAAGGTCTCTTTTTCTGGAAGATCCTGTCACAGCTGGCGCACAGTGTCACATTTGTTATGTCTGAAGAGAAATATTTCAGCTGGAGTAACAGGAATACCCTCAGGACAGGATGGAGGTGCTTGGCATGTTTTGGAACTTGTGCAGCACCTTTTTTCTGTTGGCTGTGCCTGGAAATGCTGTTGGGCAGCACGGGAAGGCTGAGGAGGGCTGGAGTTCAACCTGCTGAGTGTTAAGAGCATTACAAATTATTGTGTAGACGGACAGAGACCAGCAGTTATTTCCTAGCCTTCAATCTGCTGTCTGGAGCTTAAAATACTCTTCTAGAAATCTAAAATCTAGTTACATTGTGTCAGGAACTTTGCAATTTACAGGGATAGTCTAATTTTTAGTATTTTGCCAAGTGTTGTTACTGGTCACCATGTGCATCTTGAAGCTGAAACTTCGTCCAGTTATTTAAATGCTTTTGGAGTCTGGATCCGGAAGCCAAAGATCAGAGAGGAAGTGAAATGCTGCACTTCTGATTTTTCCTCCTCATTTTTACTGCATCAGACGTATGTCCATGCTCTTAATTGTGAGAGGTACTTTTTTAGTAGGATAAAGAAGCATTAGAGGTAATTACAGTAAGTATAGTGCATTAATATATCTGGGGATTAAAGGCATTATTTATTATAGGAAAATGATTATGGCAATGTCTTATGATATACCTAGAGTTAAATTTAATAGGGAAATAATTTTATTTCCATTTCATGTGTAATTTAGGTGAGTGCTGAGTGATACCAAAGCCAGTTTGGAAAATTAGAATACTGAGGGATGATCCCACTGCAGACTCTCCCCTTTTCCCTGTCCCACAGCACTGCAGCTCCTCAACCAGCCTGATCTCATCCTCAGCCACGACCCTCGGGCTCGGCTGCCAGCAATTCCACGGCGAGTTTAACGTGGCTTTCTCGAGGATTTTGGACACGTTCCTCAGTGCCGTTCCTTGTGCTGAGGGCGGGACGGCCGTGAGTGCAGCTGGGCAGTTTCCATTCCCTCATCCCACCCCTCCTGCTGGGATCTGTGGGGCTTTCACGTCCCCACCAGTCCCGGTTTGTGGGGGGGTATCCCAGAGGAGCTGTGCAGGGAAAAAGAGCACAGGGCATGTCCAGTACCAAAATAACCTGGTATTAAAATTATTCCAACTCTGCAGAATAGTACATTTAAACGGTGCAAAGCAGCACGGTCTGATCTGAGTTCTTCTGGACTGGCAAAATGAGACTTGCAGAAAATAGTTCTGAGAGACGATGACGTTGTTCTGTAACTGGGTCCTATTAGGCTGTGAGTGGGTGATGAGTTAGGATTGAGAACATCAGAACTGGAGGGGGGAACTCTCCTGCAAAATCATGGAATTGGTGCCTGTCTCCCCCACTTTGAGTGAATTTCTTAAAGCAAGGCCAATACTGGCAGCACACCCTCAGGCAGGGTGGAACTCAGGGAGGGCTCAGGGCTGTGTAATAGGGAATTTCTTTTGGCTTTGACAGGTTTCTGTCGACTTCATCTTGCTAAAAATTTGGTATTTTTTATTTAAATACGGAATTTTATGGAGGTGAACTCAGGTGTGATCCCTCTCAGAAGGTATGTATGTGCGTATATATAGACATACAGATATATGTAACTTAAAAACTACATATAGAATCATAAAATCAAACGGGTTGGAAAAGCCCTCCGAGATCATCGAGCCTAACCCCTGCTCCAACCCCGCCGTGGTTCCCAGCCCATGGCACTGATGCCACATCCAGTCTCACCTTGAACACCTCCAGGGACTGTGACTCCACCCCTCCCTGGGCAGCCCATTCCAAGGGCTGATCCCTCTCTCTGGAAAGAATTTCTTCCCAATATCCAACCTAAACCTCCCCTGGCACAGCTTGAGATATAACTAAAAACTACATAATTCCCAAATAAATAAAAAGCCTATATTATGCATACAGATGTGTATATATGTTCACATATTATACACACACACATATATGTAATAGAACTGTTGATGTCTTTGGGAACGGTGTAGTTTTTCAGTGCAATCCTGTACCAGCCTGGCAGCTTCCCGGGCTTCAGTTAGTTCTGAGCTATGGCGAATTTAGACCTCAATCGTTCTGATCAGGCAGGAAGGCTCTGAGTTTCCCCAGCACACAGTTCTAAACGCAAACCCGAGGCCCTGGGCAGGTGCGGGCAGTGAATAGCCGTGGCCCATTTACACCCTCGCTGTCGGGGAGGGTTTCGAGCCTGCTGCGGCTTCAAAGCGAGGCTTTTTGGCTCCCGCGTGTGCCCAGAGGCACGAGTGTGTCTTTCCATTCTCCTGGGGAAGCCCTGTGCCGTTCGATAAGGTGATTTAGGGACTAAAACCTGGCTTTTCCATTCTGTGCGAGGAGAGGGACTCAGTTGCCGGCATTAGCATATCACAGCCCTGCACATGCGACAACGTGCCTTTTCTTGTTGGAGTTCCAGGTCCTGGGGAAGCGGCACAGCAGCGAGCAGCGCTGGGCTCCGGGCTTTGAACGCTGGCGATATTAGTATTTTCCAGGCGGCACAAACTCCTTGGAAGCTTGACTTTAAACGCGGTTGTAGAGTAAACTCTCCTTAGATAATCATCTCCGCACGACAGACGTGCTGCTGGAAGGTCTCGTCCTGCAGATCGGCCGGGGAGGGGTGTGAAGTATTCGGTGCTTAACATGCAGTAAGCAGAGTTTCATGTTTGCATTTCCAAAGATGTGCCGACTATTCCTGTAAAGTTGAAATGACAGAGCTCAGACAATTAACAAATTCTTCCTCCTTGACGAAGTTATTTAATCATCTGTTTTCACTCTGCGTCTTCTGGCTTGAATGAGATTTGGAATCTGGTACAGGCATACCAGAAATAGCTCAACTCTTGGTAGTTTTAGCAGCCAAATCCATGAGTAACGACAGCAGATATTTCCGAGGTTTGTGCATCCTTCAGGTGACTGGTTCATTCCTTTATGAGAGATAATTAGATTTTTTTTTTTTAATAGATTATTTGTTTTAACTCCAGAATAAAATCCCTGCAGTTTGGCACCGACTGCACGGTTTTTATTTTGGCACGAAATCTTCAGTAGTTTAAGTGAGTAGAGTGGAGGAATTTCACTTGAGCGTGACGGTGAGAGGTTCAGGGGAGTTGTTTAGTGTTGTTAAAGTTATGTAAATTGATTTGACACCTTTAATGATTCGCTTTGTTTCTTGATTGTCTGCATCTGTGGGTAAGTTTTAAAGGAACTCGGAGCGGTGGTGGCAAAGAATGATCACGAATTCCTCACCCCTGTACTTGGATATTGAAGGGTACAAACAAATGGCTTTGCTTTTATGCTTTTGTGTTGTTGTGTTTTTTGGTTTTTTTTTAATTCAAAGTCAGTGTCTGCAGCAAGTAAAGATTAAAGCTGCTTGGGCAGTGTAGGTAATAGTTGAAACAGTTTAATGAAATAAAACTGCCGTTGAAAATTCAAGCTGTTGGAGTTTGGATAAATGTTTGCATTTCCCTGTTCTGAGCATGTTGGCATTTTATGTTTTTGCAGTGGTGGAAGAAGGATTCTGGGAGAATGGACTTTCCTATGAGTGTAGGACCCTGCTCTTCAAAGCAATTCATAATCTTCTGGAAAGGTAAGAAAAGCTCTAGTGCTCTCAGATATTTCATTTTGATACTTAAAATAATGTGGGGACACCCACAGAGCATTTATATTATATTGGTCTCAAACCACAGTTTGAGATGTAGAACTTTAGTGCAAGAGAACAGGGTACAGATGGATCTCTTAAGTGGTTAACTCTGGTAATTTATCATTAAATGTTGTGCAAACTAATTAAACACTCATACAAAGAATAACGTTGATAAATATTTCTGCCCAGATTTTTACTGGGGAGCTGTTTCAACAGCAAAATAGAAAAGTGTTCACCTTCCTGAGGTGTTTACAAGGAATAATTGGATCTGACCTTCAGCCCCTTTGAGGTTACATATGATGTATATGTAATTTGTATATTGATGCGTATCTTAAAAGCTCTTAAATCTCCTTTTCCATTCGTCCTAGTTACATGAATGTTACGATTTGATTAAATTTGTGCACAGTATTTGGGGTGAAGCTTAACAGTTCCTGGTTCTGAAAGGCCTAATGTATTCTTTTGTCTTGATCATATATATATATATATGCTCATATATATGACTTGACTGCAGAGTTATTCTGTGATTACTTAATACACTTATGGCTTTTTCTTCTTAATCCAGCTATCAACTCTTAAGCTCACTGAAGATTATCTTGTTATTAGGCCTGTAGTGTGTGTCGTTGCATCTTGGACTACAGTTTTATTCTTTCCGTTTCTGCAGTTCTTCAGGCCATCAGGACCTTCCTATGCTATGCCTTAGTTCTTACAAATTTGGATATCTCCTCTGAATTAAATTTCATTAGACTAGTCCCACTTTTTCTGAAGTAGTAATAGTAATAGTAATAATAAATATAACGTACCTCTGTGATACAAAATATAACACACCTTTGTGTTACAGCGATTTTGCAGGAGGCAGCATTGGCTATTTTTCTTTCATAAAATAAGCAAATACTTTGATCTTGTCTCGTTTAGTGCCCTGTTTGCTTTGCTGTAGGTTTGTTAGTGAGGTTTGTGTGATGTTCCCGAGGCAGTGTTTCCATGAGGTGAGACTGTCCCCTCAGGGTGTTACCTGTGTGTCTGTAGGGTCCATGTCCACAGTACAAGGATTAGGTGCTGTATTTCCTATTTTCTATCCCACCAGTCTCTTTAGGGGTTTTTTGTAAGAAGTTGTAGAGTCCTTAGTGTGAATAAAAATATAAACATCAAATACCAAGTGTAGAATGTTCACTAGTTCTTTTATAGCTTCGCAGTATAAAGGGAAAATCGATTTGATGTGTGTTTATTAATCTGTAGCACCCACTTTTGTGTACTCCCAGTGGCTGTTTTCAATCTTGGGACCTCCCGTGAAGTAAATTTTCGGTTGTTTTGTTTGAAATAACCTCCCTGAAATCAGGGGGCAGAGGTAGCAGGACTGTTCCGTCCAGCTGGGGCTGAAAGGTCTGTGTCTCTCAGCATCAGCTGGTAACACACCCCAGGTGTTTTCCCTCAGCAGTAGGTGGTGAACACGCCTCAGGTGTTCGCTGAGAGCCTCAGTTCATGTCCTGATGTGGTCCCTGTCACGATAAGCTGATACAATTCGTGTCCTGATAACCTGAGATGATCCATGTCATGATAAGTGGATACGATAAGCTGACACAGCTCGTGCCACAGTCCCAACCCCTCACCCTTCGACACGAGCGTCCCACCACTCTCCTGATGACATTTTTTACAGTATCATAGCTGAATTTACTTCAGGGTATTCCGGTTTTATCTCCTTTTGTTTGTTTGTTGGTTATACCAAGCCTGGAGTTAACAGTTATTTAAGACGACAGCAGTACGTGTGCGGGCTTTACTAAAAAGCAAATGAACAGTTTAACCACAAATCCTGTCTTGTGTTTAGGAAAAGCTCAATTAATAAAGCTGAAGGTTGGAATTCCGTTTTGAGACAGTAACAGGGCTGAGGTTTTGGGGGGCTTTGGGGTTGTTTTGGGTTCGGGAGGGCTGAGGGAGAAGGGCTGTGGCGGGAAGGATATGGCAGGAGGAGAAGCCATGAGGGGGGAGCTGCCCCTGGTGGAGGAGCCCGGGGACAACGCGGGGCAGGGAGGGAGGAGAAGCATCTGCTTCAACTTCTCTGCGAGGAAAAGGACGTTTGCACAACTGTTGGTGTTATTGTTTTCCCCCCAGTACCCACATTAGTGATCGGGTGATTTTAATTGGCAATATAGAAAACGTTAAAAGAGCTGAAGGAATAGTACTCAAAACATTACGGTGCTGTTTCAGAATAATTAGTGTGCCCTTGTCAGGTCGTGGGGTTTTTTTGTGGTTTTTTTTTTTCATGGAAAAACCAGAAATACAAGAGGTCAAGCACCAGTGTAGTGCTGAGGGAGGAATGGCCAGCTTGGGCCAGGGAGAGCAGAGTGTTTCATCCCCTCATTTCATATCATTAAATAACTGCTTTCCATGACCTGTTTTTTGGGTTATTTTTTTCCCACAAGCCCATTGTTGCAGCTGACTGTGAGAGGATAGTTACCTTTAGTGCTTAGACAGCAAAAATAACCCCGTGCTGTCATTAACTGCTCGCCCGGCCAAATCCGAGCTCCGTGCTGCTGCAGTCAGGGCTCCCGTTTTGTAGGGGATTATTCCCTAAATAACCCATGGTTTAGTTCAGCGTGGAGGGTTGACTGATTTTTAAGGCCAAATCTACCCATGAAGACTATTTTTTTTTCTTTTTTTTCTGGGAAAGCAGCATTAGTTTGAGGCAGTTAAACCTGCCGTGGTGAGGCACAGAGATGTGGCCGTGGAAGTGAGTGTGTGTGTCAGGGGAGAGTTTATTATGTTTGTTGCTACTACAGATTATTTTCTTTAGGGATCTGCTGTAAACTTCACAGGCTTCCTTTTGTTTGTATAAAACACGCTGGCACTGACAGACTCTCTGATAGCAAATATTTCCTGAGGAAACAGTTACTGAAGCTCCTTTTTTTTTTTTTTTACCCTCCACCACTGTCTCTCTGCTGGCTCAGCTTTCATATTCAGTTGAAGATATTGGTATATTCGGCTGAACTGGGTTCTTTTTGCTGTGATTGAGAACATGCTGTTAGGATTTTTAAATTTGGAAAACCCTGCCAAGTTTATACAGAAGAATCAGGAGCATATTAGTGTCTACATTGTCAGTCATGCATTTCCTCTCTGTGTCTTCTAGGTGTGCTTTTGAAGCATAAATCACACAGTTTTTGTGAACCTTGAAGAAAGTACTTTCCCAGAATGTTTCATGTGACTTTTGATTTTTTTTTTTCCCTTTGTTTTGGCCAGTCTCTAGCAACTGCTACAGGAACAAACTACTGGAAAACTTTAAAAAGCGGAAAAATACAATTATTTCTTCTAAATAAAAAAAGGACTGAATAGATGTGAATTGTATGGGTAAAGCTTGTGTGTCGCTTGTCTATATAAACCACTGGCAACAAATAACTGGGTTTTCAGCATTTTTGAAGCATATAATGTACCTGACTGAAAAAATATTCCTTAGTAATGAATTTCTGGATGTGATCCCTCCGGCACCGTGTCCCACTGCATGTTTAATGTATGGAGCACACCTGGTGTTGGCATCTTGCTGGTGTGATTCACCTGCACAGGTGGACTTAAGAAAGGCATCAGGCACTCCCAAACTCGTCAATTTAAATTGCTTATTGACGACTTTGCGTCCTCACTGTTGGGTTTGGTTTTTTTAGAGACACAGAATATGTAGCTCCTGTAAAGAAAGTGTGAAGTTTTAAAGGGATCAACAGGAAATGGTAACTTGCTGCTCTGATTTGGTGATGTGGGAGTGTATTTGTTGGAGGGAGGTTTCCTGACAGAGGAAACAGTAATTGTGGAAGTTTCAGCACCTGAAATCGTACTGTGGGTAATGTGAAGGAAAAATGGTTCATTGTTAATATTTGCTAAATGGAATTTCCTGTCATTCCTATACTGTATTACACCACTGACATGCCAGAAATACAGGAGTGCAAATTCTTTGTCGTGGAGTCTGAGAGGAAGACTGAATAGAAAAGAATCAGTGCTAATGAATGGCCTTTGTTCAGGAAGAGGAGTGTGAAAAGTAGGATGATGGATCATTCAGCAGAAAAAGCACCTCTGAACAGAAAAGGTTGGGGCAGAGATGAGGGGGGGAAAATGCAGATGTGAAGTTCAGCATCATGAGATGGGACAGGGTTTCTCTGTGACTTCTGTGGGAAAACAGAAAGTGGCCAAGTTCTGTGAAACCCAAAAAATCCCAAGTTGGTTTCGATATGGTGGAAATTCAGCTGCCTAATCCCTTAGATTCACTGTCTTCAGAGGCTGCTTTTAATGACACCTCAAGATGTAATTAGTAATGCTGCTGTAATTGTTTTCTAGATGCCTGATGGATAAAAACTTCGTAAGAATTGGGAAATGGTTCATAAGACCCTATGACAAGGATGAGAAGCCTGTTAACAAAAGGTAAGGAGATCTCTACATCGAGTCCTGCTCATGTCAGTGTTTTGTCTTGCATGGTGGTAATTTCATGCTGCATTTTGGTGGTAGTTTTTCCACTTCTTTTGCTGTGTAACAAGTAAAATCACAGACACTGTGTGTTCCCATCAGTCATACATAGAAAGCAATTAAGTAGGTTTTCAGCCCTTGTTATGATAATTTAAGATGCGAGGGCGAGGTTGGTATTTATCCATTAACTCCACAGAAATGTCACATATATTAATACCTTTTGAGCAGCATCCGCCTGTTTCTCTCATTATACAACGGAATTGCAGGTAGTTGTAACGAGTCACTTGAATTTCTGGGCACTAAACCCCAACCTGGCATTTTAAGCAGTCAAATAAGTAGTCCTTAGATTTACTGATTTGTTTTCTTTAGAGATGCCAGCCTCACTGCACAGCTTCCAGTGCTTGGGCAGCTGCCAGAGCAGACCTATAGGAGCGATTAATGCCCTTCTCCCCCAGCCACATAGCCATGGAACAGGGATATCTGGCTCCACGCTCAGTGCTATTTCCTCTCCCAGCTCTAAAGGTTACAATGTTCTCAGATCTTCTGGTACTTGCATTTATAGTCATCCGCTAAACAAGTTCTGTCAAAAATAATCTGAGTTAAGCTGAAACACAGATTTTCTAACGGGAATCATTTTGACAGAACTGGGTTAGGAAGTGACTAAACAGGCGGTTCTGCTGGAAGATTTGAAGGTAATGAGCAGTGGAGATGAAGTGGGGTGGCAACTTCTTCGTCCAGCGTGGCTGCAGTCGCAGCAACGTGTCTGATGGCAGGGTAGATACAGGTGGAAGTCATTCTGCACATCACACCTGCCTTTTCCCTCTCCTTTCTTC
This sequence comes from Oxyruncus cristatus, assembly GCA_013399855.1. Lineage (NCBI taxonomy): Eukaryota > Metazoa > Chordata > Aves > Passeriformes > Cotingidae > Oxyruncus > Oxyruncus cristatus. The sequence continues at coordinate 911,011 of VXAY01004755.1, read as the reverse complement.
ATCTCACTGCGTTGTTTAACTACAGAAATGTTGCAGTGCAATGCCACAAGGCATTGGCTTCATTCAGTAACAGGTTTTGTGTAAGCCAGGTACTTACAAGCAGCAGTTGTTTTTGAGAGGAGGCAATAACTATGCATGGATCTGCCTCCTTTCTCGAACCAGAAAGCGTTAACTGAGCAGGGAGTTGTCTCTTTTTTTTGCTGTTTGCTTTGTGGCTGGCACTGTGTGTGTGTAACCTTTGATTTCACATCGATCCGATGGCAAGGAGCCATGGAAAGGTCCACGTTGCTCTGTACCTTCCTCCATCCTGGCTGTGCGTAACCACCTTCCTCCCCCGTGTTTTCCCTGCTGCTTTTCTGATTGCACCAACATCAGCTTAATTTTCTGGAACATTAATTCCCTCAAGTGACGTAAGAAGTGGTCACTTGCAGCTTCTGGAACAGGGAGGCAGTTCCTTTTGGCTAAAGCTGTTTGTTGCATCCACGTCACTGCAGCCTGAGCGCTCAGATTAAATGTGCTTGTGAGTCTCCTCCTCTCTGTTCCTGGGGGATATCAATTTAAGGAACGGGGCACGTGATACAGGAGATGATGTCTGTCAAAACCAGCAGCGGCACGGGCATGGAGGGTGTTGTATCCTTAGAATTCTGACAGATGAGGAGGTCCTGTGTCTGATTTACGTGTGTGTGACACCAAATCGCTTGCCCAGCGCGGGGATCTGCAGGGCATAATTGCTTTTGTAAGGAGATGTGGAGTATGCACAGAGATAGATCTGGGCTGCAAGATCTTACAAAACCCGAGCTCGTGTTGAACTCAGTTGGTGTCTGAAGTATTCCGTACACAAAGCTGGCATTGAGGATTTTAGGGTTGAAGGGCAGACGCTTGATTTGAAGGAGATAATGTTTGTTGTTGGTTTGGTTTCTCTGTTTTTTTCATGAAGTACTTGTCCCTGTAGATCCTCTGGATATACACCATTTCAAAAGCACTTATTCAGCAATAGTAATTATGGCCTAATTTGAAATAGGCTTTGTGTTGTTTCAGGTTGTAACTTTTCTGCTATAAATATATCATTGGAGTTAACTAATCTTGCTGAAATGTGGTTGTCCAGACTGCAGAAGTGGGCAGTGGAGTCACCTGCAGGCAGCAGCAGCAAGTAGTGGGAGGCTTTGGGGACTAATCTGCCCAGACACCTTTTATTTAATCTTTTAAGCTTTCTTTCTCAGTACAGCACAAAAAGCTATCTTCCCACAAATTGATTCCTGCTAATTCCAGATAAATTCTTTGTGGAGCTCTTGCTCTAAGCAGCCACTTGTTCCAGACAAAGCAAGCAGGAGCAGTGGCAGGAAGAAGGGGCCAGCTGAGAGTCTTTAGGTGCTTCAGCACTGTGGGTAATGCCTTCATAAGTAAAAAAGTGGTATTGAAAAAAAATATTATTGCAGGTCATGCTAATATATAAAACACTAGAAATAAGTTGCATGTGTGTCCAGTGGTCAGGTTGAAGGGTGGCGGCAGGTAATCCCTGCTGAAAATGCCCTGAGCGTGGAAAGAGGTGGATCCATATGGATATGTACCCCCTGGGATGGGGAAAAACAGCAGGTTTCGTTGTGGCAGAGAAACAGAACTATTGGAACCAAGAACTCTGCTTTTATACTTGTGGCAGAGTTAGTCCTCTCAAATCTCCAACATCCAGAGGCACTCACTTCAGGAACATACTGCAGAGTCCGGGTCTGGGTGTCAGTGAACAGGAAAGGAGTTAAACCCCACAGGACTGGCTTCCAGGGAGTAAATTCCTTCAGGGCCCGTGGGTTTTGTGAATGGCATTAGAGGCCAAGGGCGGCAGGTCCGTGATTTTAGAATGAAGTCAGGGATGAAGTGGAGCATGGCAGTGGCCCTGACCTACTTCTGAGGTCTGAGAGCAGCCTCAGAACAAGAGAGGGCCTGGCCTGCCTTCCCGGGCAGTGCTGGGATCCGTCTGCAGGATGGGCTTCCCTGGGAGGGGGCGGCAGAGGGAGTTCCAGACAGATCCCTCTCCTCTTGTGTTTTGTTTTCTTTACGGTGCAGACCAGATCCTTTTGACAGGAAATGTAGTGCAGAACTTGTGGGTTTTCCTTCCCGAGTATCTTTACTATCGTGTGTCACTTCCTAAACAACTCTGCATGTTTTATGGTCTGTACTACAGCAGTGTGTGTCTGAAACAGCTTTCAGGCTACTGAGGGAGAATGGCAGGCTGGATTATTTTTCTACACAACTTCCCAAAGGGAATCTGTATGTTTGGAGTTCACAGAGCTCGTTTGATCCAAGGCATTGGAAGTGCCTTCCACTGTGGGGTGAAGATTCTTCCTCAGTCTATTCAGAATCCCTTCCTCACAATCTATTCAGAATCCCTTTCCAAGTTTTGTACAGGGTGGGGTTTTTTGTTTGTTTGTTTTGGAAAGCACCACAATAAAATGTTAAAGAAAAAAATTATTGTCTTATGTGAGAGTATTTGCTAATGACTTCAGTGATTATTTTCTTGGTGTGTAGGAAATTGTGGGGAAAATCAGTTTGGTTCCGTAGAGTTCAGTATAGTTCAGTAGAGTTCAAACTCTATTTGAGCAACTTAAAATAATTGAAGCTGGGTTTAATTTACTTAAATGCAAAGAGCACTTGAAAAAATAATCGTTGCTTTTCGTAGCATTTAAATAATTCATGGGTCATCCCCCCTTCCAAAAGAAAAAGGTCCATCAGTGGGACATTTTAAAGTAGAGGACTAACTGCCACAAGTATAAAAGCAGAGTTCTTGGTTCCAATAGTTCTGTTTCTCTGCCACAACGAAACCTGCTGTTTTTCCCCATCCCAGGGGGTACATATCCATATGGATCCACCTCTTTCCACGCTCAGGGCATTTTCAGCAGGGATTACCTGCCGCCACCCTTCAACCTGACCACTGGACATAAGACTGGCGGGCAGGATGGGGTTTGTGTGGCCAGGCTGCCCTCTGGGTGTGCTGGAGCAGTGGGGTTGCACTCGGGCTCAGGCAAGTCCAGTTCTTTGTTGCATTTCCACTCTCTGGTGGTCACCGCCCCATCACAGCGCTGATTGTGGCACCCCTCGTGTGAGGTGCTGGGCCACAGAAATCCCTGAGTTACCAGTGCCTGGGCTGTAGCTTCATAAATATCCCGAGCACTCCTGTGTCAGCTGTGCCCCTGTAGATCCGATGCCTGGGTTTTTCCCTCTCTAACAGAGCTCAGTCAGAGCATCCACAGCCAGGCTTGTGGTCAGTGCATTGCAAGCACCAAAACTGGGCCCTGATCGGTGCCGTCAGACACTGCGAGCACCGTGTCCTCTCTGACCTCCTGGAAGTGACCACTGCCTCCAGATTCCTGGGAGGAGTCACAGGACTCAGCCAGGGAATCTCCAGCCCAGTGACAGCAGAACTGACACTGAGCGTTGTTGAAAGCAGGGAACTCCTGCCAGGCCCTGTCTTCACGTGGAGACGTGAGGGTTAGTGAGCCCTGGAGAGGAACTGCAGCTCCAGGGGGAACTGGGAACCACTCTTGTTCGGAATCCCATGAGGAGGTTTGCCCCTGGCACGTGGCGGGGCACAGATAATTTCTTTTGGCAAATGCTGTGTAGGTGCTTCATTAAATGATGACACAGTGCATGGTAAAAACAACAAGTTGAAGTGATCTATTTGATTTTTCATTAAGATTTGAATTCCTCAGCTGAGAAATGGTAACTCTGCACATAGAGTGCTCTGTGGTGCAGCGAGGTTTTTGTTTCCTTGACTTTGAGAAAAAGAAGTCACATAAATGATTTTACTTCTACACGTTTGTGTACTTCTATTCTAACGTGTTTAAAAAAAATCAGTAATGGGGTCATATGTGTTTCTTGAAAATGGTGTGTAGTGATACCTACAAATAGATATGTACAGTGTTGCAATGAATGAGGAAAGACTAGGAAGATAAATAATGAAAATCAATCTGACTTAATTTTAAATAATGTGTTCTTATTCTTGGCTTGTCAAAATAAATGTGATGGAAATACTGGTAATAAGAAATATTCAGTATTTTCCAATAATGCTCCCTACCCCTGTAAAAATAAGCTTTTCTATTTAAGAGGCTTAGTTCCCAGGGAAATATTTTCATATTTTTGAGGGTTTAAGTTCTGAAATGTTCTGTTCATCTTTGCTTAGTTTCTTCTGAGGATTACTTATGGTTTCAGTAAGACCATACACCAAGCTGCTGTGTTACATCTCTGGTTGGTTGGTGTTATTTTAATTGGTAATCTTGTGTGTGCTAAAGCTGAATTAACTCTTACCTTCTCTGAAGTGAACCCAGATTCTGAAATAAGTTTTTTCATATGCAGTTTTCAGCAAAAGCTGAAAATACATCAAGGTGATATCCAAGTGTCCTTAATATCAGCATGCTTATGTTCATTATTTTAAAGTAACTTAATGTAATTTTATTCAAGTGTATTAATCTAATATCATTAATCAATACAATGTATTTTTATGTTTTATAGAAAAAAAACAGCAAAACATTATTAACAACTAAGGGTTAACCAAGGTTGCTGTTGAGGTGGTTTGGGAAAAGGCTATTCAAGCATTACCATTTTATTTACTGTTATCTGTTGTTTTATATATGCTGCCGGGAGTCTTGGATTATTTTGTTTGTCTGTGTCATATTCCAAGAGTCTTTTCTGTAAAAACCTTGATGGAAAACGTCAGCAAAAAAACTGTGCAGGAAAAAAACCCAAAAAACAAAAAACATTTTGGACTGAAAATAGTAACGTTCATGTGCTTTATCAGCAAAGTAACTGTCTAGATAAGCTATAAATTACAGGGTATTTTGTATTCAATTGTCTTTTTATTGGGTTTTTTACGTAGTAATGAAAATAATAAGGCAGCATTTTGTGGGAGCCGGTGAGCCCTGTCAGGGAGCAGGCTGGAAATGGTCAGTGAGTGGGGCAAACACTGCCCCAGTTTGCAGTGCCCCTGCATTGCTGTGCTTTGGGACACGAGTGGGGTTTGTGCAGCCCCTCAGTCGTGGGACCAGCAGCTGGACCCTGATCCTGCAGCTCCCACCCAGGGCTGCCCTCGGCCTCTCATCTGCCTCCCCGGGTAAAGGCATCACAAAGGCAGCAGCAGAGCCACCCCAGGCACTGATTCTTCGGATTCCTTGACCCTTGGCAGTCAGGATAAAGTCCTGGGAACAACGCCGGGCTCCCTGCGTGGGGTGGGGTGTCACTGGAGCCGTGCTCCTCTTTGCTGTATCCCCAGCTGAGCTGATTCAGGAGGTGTGCAGAGTCTCATCCAGCTGTCTGCTGGGTGCATGGCCCCGGGCCCGGCAGCCCACATGAAGCCCAGGGGTGCTGGGAGTGTGCTGGGGGTCCTTCAACCCTGTCAGGGTGGGTGTTTCGGTGACAAAGTGAGTCAGAAATTACTCCTCCCCAAGCGTTGATAACGGAGGTTCTGTTCCTGCAGGGACCTCCTCACGTGGATGACACGATATCCCGGTGCTGTTGGTGCAGGGGCTGGTGGCATTTGCACTGCCTGTGTGTCCCTGACAGCCAGAGCATGACCGTGGGACCCTCATTCCATGCAGGAATTCCCAGCGTGGGCGGGAGGGTGTGTGGCCGGGCTGGCACTCACAGCATCGCTTGGCGTGGCAGTTCTGTCCCGGGGTTTGTAATCACCGGGTGTTTGGTCCCCTGGAGCCCCAGCACAGGAGATGGGCACTGCTGACCAACCCCCACCGCGGTGAAATGAGCTGTTACCAGGATCCTTATCCCCTCCTGTCCTGGGAAAGGGAAACTCCAGCGTGCCCTCGGCCCCCTGCGGCTCCCAGTGTTCCTGGGCTGTGCTCCAGCCAGTCCCGACATCCAAGGTGCTCTCACAGAGCTTGCACCACTTGGATTTTGGTGAGATGCCTGCTTAGGATTGCCTTATTCCTTCTGAAAGACTCCGAATCCATCTATTTTCAGTGTATGTTTATAAGCACCCTCCCCTTGTAGGGTTCTGAGGAAGCCAGGATGTACAGGGTATGGATGTTAGGATGTATGTTCCCGTGTGGTTCCTCTTCTACCATTTGGGGGGATATGGTGGCACATGCTTTTGTGGACTCCAGTTTATAATGCAGAAGAGTTATCTCTAACAGTTTTGAAGTTAAAGATCTTTTTTACCGATTTAATTAATGTAAATGAACAAATATATAAAGCTGATATTTGAAGTTAAAGATTTTTTTACCGATTTAATTAGTGTAAATGAACAAATACATAAAACTGATCTAGTAATCTGTAACTTCTGGGAGTTGTAAAACCTTCTCTTGCAGTTATTATTTCTGGGCATCGTTGTTTATCTGTACAAATATTTGTATATATGAGGTTACTGGAATGCCTTCATATATTCCAAATATTTGCATTATTTCATGCAGTTGAGAGAGTATTTTTCACACTTTTGTGACTTTTAAAAAAGCCTAGTTATTTAAACGATTGAAGTATTTTGGACTAGGAGTGTACAAAAGGCAGGCAGTTCAAGAATATCAGAGTTACCTGTTTCTGTTTATTTTTCGTGCCTTATTTGTGCAGTTCAGAAGCGACTTCCTATCTTCATTGAGTGGTTTTGGATGCAGTTGTGTGGGATACTTGAACTTCAGTAATTCTCTATGAAGCTTTGGCTTAATCAGGACTCGGTGACCAATTAGTGCAGTCCCAGTAATGTTTAAGCTCCTTTTCTCGTTATCCCCTCCCTACTGGCACTGTTCGTACAGGATAAACGAAGTGCCCCTGATGTGCTGCTAATGGGATTTGTCAGGGCTCCCAGTTGCACTGTCTGCCAAACACAAGTGTTGTCACTTACTGTATCGGTGATGGATTGACTTAAGGGCTCCTGCAGATATTTAGGGGGCCTGAGTTTTGAACGCTGAAATCTGTTGCAGCTCTAATTGTAGGTGCAGCTGCAGGAACCTCCCCACAGAACCTTGGGTTTCTGAAACTCGGGCTGGATTTGGTCCTTGGACTGATTTAAGACCCCTGTAAGCAGTAGGTGTTCTTCTGAGTTCTGCAAAACCAGTGGCACTACAGGGTGTGTTTTCAGTCCAGTTCAGAAGTAAATACACTTCCTCATAGTCACCAATAAAATCGGTGCCTAAAGCCAAAATATTCCTCAGTGTCTCTCTAAAAATAGGAAAGAAAACCTCAGTTGAAAACAATTCCATTGAATAAAATCAACTTCATTGTTTTTGCTGACGCTTTTGCATCTCTTTAAAATAACTTGATCTTGAAATAAAGCTTTTTTTTTTCAGAACAGAGGAGGTTATTTATTCTCCAAGTCTGTTTTCTGAGACTTCTGTGCCCTTAAAAGTTTTTGCTAACCCTTATTTTCTGAAGACTCAGACTAAAATGGTGACAGGGCAAGGGGGGGGGATGGTTTTAAACTGAAAGAGAGTAGGTTTAGATTAGATACTGGGAAGGAATTCCTGGCTGGGAGGGTGGGGAGGCCCTGGCACAGGTTGCCCAGAGAAGCTGTGGCTGCTCCTGGATCCCTGGAAGTGTCCGAGGCCAGCTTGGATAAACTTGGAGCAACCTGGGCTAGTGGGAGGTGTCCCTGCCCATGGCAGGGGGTGGAACAAGTAGTTTAAAGCACTGCCAAATACTTTGATCTTTGTGCAGTACCACAGGAGCCACTGGTGTCCTGTAACCAGGTCTCTTGTTTAAGAGATCACCAGATTTTGTGATATAAATGGACTGTTTTGTGACTGCTATAGCAAAAAATTATGGAAATGCTTATTTTTAAAAGGTAATTGTCTGGAACCATTTATAAAGCTGAAGAGAAAGCTGAATTAGTCTTGTGAATGCTTTTAGTGTCTTATTAAATTGTCAGATTCAGGATAATAAGGCAATTTTAAAGTAGCTTGTCTTTGGTATAAATTTGCTGCTGGTTTAGAAGATAACAAACTGGATGAGCACTTCTTGTATCATACATAATCTAAATAAGGCTGTATAAACCAATTCTTCTGGGTGGGCCCAGTAACACAAACAAACCTACATCTGCACAGTGAACAGGGAGCTGTGGGCCTTCCTTTTCAGGGCTAAAATGCAGGAGTGATGTACAGCAATCACAGAGCAGGTACATCTTAAAAAAATACATCATCATCATCAGTAGGCTCTGTTGGCTTCAGTTTACTGAGGAAAGCAAAACTGGGAAGCGTGGCTCCAGTGAGAGGACAGAAGTAATACTCACGCAGGTTTTTGGGTTACTTCTTCCCACCTTTCTCCCTTCTGTTTGCCTCTGAGGGCTCGTTCTTTCCTCCTACGTAGTCACTGTAACCAAACTCTGCTCTGAGCTCAGCACTATTTATTTTTAAGCCCGTCTAGAGCGGGAGGAGCTGCAGTCACAGCACCTTTGGCGCTACCAGCTGGGTGCAGTTGGATTAGTGAAGTGCAGCAAGAAACCACTGGTTGTTATTCTTGGCTGCTCTCTCTGAGTGTGTTGTAGCAGCAGTACTGACTGGTGTCTGGGCTTTTAATTTTCCTCTTTGAAAAAAATCTCATCTAGTTAAAATCAGCTTTTTCATGGAAAAGAGTGGGGCAGGATGGGGAGGGAGGGAGAGGTTCTGGCAGCAGATGTGTGATCAGTTGCCTGCATACCTCCCAAAAAGTGAGATTTTGGGGGGAATTGTCAAAGAACTTTGCCCTTTGAGGGCAAACCCTCAGGGAAAAGCTTCCTCTCCTGCTCAGAGAGAGCACACCTTGTTCCTTCAGCCTCAACTTCTCGCCAGTTACGTGTGGTCTGAGCCCAAGGCAGCGTGGAGAGCGTGTGTGGAGCAGGTCCTTCCCTGATCCCAAACCCTGGGCGACTTCCAAGTGTTCTTAGTTTGGCAAAGAAGTGACCTTTTATATGTTCTGAGTGTGTGCACTTAAGAAGTTGATAAATCCTGGACAAGTGAGCAAGCACTGGATAATGTTTTAAAAACAAAGCTGGATTCTCTTGCAGTGTGTGGGTCTGAGCTGACTAAATTCCCTCAGGGTGGGATAGCCCCAGTTGTTTGGAGTCAGGTCCTCTGGTTCACACTGGCCTGGCAGGCAGGGGATTTATGTCATTTTACTGGGAAACCAGTAAACATAAGACTACCTGTAATAAATCCGGCTGTGTTTAGTCCCTCTACACCTTACCCTGATAGAAAAGCAGCTGAGCCAGTGAGTAATTCCTCAGGAACAGGCCTTTTTGCCCATAAAAACGGGCTCCCAAACTGATCTTTGCCAGTGCTGTGCTTGATGCTGCCATCTGCTTGCCATCCGGTCTTGGGATGCAGCAGGGATCAAACCCCGGCTTTTCCCTGTGGTAAATGTGTGCTCCAGACTCTTTGCTCTAATTACACCCCTGCAGGCTTGCTGTTGGAACCCTTGGATGTGGATGCTGTTCTTCAGCATGTAAGGCACTACTTCTGCACGAGCTCGTGTCTGTTAGATGGAGTTGGCATTCCACAGGAAAAAGGCTCTGTAAATCCTGAAAGTGGGGGGCGGGGGGTGTGGAATTGCCTCAGTCAGGATTTTGGTGAGGGTTCATCTCTCCAGACGAAGGATGCTGTGATCTCAGATCACTCCTTTTGATCCTCGGTGATCTCTAAGAGAAAACCCAACAATAACTCCTCGTGCACCGCTGGATGTAGCCATGTCTGTACGGATCACTTCGCTGGGGGACTCGCAAGGTGTTTTCTTCCTGCATGGCCAGACTTGCCCCTTCTCCATCCACCCTTTTCTTCTTTGCCTTGTTGTTCAAGTTGTGTGTGGATTTCTGAGGACCAGCCCGGATTTGGACTGAAAGCAGTTTTCTTGGGGCACGCCGTGTAGTGATGGCCATATTTCTGTGCATTGCCAGACACAGGAATGCTTGGGAAAACTGGAACTTTTATCTCAGGCAGTTGCCCTCCCTGATTTTGTCCTCTGTCAGTTTGAATGTCATGGTGACAACTCTTCCTTTGGAGTTTCCCCCTGGCAGAGGGGAAGGCATTCCATGAGAAGTGGGAGCTGTGGGTGCCTACGTGAAGGATTCACAGAATTCCAAAGCACGGCAGGGCTGGGAGGAGCAGAACCTCGTAGGACAAGGTGGTAATTCAGGGGCAGATTGAGTTTCCCACCAGCCAGGGGGATTTTCTGTCTCCTGAGCAAAAGCAAGCTGCAGAAATTACTTTGAGGGATCTCGTCTCTCTTTAATCTCTTCGTGTTACCAGCTGTTAAAGACACGGGGAACTGCAAGTGTTTTTTGGATGATGATGTCATCAGTACATCTAATTATATAATTTCCATCTGCTGACTGGAAAGCTGAAGGAAGAACATTAAAATATCTTCCTTCCCCCC
>VXAY01004755.1:842172-900659 GCA_013399855.1 Oxyruncus cristatus | reverse complement strand
CCCCCCCCCCCCTCTTGTTGAAGGATCCAGCAGTTTAAAACATGGACCTGGATGTCTGATGTGCAGAATTCTCCTTGCACTGGTTTTCAGCTGATGGGGGAGCGCGTCTGTGTGTTCACACAGTGCTGCTGAAATCACGTTGGTATCTGATGTTTTGGAGAACAGGGACACGCAGTGAAATTATTTGCTGCCCCACCCGATTCCTAGAAAAATATTTAATTTAGGAAGGAGAGGAAATGTTGTTGCCTGAAAGAGTATCAGCTTGTGCCTGCTCTGGAGCAGCCGGGAGGCAGACGGGCAGGACCCTGAGCCAAGTGAGATAAAAGCAGTGTAACACAGTTACCCTGGACCTTTCAGGAAGCTGCTGCCAGTATGTGCTTCTAATTTCTGCAAAGGAAACAGGCCCAGAGACTCTTCCTGAATAATCCCTTCACATCCAAGTTGCCTCCAGCAGTGGTCAGAAGAGGGACGGCCTGGGGAGGACTCTCAGCTCATGCCAAGAGCACAGTTATTTTTCTGTACACTTGGTCAGCTCCCTGCTGGCTTTGACAATGCGACTTGACATATTTCTGTGTTTTACAGCTGTTGATGAATTTTTCTTTTGTGTGTTTAATTGAGTTTGAACCCACACAAGAATCTCAGCCTGCACAAATATTCGCTGGTAATTGATACCGTAGCTCATATATGGGTGGAAAAAGGTTGGGGATTTTGGTTTAGTTTTTTCATTTATTACTGTAGTGTTAGGGCTCCTACTCCTGTGTGAAGGAGAGAATGTAACTCTCCTTTTGGGTCTCAGTCCTTTTGATTTTAGTACATGTCTACTCTCTCCCTGGTCACTTCATCTACTTCACAATGAAGACTCTGTACGGAATTCTTGTGTTTATGGAATTATCTTTATTTATTTTTATGCAATTACCTTTTTATGGAATTATTTCCCCCCCCCCCTGCTCCTTTGTATTTATTTCTATTGAATTTCATTTGTGAGGGTTTTTTAGGGTTCCCCCCTCCCCCTGTTAATTTTCTTTCCCCTCATCCAGTCACTGCCTCTCATGAAGTTCTCCTGCAGTTCTTTGCCTTGAATTCTAGTTTTCACATTTTCCCAGTATCACAGTAGTGCTAAAACTTGGTGTTTTGCTGTTTCCTCCCTCCTCCTAATTCTCATTATTTAGGTTTAACAATTGTGACGCTTCTTTTAAATGCAAAGTTAAGTGCAGGGCTGGGTCTCGATGCCGGGAAGGAATCAAAGCAGGGTAAGTGATCTCAGGAGAGGCACTTAAGTAGCTGTAGTGTTTGTATAAATGAGAGAATTAAAAGAACTAATTAAAGTAAGCTGGAGCACTGAATGAACTACCCACACAGAGCTGTTGAATGCACCTCAGCCCAGACCTGCACCACGTGAACCGGGGGTAAAAATGAACAGAGAAATAAATATGTCATTGCTGGGAGTTACCACAGAACAAGCTGTTCTGAATGAAGGAATTAAATCCTGGAGAAGAGATGATTAAAAAAGTCTACCAGCCAGTGAGTTTAATTGTCCGTCCCCCCACCCTGTGCATCACACGGTGGTTTTATTTACAGGAGATGACACTAAGACTGTTAATGATTCTAAATCTCTGCTCTGTTGCAGTGACTGTTTGGTGTCGTAAAGTGTGCAGTGTACCAGGATTTTCTGTCGTGCTTCACTTCTCTCAGGGCCACTGTTCTTACAAACCCCTGGATGTTCCCGGTCCTGTCACACACACACTGTGGTGGTTCCAGCTGCATCTCCATTTTCCCTTTCTGTAGCATTTATGATCTCGGAAGATTCACTTTGGACGTGAATGAGCAGTTCAAGAGCATAAAAGGAGAACTCTGTTTAATGTCCCAGTTTTGAATGGTGGTTTTGCGTGAGTGGAGATGATTTAACTTCAAGTTGAAAAACAAACTAGTCAATCCTCGGACACTACTCTGTCACAGCAGAGATCTGGGGATGAGAGTGTAGCTTTGGTGGGGTTTTGTTTTGCTCGAGTCACAGACTGTAAAGCACCATTTGAGGCTGGGCTGACTTTGGTTTATGGGATGTTCTTTGTGAAAATTCTGTTGGTTGGGCGTTTATATTTAAGGGCTCTGTCATTTGTGTGGTACTGCAGAAAAATCCAGCTCTCCTGGAGAACAGATGGACCAATAAACTCCCCACCAGAACCTCCCCACTTATTTTAGAATCTATTTGTGGTGCAGTGCAATCAGCAGCAACAAAGGACTAAAAATAGCGTCGCTCTATTTTGGGCTGTCCTGGGGCCTCTCTGCTTTGTGCCACCTGTGTGTGACCTTCCTCATACCTGGAGGTTTGTCTTTTCCCTCTGCTCCCTGTTTTGTTGGGAACTGCTCCTGTAAAGCTGAGCACACCGTTTCCTTGGTGAGGAATCAGGAGATTAAACGAGGAATTCTTGGCTTCCCCCCGCTTTGGAGCCAGGGGAGTGTTGTTCTCTGCTCGCTGGGCCATGTTACGAGAGGCTTCAAAATTTCAGATGCCTTTTAAGAGGGTTAATATTCTTTAAATGAAGAAGCTTATAATTTGAAGAAATAACCCGGACTGAAGTTTAAAAGTAGTGGTATTTTCTGTAAGTGTTAATGAACAGTGAGAATCCCAGCTGACATCAGGTGCTTAGAGCAGTAACTTCACCTGTCTTCACACTTTGCAGATGCTCCTGCACTGGAGATTCCACTGCTTGGTTTTGAAAAGCGCTAAGCTGACTTTACTGATGCGATTTTACTGTTAGGCTTTTAAACATTATTACTTCTTCTGAAGGTGCCTATAAAAGCCAGTCGAGTGAGTTTTTACATCCCGCGTTGGTAGCGTGTTAAAGCAAATAAATAGATTAAAAGCAGTTTATAGTAACAGCTACACTGGAAATGTCAACATGCGTTAAGCAAGACAAAGCTGTGGTTAGTTACACACACAAACCAAGCGGGAGATGGGAGAGAATCAGACAGAGTTGTTAAACAGTCAGGTGGCACCGCAAAACAAGACCAGTGTCATTCTGCCCGGAGCAGCACGTTGACAGCCTGGGTGAACAATCATCTCGCTGCTGCAGGACCAGAATCTGTAAGATTATTTTTTTTCTTGGAGTTAAGAGCCTCGAGAAACTTGTTTGGGGGGCAGTTAATAGGATTGGTGTGATTTAACGTGCAGGTAGCTGCTTGTGGGGCTGCCTGATGTGATTAGGCACCCACTCAATGTTTGGTTTAGGGGAGCTGGGCATTAGTTGTTTCTTTAGGATCCTGCTTGGTTGTATTTTTCCATCTCGCAGCTTTTAAAATCTGTCTCTGAAGCTGGTTGGTGATGCAAGTCCTGTGTTCAGAAGGGAGTAAAGGATATTGAATCCAACTGAGGGTTTGTGAGATACTCAGTATTTTAAACACCGGAGTATATTTTTTTGAAAAGTACGTATACTTTTTTGGGAAGTTTTATGTGAAAGCTTTAATTTTGTCACTCCTGTTAGCTCTCCTTCCCAATCAGCTTGTCAAGTAATTCCTGTTCAATGAGGAAGGCTTGTCCCACTGTTTCTGAGAGTGGCAATGGAAATACATAGTTGTTGAAGTGTTTGGTTCTGGGCAGAATTCTTTCACTCTGTATTCACTGACTCTGTGTGTGTGTGTGTGTGTGTGCCCGCACATAATCTCTCAAAAGACCATTATTATGCACAGTTTCTGTCAGCATGTTGGGGAATGTGGTTGGGGGGCAAACCCCCCTGAGCTGCCACCCTGCTCTTCCTGCCTTTCTTGTTTCGACACAATCCCGGAGCATCTGTCATTGTTTCACACGATTTCCTGCAAAGCTGCCTGTGGCAGTTGCACTCATTCTTTATTACCCAGGGGCTTTGCTGGCTATAAAATAACGTCTCTGACTACCTAATGGCCTGATACTCAGCCCTCCCTGGAGAAGAGGGAGTGCAAAGCTGGTTTTACTTTCCTTTTTGCTGACCATGCAAACCCGACCCCGTGTGAGGGGCTTTTGTCCGCCGTGTCCGTGAAGGGGAAGAGTGTCCAGTGACGTTCTCCTTCCACGTTCCAAAGAATGGCACCGAGCAAGTGGTATTCAGATACTCAAGTTGTGCCTTAATGCAGATGACACGTCTGGATGTGATTATCTCTTTAATAACCCCTTGGGTTTTTGCTTTGTTTACCAGTTTGGAGGCCCTTTATGCCGAAACGAACTCTAAAAACGGGACAAAGATGTGATGTCTGTGGGATCATCACTGCATGTGGACACACATGACATCATTTGTATAGGTTGATGTGTGTTGCTGCCGTTCTTTTTAACTGGATTTTTTTGTCAGGAAGAATGATTTTCAGCTATTTCTGGTTGAAAACCAAAAAGCATATACAGAGCTGCCCTTCTGTTCTGTAGTTGAATAAATGAATGGTTTTTTTACTGTAAAAAATTTTCTACAAAAACCTAAATAACATCAGTTAGAATTAACTTAAAATTCCTGAGCCAAAATGGTTTTACCTGAAGATCAATATGTGGTAAACACTTCACTGTTAGTTCATTTTGTAGTGAACAGTTCCATTGGGGTTACTTATAAAAACCCTGACTTATAAAACATTCTTATAGGTTTGGTTCAAGAATTAAATTACACTTGTGGTGGGTTGGTGCCGGGGAACCCCAACCACGGTCCCACTGTACCAGTACACCCTATAACCTAACATCACTGCCTACAGAAAAACCCCAAACACAGCAGGGAGTTGTCCCAAAAAATTAAAACATCAGAGAGCAAAGAAATAATTAACTGCTGTTTAGTTGTGGGCTTTTTTCCTTTCAGATGAGTTACTGGGCAGTGCAGAGGTGTCGGTGTGGGTTTGAGGTGCACCTTGTGAGCGGTGACAGCCAGTGAGAGCAGTGGCCGGGGATGGGCTGGGGGGGGATTTCTCACACTGAGCACAAAGGATCCACACCAGTAACGTCCCAGGCAAGGGTGTTGTGCACGACGGGGCATCAGGAGAGGAGAAATGTCCCGAGTGTTGTCTGTGCTGCCTGCTGGTTCAATAGTCCTCTGCCAGTTTGGTTCCTCCAAGATCTTATTTAAAAAACACTGGAGCCGCTCGTAATTTCAGAATATCGCATTCCACTGGAGCCACTGTAACCACATGATTGTTTAAAGTTCTGTCCTTGCTTCCCTGTCTGCCTGAATTAGGGTACAGTCTTCATTTGCACATTCCAAACCCGTGAGCAGCTTCAAAGAGACGCTTTTCCCGGCCCGGCCCGGCCTCCTGATCCTTCTGGAATCACATCTCCAGCGGAAACTGGGCAGCTTTTTCAGCCTGCCTGCTGCAAGAGGGATGAGCTGTGTTTGCAGGCAGAGCTGGTGTGGTGGGAAGGCTTATCCAACTTTTAACCTGCCTTAGCTCACTGCTGGAATTCCCGCTGGCTCCGGCCATCCTGGATGTGGGTTAATAAAACCCTTCCTGCACGTCCCAGCACTCACAGGAACGGGGACTGCGGATCCCTCTCACACCAAACACTGACATTCTCCTGTTTTGTGATTAGCTCGTTAATTTTACACCAGTCCTGTACCTATGCAGACTTAAAAATTCCCCAAATGTCATGAAATTCCTAATTACATGGTGTGTTTGGCTGGATTTGGAGGCTGCTTTGCACAGGCGATGGTTTGAGATTGGTGGTAGATGAGTGTATGTGTATTTAGAAATACCACGGTAACTCTTTTTGTGTTATTTCTTGTTTTTCTGATTGATTTCATGGGAGTACTTTGCTTGTTTTATACAATACAGCTTGCATTTCAAGGAGCACTTCACATACATAATCATATTTTTAGGAGCTTCGTTTTACATGAGAGATGTCGTAACCAGGTAACACAGTTTCAGTCAATATTTAGGTTTTTCTTGTTTGCCACGTGCTCTGACTTAGTCCTCTTACCTGATAGCAGCATAGTAAGAATCTTAACAATTTATTATTTTTTTAAATTAAAATTACGTCTTTCAACGGAAGCAGTAGGAAAGTATTTACTGATGGTTGAAAAATGTTAACTGAGCTGTCCCACCCAGGTTATTTTAATTTTGGGAGAGCTGTGGGAGCTTGTTATTGAAAACTCGGAGGAAAACAGCATTTCTGACCCACTGCAGGGAACAGCCACCTTCTCCAGGAGTGGAATGTCAGGCTTAGTCAGGAATGCTGCAGGAAGTTCTAGGACACACATCTTGGATTGCAGGAATTACTGAATTTATATTCTTTTGTCAAGCAGCCAAACCCCAGGAAGTGGTTGAATTCAACTGTTTTTAATGTGTGTCTGCTTTTACTTAAATTTTTCCTTTATTCTGCTGAGAATCTACTTTAAATACTGAGGTGGAAGGTGGGCTCTGACAAAAGACTTATCCTTGGTTTCAAAGGGAAAATGAAGGCCCTTGCCCCCAGGTACAGGTGGGAATACAGGAAGCATAACCCTGACTTTTTTCTCTGACTATTCCTTGTGCTTTCATGTTGTTATCCCTTTTTTTTTTTAACCGCTTAATTCCATGCGAGGAGGGTCGGCTCTCCCTGGTGTGTTCCAGGAGGAGAGCACAGGGGCATAGGACAAATTTGGCTGAAATGGGCCGGCGGAATTAAACTCTTTTTCCTCCTGCCCTCTGGGAGGGAAGGGTCAAATGCTGGTGGTGTTTAATCCCACTGCAGAGGGGGAGCTTTTCCTGGGAGTCTGAACTCCCCCTGCCCAGGTCTGGGTCTGCCTCCCTGCTGCCCAGTTCGGCTTCCTCAGCACGGCGGGTGCAGCCCCTGCTTCTGGAAGGAGAGAAAGCCGAGAGAAATCTGCTGCTTCGAGTGACCTAAATAATTCTCCTGGTTCCTGTGCTCAGCTGTGTTCCTCTGTCAGGGCCACATTAATGGGATCAGATAATATCCAACACTTGAGGGTGTTTTTTCATAATTATCTGTTTAACCTTGTGATTGAGGGTAATGTATCTTCTCCATCTGTTACTAATTCAGCTGAAGTGAAACTGGTTTGTCTGTTTGGAGCCTGTTGGTGCAAATGCTGATGGATAATCGTGAGAAGCCATTAATGCTGTAATTAATTAACCGACTTTGGATCATTTTTAAAGGTACCAGTGCTTATTGATGTAGGCCAACAGCCTGAATTCTGGGTCAAAAACATCCCAAAGCTCTGCTAATTCTGAGACATGTTTTGCAGTCATTGTGTGAAGGAATTTTGGAGATGTTGTTTCAACTTCCCTATCCTAAAACTCCGTCGCTGCGCTTCACCCTAATGAGCAGGCTGGGCAGAGAAGCCAAGAAATTAATGGACCATAGAAACTAAATTACCCTTTCAACCCTGAAGGAAGTCTTCCCTCACACTCAGCTCACGGGCTGATCCCAGCACAGGGAAAGCAGAACCTGCTAAAGTCATTTGCTGGCACTGTCTTACCTTGGTATTACATCTGTGTTAGTTTTTTTGCAAAACCAGACTGTGCCTTGTTTCTAAGGAGTTTTCCTAGACTTAGATTTCTTTCAGAATTCCACATGTAATAAAACTTGGCATCTATCTGAAGTGATTTCCCCCACCCCCCCCGCTCCTTTGAATTCCCATGGCTGCTGGAAAATCGAAATCCTTTCTACTTTATGGAGAGAGGTTTAGAGATGGAAATTTCAGGGCTGTCTGGGGTCACTGTTGCACTACTTACCATCAGCGTCGGTGTTGCAGCAGAATAAACTGTGAGGAAGGACACAGTTAACTACCAAGTTCTCGCCAGGCACAGGTTTTTGGGTACTTCGAGAGTCTCGGTACAGTTTTGTTAAGAAAAAGCAAAGCTGTGCAGGCTCCAGGGTGTGATTAGTTTCACCTGGTTGCATTTTTGGCAGCACTTGCAGCGTGTGGGGTGTGCCAGGGCCGGGCACCAGCTCACGGCGAGGGAGCTGCACTGCTGGCTGTTCCTTGCAGCAAGGCACCGTTGGGATAGACATTCCCAGTTTTCCCAGCACTGGGAAACCATTCTGTGCCTTACTCCAGTAATTCTACCCTGCACAAAGCTGTTTCCCTGCTCCCAAAGCCCAGGCAGACACGGAGCTTTGCAGCCAGTTTTGTGTTCGTTTTTTCACTGGGGTGACCTTATTCCTGCGGTTCCCAGGAACTCTGTGTGATCCCTGTGTGTGTGTTCTCACAGAGAAGGTGTTTAAAAGGGTAAGGTGGAAATCTTGTTTTCAGCAGTCACTGGGATGTGCAGGGAGAAGGTTGACGTGTACCTCACCATCCCCACCCCAGACGGTGACTTTGGTGACTCCACACAAAGGATTACTGAGAAATCTCTCTCTAAATAGAGAAATGAGCCACCAAACCTGTCTGATGCTGGCATGGCTTTGATTTGCAAGAATATTCAAACAGTTTGAAGCAGATTTGAGAACTTTTTTTAGGTGAAGAGGGGAAGTCTTTGGTCAGACAAATTAATTTCCAGTGGGGCTTTTGCCAGCACCCTTGAGGAGAGGAGGGACTGGAGCTTTGCTCCTTGTGTCAGAAAATGTCCCCGGGGGCTGGCTGGATTTCCTCAGGATTTTTACACCTGGAAAGCCTCTCTAAGTGTTCCATGCTCTTCTCAGCTTATGTTGGGTTGTCCTATTTGTTCTCTGGGCGTTTTGGTGGGTTTTTTTTCCCAAGAAGAAACCAGTGAAAAGAGTGAGCAGTGACAGGATGTGTGGGGTGAGAGGAGCTGCTCCTGAATCCCTTGGCTCTCTCTGCCAGTTCTCAGCAGGACCTGAATTAGCAGCTTCCCTTGTGTCATTGAAATCAGAATATCCACCACCATGGGCTAAAACTTCCTTGCAGAAGGATACACGGAGCATTTAGTCGAATTTCCAGCCTTTTCAGAACTTCTGCAGCACTTCTGCTGGGGTGAAACAGCAGGGGATTCCTGCAGGATTTGGGGTACAGCTCTGCCTTGGAAGCTGGGTGACAAAACCAATCTTTACATCTGAATACGTCGTGTATTTTCACCAACACATTATTTAATTTTTATTATTGAGGTTGTTTGTTTTTTTTTTTCCCCTCTTAGCAGATACCTGTTGAGAGTTCTGTGCATGTAAAATACAGCTGTGTAGCTTTTTATGTGATGTCAGAGGTTTCTGTGTCGTTCACACACACAGTGACAGAAACAAATTGTCTCGTGGCTGGTACTTGTTGCAGATTGCTGGCTGGCTGAACAGAAGATGTTCACAACTTCTGTCACTTATGTATTACTGGCCAGTGTGACAAACCCCCTCACTTGTTAGGTTTTAATATTAATGATTAATATTTTACACTTAATTTTCGCATAAGGACTGTGTTAAATTCTGTACTCTCAGGAAACTTTTTTTTTTTCCTTCCCCTCTGAAAGCCCGTCTTAAATAAAAAATGTCTTAACTAACAGTGTTCTAAAGACGGAAAATAACGTAGAGACTTGAATCTTTATAGGCCACCGGAGCACCAAGGTGTGAAATGCCTCTTCCTTCTGGTTAATGCAGCTGTAGGTTGTGTTGGGGGTGAGAAATGTGGTTTTTCTTTCTTTTTGAAGTTTAAATGATTCCAATTCTGTTGCTGATGATTGGAGGAGAGTAACATTGAATAACTCCACCTGCTGCTTCTGGTTCTTGGGGCCTGGACGTGGTGGGTGATCCTTTGCTTCCTCGAGATGGTGAATGTTCTGCCCCTTGGTCGGTATTTTTCCTCCCTTTGAATTCTCAGTGGGCTTTATGAAGTTGCTGAATAAGCTTCATTTCACTGAGGAATGTAGGTGCAGTTCAGTTGTGTACTGAAGTGTAAGCGTTTGGTTTTGACCAGAAGTTCCAATGATGAGATGAGAAATCCATCTCCTTTCCCTGCTCCATCAATTCCAGTCATCCAGCCTGCCCTTCCAGCTCTCATTTCTCTCACTAAGTGCCAGTCCTCTGTTTTTGCAGAAATTCTTTGAATTCATTCATTCATATATTCATCATTTTCCCTTCCGTGGGTAGGAAAGGGATTCTCATGTTATTCTACTCTAATTCCAAGTGGATGCTGGTGTCACTCCACTGGGGCAGTGCACAGATCTGTGCTGGGGCTGGGACTAACAAATCCAGTTTTATTGTGAATGCAGATCATTGCTGAGCTTGAATTAAATCTTAACTGAATACAGTTCTAGTGGTTTGCTGGCTTTGGACAAATGCTGATGAAGAAACATTTATTTATTCATTTATTTATTGGGGTGGGCAAATCTTTAAAGGCACAGACACCCGATGAGTGATGTCTGGCCTGTCAGCTGGTGGGGGTTAGCAGCCAAAGCCGTGGAGGGGGTGAAGGTGAAGCCAAGTCTTGTGTGAAGCTGTTTATTGCTTGTCCCCCTCCCTGTGAACAGTGTTTGCCACATCCTCAAGGGTTTCCTGCCCCCGTGTTGTCACTTTTGCCCCAGTGCAGTTTAAGTACACAAATGTAACTCGATGGATGTGCCTAAGGAGTGATTTCCTGCGCCTGCTTTGGGATTCTGTTCCTGAAGCACAGGCAGAGGATCAGAAGGAACAGGAAAACATGTTCTTCACTTTGGGGATTTTGCTTAGTCACTTAGTGTAGTGTTTTGGCTCAATGAGCAATTTCCGAGCCTTGTGCTTGCTTTACCTTTTCCAGTGTTGAGCTGTAGAATAACAGCAGAGGATTCGGGTTTTTCTCTGCACAGAAGCAGGAGATGTTGTTTGCTAACGATGGGTTTACTGGGGTGCAGTGTTATTTCAGAGCAGTTTTCGTTTCTGTTACTCCAGGGCTGTTTAAAGCACAGGAAGGCAATTCCAGCAGTGACTCCAGAGGGATTGTTTCATCTCCTCTGTCACCGAGGAAGGTGCAGGTACAGGGATGTGCTATCTGGAGTCACAAAGTAAGACGTAAATGTCTCAGTGCTGTGTCTAACAAGCAGAGTTCCCAGCAGGAGATCTTTCGTAGCTGCTGACACGTTCCCTGCTCTTGGACACACCGTGTGATTTTCTTTGAAAGTGCATTCCCCACAAACAGACTTACTCTGAATATACGTTTGTGGTATTTATAACTTGTTATCCAAAATCGTGCCTTGCTGGTACCATCCTGCCATGAGGGACGGGGGATTTTGAATCACAGAATGCCACAGAAATTCGTGAAGGTGCTTCTGGTGGCCCTCAGTTCAGTGAGATGGGGGAGATTGGAGTTAAGAAGTGAGGGAGACTGGAAAACCCCATTTTCCATGAAGAGGAGTAATTGTGCGGGATTCTGGCAGTGGGAAATCCGCTGTGTTAGGAAATGAAAATATAGTAACAATAATTCACATTTTAATACAAAGATTAAAGGTATTTCAGCCCAATAATGTCTACTTAGGCTCTGATTTCATATTTAAAAAAAGGATTATTTTAATAAATTTAAGATTTTGGGACCTCTGCCCCAGTGTAAGTCCAACTTGTGCTCCATGTTTACCCATATAAATGAGGATTAGGTCCCTTTCTAGTCTTTTTCTTTTCTGTACAAGGGAATTCTGTGTTTGTCACATGGACAGAGAAACGTTAATAAACATGGAATCAGTTAGGTTTGTTCTGACAGGTTTAATAATAAAGATGGCAAGTAGGAAGGGGGGGTTGGGGCTTCAAGCTGTAACACCCTCCCAAGCTCTGCCAGCCTGCACTTGGAGTCAAGGCCTCAAAAAACTCCCAACCAACCTCCCTCTCAAAAAAAAACACCTCAAGGAAACACAAAAACCCCCCAAACACAGCAAAACCGCACAGACAAAACTACCCGCTGTCCACTGCACTCCACTTTCCAAAATGAGTCACTGGATTTTTCCCTCAGTAAAAAGAAGTCTATTTTACAAGCTTAATATTGTCCCTTTTTTCTGTGTCTCCTCAACTTGGTAGCCTGTTTTACAGTTCATGTTTTCTGCCTGCCCAAAAACGTCAAATCCAGTCAGAATTTCTTTCTCAGCTGGACTAACTAAGAGAATCCTCTCCTTCTGATTAATTCCTTTAAAAATAATTTAAAAGAAAACCATGGCTAAGAAAATACCTTCTCCTTTCAGCGTGGTGTCTGTGGCACTTTTTAAGCGTTCTTGTTGCGTTGTGGCCCTTTTGAAGTTTGCTGTCCTATTGAATCGACTGGTTTGGGGCGAACCACCACCTGTTACATGTTAGACTTCAATTCTGGAACTGAGATGCAAGTGTGGACTTGGCCTTGGGGCCGTTCCCGTGTGTCTGTGGGCCGTGCCAGGGAGGTCAGGGGGGACTTCAGGACAGAATAAGGGACACTTTTTACCTGGCACGGTCCTGTTTGAGGGCGGAGGGTGTTAACGGGTCGTGAGCGCCAACAGAGAAGGGCTTTGTTTTGCTGATGGTGACACGGGTGGGCAGCCCCCCCCTGCGCTGAGGGGAATTTCGGTGTTCTTTCATTCATCTTCAGTCTTAGCACTGCCAGCCTGTCCCACACAAATGACCGGGCCCTGTAACCTTGCTCCGAGTGTGCTCTCCTGCTCAGCTGTTCACGGGTCCTTTCTCCCGGCAGTCCTGCAGCCGCTGACTGTGCTGACACCCGGTACAGGTGTGTGCAGAGGGGTATCCCGGTGCCTGAGGGAGGCCTGTGGGAACACTGCTGGACTGTGCAGCCTGTTGTCCCCACACCCTCCAGAGCCCGCTCGTGTTTCCCAATAGAAATCAGCCCGCTGAGCAATCCCACCATTTCCCGGGATAGTTTCAAGAGGAGATCTCCCCCTTCATCATGGCCAGGCTTCGCGAACGAAGATTAGGGAAGGACTCTACCCACGTTTGCTACAAGCACGTTGGTGGCTAAGAAGGCCAATGTGAGACAGACAAGTCCGGTTGCAAAGGGCACAGCGGAAAGTCTCTTTGGGTGGTGCTGGCAAGACTCGGTTCTTTCTGCGCTGTCTTTTCTCCTCAGAAATGATTCTCTGTGTGTTCTCAAAAGAGGCAGAGCATTATAGATGGTGCGTCTCCAGACCTCCTGAGTGGAGGCCAGAGTAGATCAATGATGGAGGTCGATATGGCCAAGGCTGAGATGTTGTTTCAGGCAGTCCTTGTATCTCCTCTTTGGGGCTCCTCTCTCACGGCAGCCAGTGGCGAGTTCGCCGTAGAGCACAATCTTGGGCAGGCGATCGTCCTCCACCCTGGAGACGTGCCCTGCCCAACACAGCTGTGTTCTCAGCAGCACGGCCTCAGTGCTCGTGACCGCTGCCTGTTCAAGGACAGACACATTGGTCACGTTGTCAGTCCAGGGGATGTTGAGGATTGAGCGCAGACAACGCTGATGGAAGCGTTCGAAGAGTCTCAAGTGGTGGCGGGAGATGACCCACGATTCGGACCCATACAAAAGAGTGGACAAAACAACGGCTCTGTAAACACTGATCTTTGTGCTTTTCTTCAGGTTCTCCCCTTTCATGGGGCAGGTAAACACAGTGTTGTGGAGACTCTGCCTGTCTTCAGGTGCCGGGGGGGACAAAAAGAGCGATTCCTGTTCTCTGCAGGGAGCTTTCTTCCCTCTGGAGCAGTGGGACAGTGGGACAGGACCTGTGCTCTCCCTGCTGGGATGTGGTGGATCAGAGCTGGGAGAGCACACGGCATGGGATGGGTTTCCACGCCGCAGAGGGGAACATGTGCCCGCACACAGAGCAAAGGTTGAAGAGACTCTTGCTGATGTGAGAAACAAGAGCGGAGGAAATGGTTGTTCAGCTCCTTTTCTTGTGGTTCCAGGTTTTTAATCGTGCTCTGAGACATTTTCCCTAGGCTAGACAGGAAAAACTTGGATCCTGGAGCTGCAGACTGTGCCGAGGGATATCACTGGGGTTTCAGTCTCACTCATTTCCCTTCTCCCACGTTTTTCACTGGTAGCACCTGTGCTTTCTTTGTTTCTGGATTCTTCAGGAATAGGATGGGAACAGCAATAGCACAGACTTGAGTTTAAATATTCAGAAATTTTGGCAGGCTCTCAAGTTACTGGGCAGGGGGAAGAGGAACCAGAACTGGGAAGTGGTTATTTACTTTTTCTTCACCCCATAAATCACTCAAAATTTTGCAGTATTTAATTGAAAGCACGAAGGGAATGTTTCTGACCTTGAGGAAAATCCTGCCAAGTCTCAGTGACCCGTTTGAAATAATGAAGTTTTAGGGGTTGTCAGGGAAGTTTTGTGAACCTTGTGCAGTCTAAACTCTGCAGAGGTATTTTAAGTGTGGCTGCTTTGCCTTTGGACACTGAGTTCATGGAGCTCAGCTTTTCTTTATTTTTTTTTTTTTTTTTTCTTTTCATTTTCAGACAGAAGGTTGTTCTTAATTCAAGGGGGAAACTAAGGAGAAAATAATTTATATTGTAAGTTGTATCACAAGATTACTTGGTGGAACTGAAAACACAAAACCTTGCCTTTGGTATGAGAAAAATTATTTTCCCTTCTCGTGGCTTTTCTTGAATTGTGTTCTTGGAACGTACTTTCTTTAGTTCTCAGATAATTTGTTTATAATGTGTCTGTGTAAATGTTTAAAATACAACAAATCTTGGATTGATGCACAGCAATAATATTTTCCTTTCATTTCTATTTATTTGACCCTCGTGTGGTTTCAGGAGAAAAAATAACTTTTCAGACTTTTTGCTTGGTTGAGCGGGTTATAGAAGGAGTGAACTCCTGGGCTCATTTCAGATTTACCTTCTTGTTTAGATAGAGAAATTCTGCATCAGTTGGGATACCCTTCAAGCTGTTATTTTGTGGGAAAGTCAAACATCCCGTCCTGTTCTAATACTGTCATACTGGGAGTGGGTTTAGTAGGCAAAACCCCTCAATATGTTGATTTTTTTTTCCCCCCATCTTAGGATTGTGTTACTGGAGGTCACTGGTTTGGGATCTTGTCCCGTACCCGTGTTACCCCTCTGAGTAATCCCTTGGCCGAGGGATCATTTCTCCCTCTTTTGATACCAAATTATTTCAGGTACCTCATGGAGAAATGAAACTGTGGTCTTTGTACACTGTGGCTGAATTTGTTTGCTTGGCAAGAAGCAGCGAGTCCTAATTGCAGAAGACTAATCCTAGAAGGTGGTTATTGCAGAACCTGAAATTTTGGGCTTTCAAGTTAAGAAATGAGAGTGTAAGATTTACACATACAGAAGGTAGAAGAGCAGGGCGACACGGGGAAGGCCTGTAGGGAGAAGAAGTGGGTGAGGATTAAAAACTAACCAAAATGAACATGATGATGTGGGACCTGCAATTGTCCTTTTCCAAAAGAAACCATTCAGGACATGACTGGGAGCTGGAGCGCTGGAGAACAGAGAGGGAAAATGGTTGAGTGAATTGTGCATCTTTATCTTTAATACTTCATATCCCTGCTAATGCAGGTCTTTCTCCACTCCTAGATGTGATTTGTGTGCCACCTGTTTCCGCTGCACTCACTCTCCAGGGACATCCAATGGGAGGCAGCATGGAGGAGCTAAATTATTTGGAGAGGATTCAGTGATTGACTTCAATGTAAAGGGATTAATTGGTCTCTAAACTAGTCAATTAAACTGTACTCCGAAAGTGGAAAGATCACAAATGCATGGCAGTGAATAAATTAATGCATTTTTCATGGCTTTAGAATTTTCTACATGTTGCTTAATTTGTTTTGAATCATGAAATTTATTCCATTAATTGTGATCATGCCACATAATGGACACGTGTGAAATAATTTTGTGCAGCCATCCTCCTAAAGGACAGCTGGTAGCAGGCTTACAGCATGACTTTCAGGGTGTGTCAGGAGGTGTTTACAGCTTTTGCAGCCCCTTTTACAGACTGTACAGCGAAGGAGAACAAATTTTCTCTGAGACCAGGCTGTAAAATGAATGGGGTGCAGGTCTCTGGGAAAATCTGGCTGCGTTCCGTGTCACCCATTAAACCCCGAGCTCTTCGATGGAAGCGTGAAGGACGTTTCGTGCTTAGTCCTTGGTGCTTGAGCAAGGTGTGCAGTGCAAAGGAACACAGAGAGATGGAGGGACTGGGCTTTGCTTCCTTGTTTTGGGGTGTTTTATGTTTGGTTGGGTGGGGTTTTTTTAATTCAGTCAAGGTATAGTTACTTGCTTTCACTTTGCAGTAGCGTTGTCCTCCTGCCACGTTTAAGAGTTCAGCTGCAAGCCCTCGGAATATTAAAGCCCTCCATAAAGATTCATAGCCCCTCATGTTCCGTAATTGAAAATATTTTGTTATTCTCGTAGGTTTGTGATCATGCAGAGATGGCAGAAGAGTTTGTTGGTGGGAGAATTGAACACAGAGGGGAGTCAAGTCTTCCAGCACCTTGAAATGCTGTTTGCAGTTATCATCATTGAATTTTGGTGTGAGATGGTCAGAAGTTCCCCAGCTCACACGTTCCAGGAGCAGGGCTGGTTCCTCCCTGCAGGGCAACCAGTGCTGACGTTGATTTGCCAGAGAAACAAAAAATTGCCTCACAAAAACGGGTGTAGGGGCTTAATACCTGAAGAGTCTGAATTTCTTTTTGGGGTTGTGTGAATCTGTGACATAAAGCTCGTGATAAAGTGTTTAGTTCTCCTTTTCCCCTTGAGGAGCCCGTGGGAAGCAGCTGCTTGAAAGCACAAATCAAAACTGCATTAATAGTTTTTAGATCTAGAGAATAATAATCTTCCTTGTTGAACAAACCGAGTAACCACAGTTCCCCCTGTTGATGTGCTTGCTTTGTGAATGAACCCGATAAATTGAATTTTGTCTGCAGTGAATGCAACGATAACAAAGGGTGTTGTGGCCCTTCTTCTCCTTGGGTTTGCTGTGGGGTTTTTATTCAGGACTATCCTTTCTGAATGGCCTTAATCTAATATAATGCTGCTTTGGATAATAGCACTCGGCTTCCACAGGGGTGAAGGGGAGAAGGGTGCATTAACCTACATTACAGACAGCAAAAACAAGTGTTTTCCGAGGCCCTGCTGAGGAGAGGGGGGACCTTGATAGGCTGGGGGTTATTTTTATAGCCCAGGCATCCAGAGAGGGCTGTGGGTTTGTGCTCTGGTCGTTGGCTGTGCTGACAGAGCCCCTGTGCATGGCTGGGGAGCATCTCTGTCACCGAAATGGAGCTGGAGCAAGTGAACTGGAGGGGGTGTCAGCCTGGGGATTGCTGTGACCCTGCCGGTGCTGCTCCACCGAGAAAACGCGGCAGAACCTTTGTCTTTTGTGAGATCTCAGTGTGCCTGATTTTTTGAGCCCCGTTTTTAGGAGTTATGGAGAGTCCTCTTTGAAGATTTTGGACGAATTCATTTTAAAGCTGCACGCAACCCCTCCCCAATTTAAACACGTGATGCAAGTGGCAGTGACTTCCCCTCTGCTTTACTTGAGCAACCCGAGGATCACCTCGTGTTCGTGTATTATTTCCCCTTGTACTTTATCCCTCCTAGTCAGGGTTGTGGTGGAGCCCTTGGCAGCTGGTTTTGTTCCCTGTTTTTCATTTTCAGGTCTCCCTAACCTGGTTTGCACAGCACTGTGGTGGTTGTTGCAGTCAGGGTTGTTGGCGGAGCCCTTTTCAGCTGGTTTTCTTCTCCCGTTTTTCATTTTCAGGTCTCCCTAGCCTGGTTTGCGCAGCCCCGCCGTGGTTGTTTCAGCTCGGGGTTCCCACGTGAGGCGACGTTTGGTTACTGGGGAGCTGGGAGCTGTTATTTGTGCACAGAACTGCACGTGTATTACAGAAACAAATCCATATTCACAGAGCAGCGCTGCCAAACGCGCGCAGCTCAGGTTACGGGGGTGTTTAGGGTGATCGCTTCTAACAAATGGCTCTTGAGCTCCAAGACATTCCAAGGCAAAACAAATTATCAAATGCATGAAATTTTGAGCTTTCACAGCTTACTGTGGTGTAGCTCGAGGCAGAATTTAGTTAATTTTTGACGTTTTGTTGTAGAAGAATTTCTGTGTTATCCCACGTTAGTGCTCTTGTCCAGGGTGCAGTTGGGAGTCTAGTGGAGTACAGGGCAAAGAGTGGTGACGAACCTTGCTGTGGCTCTGAGTGAATCCGTGCCACAAGGACAAATTCAGAGAAAGAATTGCCTAATGTGATCACTGAGGGACTGCTAATGACTCGTGGCTCTACTCCTGGAGGTCTATTCATTTATGAAAATGAAGCTCCTAATGCAGATGTGGTTTGATACTCCCAGTACCTGCGTGTTAAATATCCTTCTTGTTCATGTGCTGAGCAGGATTCCATCACCAACCTGACTTGTAACGCACAACCACTGCAGTTATGGGATGAGACTGAAAACTGTGCTCACTTAATTTGAATAAAATCAATGCCCCACCCACCCCCAGCGGGCAACAGCTGCTCGTTCCACACAAATATTCGTGGAAAGGATAATATCCTTACTATCTGAAAGCATCTTTATGAGGGGGAAGGGAAAGCCTTTCCCAAAGCTCCAGCTCCGTGTGGGTCTGTGACCCACAGATGGCTCGTTCCAACTGTGCCAGTCATTCTAATCCAGCTCCTGTCGTGAGACACAGTAACTGATAGCTGTGTTATCCCTGATGAAACTGCCAAGGGAAGCCTGCGTTTAAGGGAACCCGGGGTTTGAGCTTGGCAGGACTGAGCTGTCGAGAAAAGGTCAGTTTATGCCTTAGGCTCTAAAAAAACGGCGTAGTTGGGTTGGCGAAGCTCCATCAGCGCCAGTCAGGCTTGGTCTGGAGTTTGGGGTTATTAATATTCAAAAGGATCCTTTTTCAGTCCTGCTTTCTAGAGCACAACTGCTCGTGGCAGTTCTGGGGTGATTTTATGCCCGTGTGGTGGTTAATCAGATGCTGGGTCTAACGGCACAAAAAGAGGGGGTTTTTTTTTGGGGGGGGGAGATTCCACATGTAGCTTAACGTGTAACTTATTCACGTTCTGAGCAAGCCATGAATAAGTGATGTGGAACAGAGGAGCTTATCTGGCTGCATTCCTGTTTTAAGGAGTATTAGATCTGTTATGGAGATGGATTTTCCAGAGGACTCATTTCCAACGCGGTGCTGCAGACGTGGAGGGAGGGGTGGGAACAGCAGGGGCTTTGGAAACTTTACATGCAGTTTTCCCTGGTGTGTTGGTATGTTGAGCATGTCCAGCATGAAATAATGCATCCATTCTTACCGTCTTCAAGTTCATTATAATTCATTTTGTAGTTGTCACCAGCTGGTACTATTGTTTTTAGAATATCTGGTAATACTGGCGCAATTATAAGCAAGTTCCTGATTTTTGAGGACGTACAACTTAGAAAGCACAGAATTTCCAGTGAAAAATGTGTGTTTGTTTTGGCATTAACCTGAAAATAACTTTAATCCCCTCCATGTTTCTTGTTTGGTGTGCTTTTATATCACGTTTTAAAGCCTATACCCTGTACTGCAATAGAAATATGGTCACACCAACTCCTGTGCTTTCTAAACAGGGTTCAGACACCACAAGGAATTGTAATTCCTGAGGAATACAATAAACTCGCACAATCACTTTTTGGTGCTCACCTTTTAAATAATTCAGAACAGTTGTAGTTCTAAATCAGCACTGTTCTGAAGTGCAGCACGAGTGCTAAAAACCCAAATGCATTCAGTAATGATTAGTGCCTGGAGCTCCACGTTGTGGCACAGTGCTGACTGCAGCACTTCCCGTTCCTCTGCCAAGGGGGGAATGCAGGTTGGGATTTCATTGCTGAGATGTTATTGTTGATTAGATTCAGTGAAAATCAGCTTTTCTTAAAAAGTTATGATTTGGCACATAAAATCTTCAAGTGATCTGAGTTTCTGTTGGAGGGAAATCACCTCTGTTTATCTGCTCATCTGCAGGTGGTATTTTTTCTAACCTGATGTGCCTTAAATGTTGGTAAGTTTTGAGTGCTGGTAGGAAGATACTCATGATCCTCACCTGTTCAGAAGAGCTGTTGGGTCCCTGTCCTTTAATCCACAGGTGCCATCCCATGGGAGGTAAATCCAGGCCTGTTTGTGGAGCAGGAACTCTCTAAAGCCATTTTGAATGTGTTGGATTTTCAGCATGAAATGTTAAACCCAAAACCTGCACTGCCACACTCTGACTTGAGCTGGTTTATTTTTCTGTTATCAGGTGTATTGACCAGCTCTTTGTGCCATCTGTTGCTAAATTATATTCTGATAAATGTTCTCCTTTATCCAGGCCCTTTCAGCCTTCCTGCTTTTACGCCACGTTGCCTTTGGTATTAACTGATATCAAGAGCAGAGAAAATAAATACATTGCAGTGGCCATGGCAGCCTCCTGCCTGATTCAGTTATGGGGGGGAGTTGTGTGTTTTGGATTATTTCTTCAGGAGTCTGGGAATTACTTCAGTTCATCTTAAAAGTCGTGAGAAGCAGTTTTAGCTCAGAACAGCATATTCTGACAGGTCACATTAGATGCACGTGTGCAGCTAATAATAAATCAGTGAATTTCCATGCTCAACATGCAACACTTATTTAATATAGAAAAATAAGGGGTTTGTTGTCAATATCTATGGGAGAGTTTCCCCTGTTATGGGGAAGTACTTCGCTGAGCATCACAGGAGCAAAACTACTTCAGCTGTACGTGGAAGGAACTCTCACAGTGCCAGTACACTGGAGGAGCCCCTTAGAAATTCAGATTATCCTTTCTTAAAACCCAAATATTAGCCTCTGCTTTACTGTACTGCAAAACTACACTCATTTCTTTCTCGGGGTAGGTTTGAGGGCAGGGAGGAGATGGGTGTCACTGCAGGACGCGTTCCCTCCGCGCTCAGAGAATAAACCCCAGTGTCCCTCGGGGCTGGCAGGTCATCCTGGCTGTACATCCATGGATTTGTACGGAGGGAAGGATGGGAGCTTGTTGGAGATGGCATCAGGAGAGAATCCCGTCGGTGAGCCACATCCCGGCCTTGGCAGGGGGCTCTGTTGGTGACAGCTGAGGGAGCGTGGAGTTAATAACTCTGTAACACAGCAAGTGTTGAGATAATGTTATCTCAGTGGTTGCTGTGACCTCAGAGCTTTACTCCACCACTGCCAAAACACTGAGGGCAATATAATGTGTTTATACCAAGTGTACATCTCATACCTTAAAAAAAATCCAACAGGACATGTGAGACAGCATAAGGATTTATAAATACAATTATTCAAAGGCCTGGTTGTTCTGGGAACTGATGTTGTCTTCTCCCCTCTTTTTATTTCTTTGAGATGGGGAAGAGAAAGCGATAACAAAGGGACAAGGAATCATTGCCAAACGATATGATTTTAATCTGCTGCTTGGCCTCTGTGTTCTTACTCGGTGCCATGCAAAGATGAGTGACTTGGGGCAGAGATGAGTCAGAAATCCAGGCTGCTTTTCCTGTGTCACCAAGTATCGGTTTCCCTTGAGACACTGTTGCTCATGTTCACGAAGAAAAGATGTTTCGGGCCCTGTGATACAGGGAAATAATTGCCACACCTGGGTTCAGCTGGTCTTCCTTGGCCCTGGGACAATCCTTAGCCCTGGGACAAGCTCCAGCTGGAGGCAGGGCAGTGCCCAGCCCTGTCTGCAGCTCCAGCTCACAGAAAATGCTGAATCCAGGGTGGCTCTGAGTCTCTGGTGGCCAGGGGTGAACGTTTGGGTTGACAGAGCACCAGGAGTTCCAGGTTTGTGTTCCCCATATTTGTGTGTGGATCTGTCCGAGGCCACAGCAGAGACCCTGGCTGTGAGGGCTCCATCCCGGTGCAGGAATGGGTTTTGTGCTGCCTGCTATTTGTTGGGAAGTTGCTACATCCAGAAAAGTCTGGAATTGGCCGTGTCTGGAAATGCTTTTTGTTTTGGTTTAGTTGTGGTTTCTGCAAAAACTGTTCCCAGTTGTGCTGTGATTCTTGAATGTGTGTTGTGAGCTACCAGAGCTGTCCTGAATAACTCCCCGTGTCTGACTTCAGCCTGGGCAGGGTTCAAGTTCCAGCTGGTGGGCAGAGGGTACATTATGGGTTACTGCCAGGCACGAGAAGTGCCACCTGAATATCTCGCCTCTCAGACTCTGTGGGCATTGCTTGTCCCACCAGCCAGGCCCTGCTCTCATCCCACTGCTCTCCTGGATGCTCCTGCCTGCTTGGGAGCAGTGCAGCCAGCCCTCTTCCCAGGGGGTGCCTGGGAATCTCTGTGGACAATGCCTCTTTTTGAACGTGTGATTTCCCCTAAAGGCCAGAAAACGTGTCCTGGCTTTTTTCCATTTGCTGCCTGGTCTCAGTTCCAGGTGCTCTCTGCTCCCTTGGGGTGTGGGAGAAGCTTTCCCTGCTGGCACAGCTGCCTGGTGTCCCTGCAGCTCCCGAATTGGAGCGTGGTCCCTCCTGGAGGAATGTGCTGGAGTTCTGGGCACGGGCAGAGTGCATCATTCCTCTCAGTCGAGGAGAATTGCACTGTGCACTGCCCAGAATTTAAGGCCACTCTGCACTGCAACAGAGGTTCTTCTGACTGACTTCTCCAACATCAAAGCCTTTCTTCTCGTCCCACTGTGGGAGCTTGTTCAAATTCGAACTTCACTGAGGGATTTTTGTTTCCAGATGATTTAAGAAGAGGTGACTTTCATCCTGGATTGTTAATTTACTCTGATTGTTCAAGGGTGTTACTGAGTGTTGGGGTGTCCAGGTGCTGCCATCTCTTGCCCAGACCCCACTGTGACCTGTGCTGTTGCTTTAGACAAATTTAAAGGAAATCATTTGGTTATACTCTCACTCTTACGTTCCAAACCTGCCTTTTCATGCCCTCTTTCTTGTAGTCCCCATCAAACAAGTGATTTTCTGAGACTGTTTTCCTAATGCTTGTGCCTCGCTGCTGCCTCTTTTCTGAGATCCGACCTAATAAAACTATTTTAGGGCAACTGTGAGTTGAGGGCTTTCAGATCCCAGCCTTAATTTTGAGGAGAATTAGAGCAGCAATACAGTTTATTGGTCATAAAATATAATTAATTGTCCAGAGTCAGTGGCTTTGTGGAGAATTGCTTATAAAATAAAGGAGAGGAGCAAGAGGCTGCCAGCAGCCCGGAGGCAGGGGAAGGGAGCTCAGCCTCCTCTGTAGAGACATAAATAGCTAAAAATACTCATCTTGAAATTGTTCTAAAAATAGGATTCTCAAATCTTCACCATGTTTTTCTAAGGAACCTTCAGCGTCACTCTTGGCATGTGGCTCCCACTGCACTTCCCAGGTGTGTAAAGAGGGACAAACCAAGATCAGAAACTGTTCCTTGCAGGAAGGATTCCAGTCATTAAAATAACAACCACAAATTCACACCGTGAAAACTATTTTCAAATGTCCCTCTAATAAGGAAGAGAATTGGTGATGTTCAGTTAAGGTTTTTTGTGGGTTCTTCTTCTTCCCCAGATCCCAAAGTAGTTGTTACTGCCGGGTTTTATTATTATTGTTTTCCTGAGGTAATTGATTTCCACGTCTGTCGTGTCTTTTAAAATCTGTTGTGAGGTACAGTTTGACTTTGTACACACGTGTGCTTCAGTACCTACGCTCCAAACTCGATTTTAAGTTGGCTTTTTTGTCACTGAGGTGATTAAAAGTCATCTCTTTGCAGTTTGAATTCCAGTTGGTACTTATACAAACCTCCTAATGACTGGAAACAATAGTTGAACCCATCAGATGTTCTCCTTACTCTGCCAATGTTGTGCTGTTGAGACACAGTCAGATTTTCATAATCCTCATCTGATTTTTATGTATATGAGCAAATTTAATGTAACGTTACTTTCTTCGAGTCATTTATAGTGACTGAGGGGTTGACATTCGTAAAGATTATGAGAAGTCCTAAATATCACATCGACAGGGGATTCAGCTGCATTTTTAGGCATCTCCAAAGTTATTTGAGGTAATGAAGATCCCAGAGGAAACAGCTGAAAGGCAGTTGATGGCAGCTGCAGGTGATTAGGTGCCAAATTGAAGGTTTGACACTTTATTTGAAGGTTTTTCTGTGTTACAGGGGGAAAAAAAAACCCCTGCAATTCTTAGGAGAAGGACACAGGTCTTTTCTTTTATTGCGAAAGGTTATGTGACATTGCTATTTCTTTGTACTTCTGTCAATAGGTGCCTTCTGTTTCACAGCTATTTTAATTTTAGCGTGTAGGTCTCAGTGAATATAGTGGAAATATTCTCAGAAGTGTGTGCCAGGGCGTTCTGCTGGCTGAAGAGCACAGTGCTCAGCATTTTTCACCCCTCAGCCCTAAAAAATAACATATATTCTGTGTATGTTGTAGACATTCTCTTTAGAAGGGTGACATCCTGACCATCAGGCACCTGGGAAGGAAGGAAAGGTTTCTGAACAAGTGCCTGTAAAAAAGAGGCAGTTTCTGCTCAGTGTGACCAGAAACCTGTCACGGATTTGCAGCCTTTTAAAACGTTCCCAATTTTTATAAAATAGGACGAGAAGAGCAGGCCTTACTTGAGTCTGTGTTGGGATTTTTCTCATGGAAAACTGCTGGCAGCTGCCCCTGTCTGTGGTGGCACTGGCTGCAAGAAATTCAAACCCTCAAACTCTCACTGGCAGGGCTAATAGCAATAGGGGTAATACTGAATTAACCCAGCTGAAATATATTTCCAAAGAAATTCACAGAGAAATGGCTGAGCATTTTCACTTCGTACCACACCCAAGGCATAAATAACTAAATTTTAATGCCCCCAGTATTTGTTTTCCCAATGCATTAGGTGCTTCAGTCTGGTCCAGGTTTCTAAGTTGGAGCTTCTTCCAGGGAATACGTGTCCCCCTGGCTCAGGAACGGCTGGGGCCTTGCTCAGCGTGGTCACTTGGCTTTCACACTTCTGTCCCTTCCTCCTCTCCTCTGGGTAACAGTTTTGACTCAAAACCCTGACTGTGACCACTCTTTGTTCCTTGGCTAAGTCATTAATACGCGCAAAGGGAATGGACAGTGCAGCTGTGCGGAGTTAGTGACCTTCTCTTGCTGTACTTGAACAGGGATAAACGGCCGAGGCAAGACTTTGTAGAGCAGGGGAGAGAGTTTGGAAGCCGTTTCCTGTGCCCTTCGGGTGGTTCCTGATATTTTGAATATCTGACCAGAAAGAGTACAGACAGGAGTGTGTCTGAAAACCTCCAGAGGTAGTGGGGGGGCCTTCTCAAAAGCCTGTCAGCCTCAGTTTTTGAACCAGGGTGAAACAAATGTAAATAAAGTAAAACAACAAATCAGTCCGAACTGCTTTTAGGAGCTCCAGTCTGACCTGCATTCTGTGTTTAGGTGGTTTTGGGCGCCTTTGTTGGTGCAGAGAGCAGTGGATCCGGGAGGAAAGCTGGGTATTGATGATGCTGGAAGGCTCCAGGGAGGAGCTGGCTGGTTTTGGAGGCTGGGTTTGAGACGTATCTGGATGTGCTGCAGAGCAAAGTGGGCTCCAGGTAAAGCCTCGTGCTCAGGCTGCATGGAAGGCTGGGCTGCTTTGAGCTTGGGGAGCGTTTCCACTTGGATTTTACTGGGAGATCTGGCTCACGTTTGCAGTGAGAGTGATTTCTGCAGCCCGGTATTTAAGGAATTGTGAGCTGTGCTGCAGACAGAAATGTCAGAGGCGGGATCAGCGCAGTGTGCTGACAGCGTTTCCTTGGAATGAAATTCCAGTTTGGTACCAAAGCAAACGTTTTCCTCGGAATCTGCCAGGAGCTTGGGAGGAATGGAGGAAGTCCCCAGGCCTTGATCTTTATTATTTTTGGTCCTGAGAGCTGAGCTTATGGCAGTGACTGGAACCAGAGGAGCTTAACTCTTCAGTCACTGCTGCTCCTCCAGCAAAGCCGGGTGGGGGAGCCCAGGGACAGAGGGCTTGGAGCTGGATAGTCTGAGCTGCTGGGCAGGGAGTGCTTGTGCCAGCAGGGAGAGCAGCCCCAGGAGCTCTACTCTGAAGAGCAGAAATATTGGAGTGATGGAGTTTTGTTGGGCTCTTTGTAGATCTGAGCCTGATTGAGTTTGGATCCAGTGCTAGAGATGATCCATCTTGCACTAACAAAGTGTTTATTGCTGGGCATCAACAGTAATGTTCATTCCTATTATTCTCTAATCTGGCTTATTTGCAGGAAAGCAAAGTGGGCTCATACTGTATTTGGGTACCTTATTCCCTACAATTAGTTGTATACACTTTTACTCCGAGACTAAAGTTCTGATCTTAAAGATTAATTCTGGTGTTAGGTGATTCTCCATCAAAAGGCCTGGCCTACATTCCCTTCCCTCCAAAAACATGGATCCTTCAGCCCCTGGTTGTGTGCATTTCTCATTCTCACCGTGTTTGTGGGTAGCTGGGAGTGTTACATGGTTTGTTCCTGCCAGACCTCTTTGCAGGAGACTTAAAAGGGTCCCTGTGTGGTCCCAAAAGGCAGTTTTTTCCCTTCAGTTCAACAGCAGCCAAGCAAGACCCCCCCAGTCAAACCCTGTAGGAAGCTTGCAGAATCCAGAGGATTTCTGTCATATCCTAAGGACAGGGGTTGAAAATAACTCCTTTACAAATAGCTTTGCTCTCTGCTTTAGGAAGGCTGACCTGCTGCTGTGGACTCTTTGCAGACATTACCCCACTTGATCTTAGACCAGATTTCTCTCGGGGTTTTTTTTATTTGTTAAGACCTTTTTTATATTAAAGGCTATCATCCTGTGCAAGGAAACTAGTGGGCTTTGATTAAATAATTGGGCTTTGTTTTAATTTTGTATTTCTTGTATGTGCAGAAATCCATTGTTCAGGGGCTTTTATTACATGAATTGGTTTGTTTTTCCTCTGGGGGCAAAGCAGCTGGATAGAAATACCTGGAATCTGTGACCCGTTTTGTCCCATGTCCTGTTCCCTCCCTCCCTCCTTGTGTCAATTAATATTCTGTTTCCTTCTTCACCACTGTGGGTGGTGCAACTTCTGTCTCTCATGAAAATTGAAATTAATGAAACCTCTTATTTCATGGAATTAAATTATTGCTGCAAAGTACTTCAGAATCCAGGATGGCAGCACCAAGGAGGTGCAGTTGTCTCCTGTCACTTAAGTCACCTTTTCACTCCAGATTTTTCTCAGCTGACCATTTTCTTGGTGTCTTTTTTGGTGGTAGGATTTGAGGCTCACAGGGGAGCGAGGACAAGTTGTTCTGCCCAGTGTCTAGAATTGTTCAGAGATTTAGTGAGGCTCGGGCAGCTCCCTGTTCTGGACCATCAGTGCCTTTGTTTGAGAACAACTGGCAGTAGTGGAGCAGTTGGGTGACTTCAGCACTGGAGTTCAATGGTTAGAGTTGCCTGTGGTTCTTCTTTTTGGTGAAGGGAGTGAGAGCTGTCTCTAAAACCCGGGTTCCACTAAATCTGGCCCAGAGCCACAGCCAACTTCCCTAAAACTGTGCACAGCTATTGAACTGGGCAGGAAGGTTGCTGCACGCTTCCCACTGCAACTCTGAGCATTTCCAGTTGATTAAAATGATGATAAAAGGCACGAAATGTGTTTTGTTTTCTTTTTTTTTCTTGTGGCTTTCTGGCAAGGAGCATTAAGGCAAATAGCTTGCTGTGATGGGAGGCTGTTCTGTGGGTGGAATGGAGTGAGGACATTTTCAACACCACTCATTCCACATGAAATGGGGTAATCAGTGGCCAATCCATGGTTCACCTCAGCCCCCTGTAAACGTTTTGGAATATTCATGTGCTTCTGTGTTCCTTAGTGCAGATTCTCATGAGGTATGAGGCAAACACCTTTCAGGTTCCCTTTTTTATTCCCTTGGATAGAACCGGAATAGCACTTCTGAAAACCCCTGTTTTTATTGCTTGACTCCTGGTTAGAATCCCATTTGTTTGTGATGAACGTATCATTTTAAACAAGTAGGAAGACACATCCCTGAGACAGCTGCCAACACCGTCGGTGATTTGTGCAGTGACAGATCGTTCTGTCACATTTGATTATCAGTCAGCAATGAGCCTCAGGACAGGAGGGTGTGTGTTTGGAGTCACAGCCTCCACACTAATAAAGCTGTTTCTCTTGCAGTGAACACTTGTCCTGTGCCTTCACCTTCTTCCTGCACGGGGAAAGCAACGTGTGCACGAGTGTGGAGATCGCTCAGCACCAGCCCATCTACCTGATCACTGAGGAGCACATCCAGATGGCACAGTCCTCCCCCTCGCCCTTCCAAGGTAGGGCAACTGGGCTGGGAGCTCTCGGGGATTCAGGGGCCACGCTGGGGTCAGGTTCTGCTCAGGCAGTTGTGGATGGAAGGAAAAAGGTTGTCAGGATTTGACACTGGAGCCAGCCCTCCGTCGTGTGGGATCTCTCCAGCGGTTTCTACCTGTTGACACTGGTTTTAAAGGTGCATTCTTTTAACAAGGAAAGCAAAGAAATGAATCATTTTTGTTTAAAAATGCTTACTGTTTAAGGCAGTGAGTGCACTGATTCGATTTTGTGTCTGGGCTCAAATCTGAAGCTGCAGTGCTACGTGAATACGGATACTGAGCTTATCTGACTTGGGAGTGCTTTCCATTCATACAGAACCATTTACTGATCTATTTCAAAAAAAGGGTGTGAAAAAGTATCAGAAGCAATGAAAAACTTGAAGTATCCGTGACTGTTTACTTGCCAGTGTAAGAAATCAGAATTTTACAGAATTCAGTTAATGGCTTATTAAATTCGTGGCGCAGTTTTGGTGTGATGCTCTACATTACAAAAACCCCAAACCCTTCAAGATTTTGAGTCATTGAGTTGTGCTGTCTTTACTACAGTCTGAAATTGTAATTTCAAAGCAAATAAAGCAAGAAATCTTTATAAAGTTCAACATAGAGTAAAAAAAACCCCAAGGCTGCACCCAGAGACGTATAAAAGGATCATTTATAGAGATATTAATTTCTAGAAGCTTTACTGAAAAACATTTTGTTTCTAAATGTAAAGCTTTGACAGAGACTCAGGCACTTAAATTATTTATTCCAGTGAGCTGAATTCATGACTCTCTCAAATCAAATATGGCTAAAAGCAAACCTGAGTGTGAATGGAAATACCTGCTGTTGAACAACTGGTTTTCCTTATTTGTTGTGACTGCATCTCCTTCATGTCTTGGGATCTGTAAGAAGTCTCATGTTCCTGTCCCCTGTCCTTCCATGCTGTTTCACTACACTGGAATTAGTGGAAATTCATTAGTTGTGGGAATTGTTATTGGCCTAAACGGCAGAAAGGTCCCTTCCTAGCTCAGGAGGAGCTGTGCAGGACCGGTGCAGGTTTAGGTTCACACCCTGACCAGGTTTGCAGCAGCTGTGCCTGGAGCCAGATCCTTCCACCCCCGGGCAGAGGAGTGGAGCCAGAGCAGAGCTGCCTTCCCCAGCTGGATGGGGCTGTGCAGGGGTGCAGGTCCCCACACAGCTGCTGCAGGGCTGGCTCTGTTCCTCTGCAGTGCTGGTGAGTCCCTACGGGCTCAACGGGACCCTCACGGGCCAGTCCTACAAGATGTCGGACCCGGCCACGCGGAAGCTGATGGAGGAGTGGCAGTACTTCTACCCCATGGTGCTGAAGAAGAAAGAGGGCATGAAAGAGGAGGAAGAGCTGGGCTATGACAACGATTTCCCCGTGGCAGTCGAAGTCATTGTTGGTGAGTTCCAACATTTTCCTCCTCGTGATTTGGGGGGAAAAAAACCCAAACTAATTAATCAGAAACAGCCATTATAATTTTCCTATATTCTCTTGCAGCTCTCTTGACACTGGAACATCTGACTAGTTATCTTGCCTCAAGCTTTTGTACTCCCTGTATCCCACATGCTATTATTCACAGTAGTGAGCTACTTGTTTCAGCTCTGTCCTGGTTGCAGAGGGTTAGATGTGCATTAGTATGGAAATTCCTCAGCTCCTTTTATATTTCACATAATAAGTTTTGTCAAACTGACGTTGGAAACAAGTGCAAGTAGCTGAGGCTGCTGGATATTATCAGTTGTGTTTAAGACTTGTGGTTTTCCCTCCCTCTCTCTGCAGGTGGTGTGAGGATGGTGTATCCTTCAGCCTTTGTTCTCATCTCCCAGAGTGACATCCCCGTGTCACAGAGCGCTGCCAGCGCTGGAGGCCACGTAAATGTGGGACAGCAGGGGCTGGGAAGCGTGAAGGATCCTGCCAGTACCTGTGGGATGCCACTCACTCCCCCCACCTCTCCAGAGCAGGCTGTTATGGGTAAGCACTGAGCCTGGGACGTGGAGTGCCGAGCACTGAGGGTTGGGATGTGAGCAGGGGCAGATGAAAGGCAGGCAGTGGACTGAAAGTTAGAGGAGAACTTCCCCTGTAGCCAAGGCTTAAAACACCCCCAAAGAAGACACACCTTTAAACAAGGCTTGGAGAATTCAGTTAAGCTCCGTTTTCTGTAAGTGCACCTTGTCCAGGGGTGCAAAGACCTGAGAGGTCTGGATTCTGACGGTTATTTGGGCAGATCTTGCCAGTTTCTGAAGTGTTGGTGTCCTTGTTGGGATGGTGGTTGATTCTTTGTGGTACAAGAGCACAATGAATTTCCCCTGAGAGAGGGGGAATGTAGGTTTGGTGTTGGGAAGGAATCCATCCCTGTGAGGGTGGGGAGGCCCTGGCACAGGTTGCCCAGAGATGCTGTGGCTGCCCCTGGATCCCTGGAAGTGTCCAAGGCCAACTTGGGTAAACTTGGAGCAACCTGGGCTAGTGGGAGGTGTCCCTGCCCATGGCAGGGGCTGGAACAAGATGGGCTTTAAGATCCTTCCAACCCAAACCTTTCTGTGATTCTATACAAGAGTATGTAGCTCTTTTTATAAAGAGCTAGAAATTCAGCACTTAACCAAGCATTTATGTTGGTACAATAGAAATCTGCAAATTCCGGCTGCTCTTTTTGCCCAACACGGTTGGGTTTTGATTAAAGACCTTTTGAAAGGAATTCCTAAGCCTGTGGAATGGGTAAGAAGGAGCTGGGCTTCCCAAAGGAGGTCTGACACAGGCTGGCATCACGTGCAGATGGCACAGGGAGCCCTGCATGGTACGTGCAAGGCAGTTCCATGTTTTCTGGGCATACAGTGTGTCCTTTCCCATGGATCCACAGTAGTTCTGATCTTGGCAGCCATCCAAGTGCTTGGCATGTGGGGTAGGTACTAGATCCTTAATATCTTGGCTTGTTCAAGTGTAGATGTGTACCCTGTGTCTCCTCAGACATGAAAAACCTGTCAGCCTCTGGAATGCAGACAGGACCTCAAGATTAGTGGCTGTCAGTGTGGTTATGCTGGAACAAATTCAGAACTGCGGTTTCAGATGAGAACTTGGGAACAGAGGTGTCAAACATCTGTTTGAGTGCAGACTTCTGAGAGAATAAAGAAAAAAATAACTGAGGTAGAAAAAAAGAAATTCTGTGAGTTTTTTCTTCTCTGAAGATGTTTTGAAGGCGTTTTTACAACTAGTTATTTTTTTTCCCCTGTGTAGATTATGTTCTGAACTTGCTCTTTACAGACCTCCCATTACCAACAGAATTACGAGGTAGTTGAGATTGTCTTGCCCAACCCACCTGCTCAAAGCAGGGTCAGGGCAGGTTGCTCAGGGCATTGTCCCCTCAGGTTTTGAGCATCTCCAGGGACAGACTCCACATCCCCTCTGGGCAGCCTGTCCCAGTGGCTTCCACCTTCACCGGAGAAAGTTTGAATGGAATTCCTGGTGTGTCAGCTGATGCCCATCCCCTCTTACCCTTTCACTGGATGCCAATGGTGCCTACAGGAGACAGTCAAAGTATTTAGTATTTACTGCTAATAATGCAGAATGCGAGATGTGAATTCTCTTGGAATAGTGTTTTTCAGGGGAATTGGTGGTCAAAATAAGCAAAAAGCTAATTAGTAACAAACTGAAGCAAGACAATCAACGTTTAAATAAGTCTCTATTCAAGTATTGATGCGTGTTTTAATGTGCTATTGTATTTTTCAATTTTTCAACTTGTACAATATCACAAGGGGGATTCTCTTTCTGAATATTTATAAACTATCAGTCATATAAAAGTGTTCTTGTTGCCCAATCTGGCAGTCACAGCTTCTGTTTGATCTCTGCTATTGTTTGAGGGCAATATGAATTCCTGTCACAGGGGGGCCTCTCCAGCAAGCAGTGAAAGGATTTCCTTTATTTTATATCAAAAAAACATTTTAAAAGACCTTGAAAAACTGGAGAAACGGATTGGAAAAACATACCACACAGTCCAGAATCAGAAAATGGGATAAATAAACCGGGTTAGTCTGAGGCAGGTGAACAACACTTCAGTTCTGCCCAGTGCCAGTTGAAATGTGGGCTCAGTGCCGTGTCCAGTTTGGAAAAGATGGAAAGAATTGAAGTTGTTTAGTCTAGAAAAGCAGAATTTGGAGGAGAGATGGTGTAACAGCCTTCAGAGAATCAAAGAGCAACCAGTATGCAATGAACCTAAACTGGAGCAGAGCAAAACTAGGTTGAACAGGAGGGAAAACTTGCTGTGAGGAAGGATGGTGAAGTGTTGGAATAAATTGGCTGTTGGGAGGCTGCAGGAGGTCCATCAGCAGAAGGGTGGTGGGTTTTGGGGGTTTGCTGGGGGCATTTTCTATGTTTGTTTTTAAGGAACAGGTTGGTCACATCTATTAATCCAGCATTGAGGCAGGGAATGGACTAGATGATCTCTTTAGGTCTCTTTTAACCATATTTTCCCCCATTTCCTGAAGTGTGTGACAGAACAAACTGCTACTGGAACTGGGGAATGGCATTTTTCACCAGTGGAGCCAGACTGGGCCCCGGGGGCTGTGCAGTGCCCTCAGTGAGGGGCTGCTTGTGTCCTCCCCTGCTTACCCCACTACCTGACACAGATGTCTGTGTGGGTTCCAGCACTGTGCCAGTGATTTCCATGGATGGAACTCAGTGCTCGAGAACAGAAGGGGTTTGCCTGCTCTGCAGTTCTGTCTCATGC
Organism: Oxyruncus cristatus; assembly: GCA_013399855.1. NCBI lineage: Eukaryota > Metazoa > Chordata > Aves > Passeriformes > Cotingidae > Oxyruncus > Oxyruncus cristatus. The sequence continues at coordinate 867,858 of VXAY01004755.1, read as the reverse complement.
TCTGCTGTGTATTGCTGTACTGTACAGCATGAAAATATGACATAATTATAGAAACCAGTAATTAATGCACTCCGGTGTAACTTGAAAGCCCTGGTAGCTCCTTGGTTGTCCTCCCATCCCTCCTATCCCTCTGTTCCCATCATACTTTTCTTTGTTTTCCTCCTGCTATTGCCATATATGGTGCATCTGGGATTCTATAGCAGAGTACAGAATGTTTGTTTATATGCACATTACGTTTGTCTTTATACTCACATTCCTTCCCCCCTTTGCCAAGGGAGGATGGATTTGTTAATTCTGAAGTTTTGTCCTGTTTTTCTTTGATCATCTATCAAGTTCCCAATATTTTAGAACATTTAAAACCCAGTGAAATACATGGTTAGAGCCACAAGCCTCAGCGTGTCCAGGGTTTTAGGGCTTGACTTTACAAGAAGATAATCAAGGAAGGTCTAACAGGAGAAATAAATATATAACATGAGGAACCAAAGAAGATAGAGGGTTAGGCAGCTTGTGCACAGCTTTAAAAGCTGTGTTTTGCCACTCAGCTGATGGGAAGGAGCCGGATGCCCGTGTGGCTGCAGGGATGAGCAGCAGCGAGTCCCTTCATCAGCTCACGCTTGCATTGCGTCAGGCAGGAGGACAAAGTGTTCTGGGCACTGAGCTGACCTTGTTAAAATGCAGCACATCCTTCCTGGCTCTTCCCTCCCCAGCCTGGGTGGACCCAAAGCTCCCTCTGCTGCTGCAGCTCGGGCTTGGCAGGGCGGGTGTGCGGGAGTTCAGGGCGTCTGAACAGAAACTGTGCGCGGGAGGAAAAGAAACATCTGCTGGTGCAGTCCCTGGAACGGCTTCTGCAGCACGGGCAGGGAGAAGTGATGGGCTCAGCATAAACCAAGGGCTTTCAGGCTCTCAGCCTGTTGGGGTGAGATCTTTGTGTGTTATCTCTTCGATAATCAGCACAGGTAATACATCCTGAGACCCTCACATACTGTGTTAATAATGTGTATTGTATGTACTAATGATCAGCTGCTGAGAATTTCTGTACTTCTCAAGTCTAAAACTTACCAGAAGCCAAACTTGCTCTGGTAATTCAAGCATGTTATAAAGAAATAGCATAGAATCCCAGAATGGTTTGGGTTGGGAGGGACATTAAAGCCCATTTTGTCCCCCCCCCTGCCATGGGCAGGGACACCTTCCACTAGCCCAGGTTGCTCCAAGCCCCTTCCAGCCTGACCTTGGACACTTCCAGGGATCCAGGGACAGCCACAGCTGCTCTGGGCAACCTGTGCCAGGGCCTCCCCACCCTCACAGCCAACAATTCCTTCCCAATATCCCATCTCTCCCTGCCCTCTGGCAGTGGGAAGCCATTCCCTGTGTCCTGTCCCTCCATCCCTTGTCCCCAGTCCCTCTCCAGCTCTTCTGGAGCCCCTTTAGGCCCTGCAAGGGGCTCTCAGGTCTCCCTGGAGCCTTCTCTTCTCCAGGGGAACCCCCCCAGCTCTCCCAGCCTGGCTCCAGAGCAGAGATCACACTGATCCTTTCTTTTTTCAGTGCTGTTTTATATTGAGTATAAAGAACTGATCCTTGCTTTGAAAATAGTCTACATAAATGATTAGTTTTCTTAACAGATGCTTTTAGAACCATCCATATTATAGTAAATTTCATCTTTAAACAACTCACCAAGACTGTATAAATTCAAGTTGAACATCCAGGATTATTGTGAAAAAAATGTCTGTGCTATTTCTTAGTGATGCAATCCAGGGCTTTAGGGGCTATCTAAAACACCTCCAATTATTATAGATGAATATATAAGTAACTATATATATATATATATAAATAAAATATAGATGTATAATCTACAGAGCATATTGCATCACGTGGGGTGCAGTATTGCCCACGTACCTGGTACAACCTTGTGCCATATTTGCTACCTGCAGTTGCTTTGGAATGAGTTTTGTAAGGATGCTTTGAGCCTTCCCTGGTGAGTGTGAGCACCCTGGCAAGGGACTGCCAGGGAACAATGTCACGTGTGCCTGTGAAGAACAGCTTTGACATTAATGCTTCGTTTGTGCTGCAGGAGAAAGTGGCTGCTCCCAGAGCAGTGTCAGCCACTCCGCTGTGCAGGAGGGCACAGTCAGTGTCCACAGTCCAAAGAAATCAAGCAAGATTACTCCAAAATTCCACAACCGAATGGTTCACCGCGTCTGGAAGGAATGCATCCTCAACAGGGCCCAGTCCAAGTAAGTCCTCGGGGCTCTACTCATTTATGACAGCATGTACAGTTAAAAATATTAAAAATAATAGTTATTCCTCACGGAGTTCTGTCGCCACCACTCAGAGCTGATGATGCTGAACAGCGTTATCAGAGAAGATTCGTCCCTGTGCTCAGCTGAGAACTCCTGACACTTCATGTTGTGTGTCCTTGAGGCTCCACGTCTATGGGATGTGCCTTCAGCCAGATGCTCTCAGATCGCAGTTTCTGTCTCCTGCACCGAAAGCTGGGTGGCTGCAGAACAAATAGTATATATTTGATATTTAGGGCTCTAAGGGTAATATTTGTGAAGCTTTACATTACGTGAGTTGGACTAAAATCTCAGTTGGCAAGGATATGGTAAATCAGTGTTGGTATCAGAGGCCTTTATTACTGCAGATTTGAAGTAAATCATGGCACGGTGTGCCCTGAAATCTTTATTTTTCCCTTTTTCCCGGCAATTTCCTCATTGGATAAGTCAGGAGAGTTTCCAGGTTCAGTTTAAATTACTTGCCCCTTGCTCCTCGTGCTCAGACTCCAGACAGAGCTGTCTGATGCAGAGCTGGGACCTTCCTCCCACAGAAATCAAACTACAGCTTCCAAGGAGTAGGACAGGGATCTACCATCTATTTCAAAGGTCAGGTAATTTCTTTGAGGGGAACAAAGTGAATTTCTGCACATGCTGCGTTTATAAAGTTTTGTTTTACAAAAGGTGATGATTGCTAAAATAACTTTCTCTCCTTCAGGAGGAATCAAATTACAACTGCAAATTTGGAAGAGGAAGTTCCTAACAATACTGTTTCCTGGGATTTTGTGGATCCAGTCCAAAGAGTCAGTTGTTCTTGTTCCAGGTGAGCCTTTGAGGGGAATAAGCACTTGGGAGAACCTTGTTTAGTTCAGAGGTACACTTACAGAAGGGACTTATGTTTTAGCTGAGACAAGAGGGAATTCCAGTATCAAAACTGTGATCATCACTCCTATGTGGGTGATTAATATGCTTCTCATACCACTGTCACTTGCAGGAGTCAGTTCAAGTGGAAGAATTATCATCTCAAGTCTAGGATCACTCCGACTGTTCTCATTGCTAATGAACTCATCCTTCAGGCTTTTCAGAGCTTTCACCTCTGGAGGGGTTAAGGCTTGTGAATGAAGAGGGGCACAGGCTGTTTCCGAGCATCCTGATTTAGGGATAGTGCTGCTGTCCCTGTTTGGAGGAAGAGGGAAAACCATCACTAGTCAATCTACCATGACCCCAAAAATCATCCAGGATAATATTAAACCTTTGCAGCATCGTCACCCACTGTCAACTGATCAAAGAGAAACCACAGCTCACTTACACAAGCACTTGAGGAGTTTATTAAATTGTGTCATCTTTGACAGGTCCTTAAAATTCCAGTGCTCCTCACTCAGGAAAGGCAAACCAGCACCACCATTCTTAATATTATCAGAGTGGTGTTACAGGGCTGGGAAGAAACCCCACTGTTTCCAACAAAATAGTCCTGTGGAACTACTTCTCCTGAAATCCTTAATTCCCATCCACTTATAAGATAGGTCATAAAAGCCTCTTTACCAAAAGGAGTTGTTCCTTAAGTTCTTTGTGTGTAAGAGATGAAGGGATTGTGCCTTGTATGAGGGCAGAGTGTTCAGGCTGGAGATTCCTTGCTGGATCCCCTGGGAGAGGTTGCTTTTCTGCAGCCCTTTATCCCTGGTTGTATTTATACCCTCAGCGATGCAGAACAGGTAAATGTTTGGTCAGAATGCCAAGTGTTCCCTATGGAAAACTGAGGTGCAGTTTGGCCTGGAAGGCGTGGGGAGTCAGCAATGGGTGGTGGAAGCCTGATTGTGTCTCCTCATCCCTCCAGTGGCATCCTGCTGGAGTTAGCAAACAAGGCAGGTGGCAGATGAAAACACTGTCCTTAAAATGAAGGCAGGACCTGATTTCCAGCAGCAATAAATATCTCTGTGTGGCTGCAGACAGTGGGCAGCTGCTGTCACACAGATACTGTTGCAGTCACTGCCGTGCCCAGCCCATGTGCTGTGTAAATGTCAAGATATGATCTTCAATCTGGAGTCTGCAAGGGCTCTTCGGTGCTCGGCATCAAATTCCACCTTTTCTGGACCCAGATGGGTGTGTGAAGAGCAGAATGTCTGGAATCCTTCTCTGCAGTCAGTGAAAATACGGGCACTGATGGAGAGTTAAGGCAAAGAAATGTTACAAGAGCAAGCTGAAGGCAAACCTCCAGTTACCAGGGCATCAGCTCCACAGCAGGGTGATTGCACCACACACCATCTGCCGTGTCCTGGCCACAGCCAAGCCCACATGGAAGGCCAGGACAGCCCCACACAGCAGGGATGGTTACAGGGGAGAGGGGCAGCAAGCACAGGCTCTGTTTGTTCCCTTGGGCAGAGCTGGGTTTCCCCCGTCTAGTCCTCTTCACATGGGCTTTATCTGCGTGAGTTAAAAACTTATTATATGTTTTGGAATTGTTTTTTTTGTTGTCCTGTTGTTCATAGGACAGGGGTGGAATGATTTATTTTGAAATGCTATTTAATTTTAAACAGGTTTCAGTGTTAAGGACAACATGTCTTTTGATTTCTGCTTAGAGTAGTAAAACCAAATAAACAACTAAACAAACCAAATAAACAACTAAGCAAACAAAACCAAACCTCAACAAGAAAAAAAGAACAATAGAAGTATGGACGGAGTTATGACAGAATCCCTGTTGTAACATCCTCAGAGAACATCACCAGTATGATGAAAATACTGTTTAGCAGCACCTGGAACGCTGAAATTCAGTCCTGTGCTTTCCAGTCTCAAACATACTGGGTACAAATGGAAAAAAGCCATATTAAGATATGAAGCCCATAAAAACATTGTATTTTTATGGTTTGAATATTCTAAAATATTTATTAATGCTCTCTTCATCAGGTAGAAAGTGCTTTATTATGTTGTTGGTTTGGTTTGGTTTTGGACTGGAGTTGTGCTTATCTTCCCTTACCTGATGTGGAGGAGGAAGTGCCATGAAGGCCTCCAGGCCTGGTTTGAGTCTGTGAACATTCCCGGGCCAATCCTGCTGCTCCGGAGGGAGCAGGAGGAGGGCTGGAGCTCTACAGCAGTCCCAGTTTGAAAGGCTGACCTGCTTTATGGCAATGAAAGCAACAGCAACGTGGATTTTTTTTTAGTTAATTACCTTCCAGCTGAGCTTTTGTGTACATGAACTCTGTCCCTTGAATGCTGTTTTCTGGACTCTCCTTTTCCATTTATGGGTCAGAGGAGCTGCAGCCGAGCTGGTCCCGAGCGTGGGACCGTCCTGGGCTCTGTTAAAGGGCCGGGGTCAGACGGGAGATTTCTCAGTGCTGTGCCTTGGCTTTGGTTTTCCCGTGAGCTCTGATGGCTGTGCAGACCAGGAGTGAGTTGTTTGTGCCTCTCTTGCAGGCACAAGGTGTTGAAGCAGCGCTGTGCCGCCGGCTCCAGCCGCCCCCCCACGATAAATCCGCCGGGATTCAGCGTGGGAGCCCCGGCGGCCTCGGCACTGCCCCCTCCTGCCTCCTCAAAGCACAAAACCACCGAGAGGCAGGAAAAAGCAGATAAACTGCAAAAGAGGCCCATGATGCCCTTTCACCACCGGCCCTCTGTGACTGAAGAGCTATGCATGGAGCAGGACACGCCGGGGCAGAAACTGGGATTAGCCGGGATGGAGCCCTCCTTGGACGTCCCGAATTCCAGGAAATACGAGAAGCCGCTCTCTCTACCTGCTAGAAACCCAAGCAAGCAAATTAATATGAATCCTATGGATTCACCCCATTCCCCCAGTTCCCCTCTGCCCCCCACTCTGAGCCCCCAGCCCAGAGGGCAGGAAGCAGAGAACCTGGACCCCCCCTCCGTCCCCGTGAACCCAGCACTCTACGGCAGCGGGCTGGAGCTGCAGCCCCTGCCCAGCCTGGATGACAGGACAGTCCTGGTGGGCCAGAGGTTACCTCTGATGGCAGAGGTCAGTGAGACAGCCTTGTACTGTGGCACAGCCCACAGCAGCGAGGCCGGGGACGTGTGGAGGACCTACAGTGTCCCCTCGAGCGACGACCCCGAGTTCCGGCCGCCGGAGCTGCCCTGTGACAGGTATGATGCCAAGATGGAAGTGAACCCCGACAGCACTGCACTGAAAAGGTGAGAGAGCAGGGGGGCTTCGAGCTCTAGTCATGACCAAACTCTGTTTTATTGACACTGAAACGAGTCGAGGGCTTTGCTACACCCCCACAGATGCTGAGATTAACGCTGGCGCTTCCATGGGCAACTCCTATTGCCTTCCTTATCCATGTCTGGCTTTCTGTTAGGCATTAGAGGAACTGACACATTTTTTGTGACCTACACCAGAGAATCTGAGCAAATGTTAAAGAGTTCTCTTAAGCTTGTGTCTTTTTATTATTTCAAAAATACACGTTGAGCTGCGCAACCTTCGGCTGCAGAAGGGTTTGGTTCGGGGTGAAATCCTGTTCGTGGCTCCGTAGAGCCACTGCAGTGGGGTTTGTCCAGTTGTGTGGGATTAAAATTGCACTGTGCCACACCTTCTGCAAGGAGTATCTGTTCCTTTAGTATGGGATAATTCTGCTTTTTGTAACCCCACTTTGAATTTGGTGGAAGCTTTGCTGGGTAACCTCAGTGTCTGGAGGATGGAAACTCAAAGCCCCTCTGGGGCAAAGAGCAGCTGCAAATCTGCTGTAAATACACTTCAGCAGAATTGCAGTTAACACACATTGACTTCCTCAGTGAAGACCATGGACAACTACATTTTAAGGAATTTTTGGCTGTCTCCTTCTATTTTTATTTTTATATAAATGGGTTTTCTTTTATGCAAAGGAAGTTATTTGTTTATAACTTTATTGGGAGAATTTATATTTATTTTACGCCAACCTAAAAATAACCTCTGCATTCTGGCAGTGCATTTAAAAAATGCATCAGAGAGAGTAGTTGGTGAGAATGTGTAAGCAAAAATTAACTGAGGGAGAGTTTTGGAGTTATGAGAACACTGGTTTTGGTAATTACAGTGGAGTTTGCTCGGCCTTCCCAGGCTGTATTTCAAAGTGTTTTCATTTATATAGCGACAAAATCAATTCTTCTTTCACTGTCCTAAACTAGGTCTTAATACAGTAAAATATTTAATACTAAATGTCGCCAAATACGTTCTTTATTTGAGGAAAAAAAACCCCCATATTTCTGCTGGATCAGGGGGGCTGGACGTATCTGTGGGACAGCCGCAGACCTGGGGAGCTGCTTTGCGGTTGCTGTCAAAAGGTGTGTTGGTTTTGTTTCACGGTGCCTCTGTTGGGCTGTTTTCCCTCCCAGGCTCTTGGCACAGCCCAATAAACGGTTTAAAATTTTGGAAGAGCAGAAGCCGCTGCAGCCCCTGAACTATCTGGACCCTTTGCCTCTGCTGCAGCAGCCCGGGGAGGGCTGGGGGGACACGAGTGACCCCTACACCTTTGAGGACGGGGACATCAAGTACAGCTTCACCGTCAACAAGAAATGCAAACTCGGGGCTGAGAAAGATCCCTCGAAAAAGGCCAAGGTAAGGTGTGAATGCAGAGTCTTTGGTGTTCTCTCTGGGTTTTACCCAGATTTTACCCAGCATGTACCCCACAGCTCTCTGGGAGACACAGACCTCTTCCACAGATCACAATCAGGGAGATGTTGTGTTTCCTTCCTGCACCAGCACTGGGAAAAATTCATTTAATTAGGGTATTTTGAATTGGTATTTACTGTGTTTATACATATTTTTGCTTATGTATTTTTATATTTTTTTATTTATACATAAAAACTATAAATTTATATCAGTATTTATATAGATATTCAGCTGGTCAAGCTGAATATCTATATCTATATATATATATAAAGGTGAGAGGGATTTATAGATATATGATATATAAATATGTATTTATATGTATAAAGAGAGATAGATAGATATTCAGCTTGGTCAGCAGTAAGTTCCAGATTTAAGCTAAGAAGTAAAAGATTTTGAGCCTTATATTCACTTGCAGAGATTAAAGAATTTGGTGTTTGTTTTTTTTTTCCCCTGTTTGCTTCAGCCTGACAGACCCCTCAGTGCAAAGCTCAGGTCTCTCCAGCCCAACTCTTTCCTTCCTTTGGGCAGAAGGTGTTTTTTGTGGAGAATTTGAGGTGTTTAATTACCTGTACTGGCTGTCAGAGCTAATTCCACGTATGTGGAACCCTTTGCAAGTCATACACAGTGTTATTCCTCGTTTTTCCTGGTGTGTGTGTAAACAGCAGGCAGCTGTGTTCTTCTCCCTTCTCAAATTCTTTTCGCTCCTCAAAACATTTAATTTAGAGCTCTGAGTTTGGCTTGACGTAGGAAAGCAGTTGTTCTGACATAGCTTAAATTAATATCCATTAAAAACTCTTGGATTTGTTCCTTTTTTTTTTGTACAGCCAGAGGATGGAATTGGTGCCAAGGAAATCCCCCCAACGGGACATTCCACACCAGTTCCTGAAGGAAAAGATGCCATGTCCATTTTCAGTTCTGCTCCTAAGGCTGGTGAGTAACAGCTCTTGGACTGGCTCTGCAAAGCCAAAACAGTCAGTCAGTGCTCTGCAGTAACATCTGGAAGGAAAAATCACACCCTGAACCTCTGGCTGTAACATGAGAGCTGCAGAGACAGCTCCTGAGATGGAGAAGATTTTCCTTGTCTGTTTTATAATAACACAATTATATGTGATTTTAGAATATTAAGTGAGCAGCAGCTCCTTCACCCTTCCCTGACTGAGGTTGCTTTACACTCCCCTTCAAGGCTGTTCCTGGGCTCCAGAGGGGCCCCAGTGCTTCCTGCTTGTCCCCTGTGGGAGTAGAACTGGAAAAGGTGGTTTGGTGTTCCTGTGCTCCCATTTTCCCCCGTGTTCTCCCCTTTCCCTGTGGCAGACACCCGGCAGGACAGCGCCGCCGGCCGAGCGGGCTCTGGGAGCCTCACCCAGGTGACGGATCTGGCTCCATCCCTGCACGACCTGGACAATATCTTTGACAATTCAGATGAAGATGAGCTTGGGGTAAGTCCCTGTAGGACTGAGTGTTCTGTAGGACAACGAAAAGCAGGAGGAGGAGGATGGAGTTCTAGTGGGGAGCGATTATCCTTAATAGATAAGGGAGAGAGTTTCCAGGTAGGCAGGCCTGGATTTTAGCTGGGAAGAATTGCTGGCAGAAAGAGGATTCATTGCAGGAGATCCCTCAAAGAGAGAAATCACCAGGGTGTGCAGTTCAGGAATTTCAGGAGCTCACTTAGAGAACATCAAAGCTTGTGTTGTCTGACAGTTGTCTGTCAGTATTTTGTCTTTGAGAAGCGTGGAAAAGACCCAAGTTTCATCCACTGGTGGTTTGTTCTTTTACCTCCTCTGAGAGCCTGCCCAAAGACAAATTCAGCCTCACAGAATTTCAGTGACTCTCTGAAACCACGTTTCTTTCCATTCCTAGACAACAATAGTTGCTGCGTGTTAGGAAATACAAAAGGCAAAGCAGATTTGTATCAATTATGAAGGGGAAAAAAATGCCAGGAAAGGCAAATATTTGAATAGTTGCTGTCTTTATAACAAACTAACATACCCATAATGATACAGAAGGTGATCCTAAGCTGACTGCTGGTGGATAATAGTGTTTAAAAGTCTGATGTCTGGTTGCTGGCAGTACTTTGGAAGTGCAGCAATTTACTTTGTGTGGTTCCACACAAGCTCCACTTCAGACGTCACAGTTAATTTGCAAATCTCCTGGAGGGCTGTTCTGTGAAAATAAAAAAATCACCCTCTTCTGTGAAGTTGGCCCTAATGCTCTTCCTGTCGTGGAACTTGCATGTGTTGGGCTTGCTCTGTGCCGTATTCCCATTGTTGTCTTGGAGTGATCCAACCATGGAAACGTGGAGCAGTCATGACCATTTGAAGCTCAGGGTTTGTGGTAACATTTTCAGTACAGGTTGTGTGTATATAGAAATATGTGCCTATATAGATGTATCAATATATGGGGAGGGTATAGACAGGCAAATATTTCGGAGGCTTTGGTGTTGTTCTAGTGTTGAAAGAGGGGAAAAAGAACTCCAGGCTCCTTGGGGGGAATAGGAAAGTTTTCTTTCCTGGGAAACGGCACTGGGAGAGGCTTCAAAATTTCTAATGCTTTCTGAATTTGGTGGTTGGCATTTCTCTTGAGGTGAAAAGGGAGTGTATTTGTGGGAGAGGAGGAAGGTGAGACATTTTGGTGTAACACTAACGAACCAAATCACAGATTTACTCAGTGGTGAGGACGAAGAAGGTTTGATTTCTTTTTTTTTCTTTTTTTTTGGTGGCTGCTATAAAAGTGGGTGGGGGAAAAAAAAAAAGAAGCCTGTTTTCTTAGCTGTGAGATTGCGCTCGGGGGGGTTGCAGAATTTCTAACCGTTCGTGGCTGTGGTGCTTTGGGTGTTTGATGGTGTGCTTTGGGTGTTTGATGGTGTGCTTTCCCCACTCCCAGGCTGTGTCCCCAGCCCTTCGCTCCTCCAAGCTGCCGCCGGCGGGGTCCGAGGAGCGGCCGGTGGGCAAGGACGGCAGGACGGCGGTTCCCTACCCCCCCAGTGAGTACCAGCCCCTCACGGAGCTCTGTGTGCTCTCCTCACACCCCGGGGATGGCCCTTCCCAGGACTCTGGGTGTGCTTCGGGCTGTGATGAGCAGCGTTAGAAGCGGGGTGGGTTTTGCTGAGCACAGGGGTGATGCAGACTCGTGCTGTCAGTGCCCCCGCTGAGGTCTGAGACGCTTTTCTGTTGCTGTTACTGTCGGGGACTGGAGGTACGGGAGGGGTTTGTTAGAAATCTTCATTTGGAAGCAGCTCCTCTGTTCTCAGCTCAGTGTTTAGTCTCAGGCACTTACACCATTTCCATATCCCTCCTTAAGTATTAAATCCTCATGGAGTGTTTGGACAAGGCTCTGAGGGACAGGGTGGGATTGTTGGGGTCTGTGCAGGGCCAGGAGCTGGACTGGATGATCCTTGTGAGTCCCTTCCAACCCAGCATATTCTGTGATTAACAAAATCAAAGACTATAAACCTGTGACTTACCGATTGGCCATTATGTTGCAACCTGTCTTTGGAAGAAAATTGCATTGAGCATTTGACAAATTAAAACTAAAATCTCCTTCAGGGTTTAATCTAGAAATGCATGATTAAAATCAAAGGGCGAGGTTCTGACTGGAGGCACGATGAGGCCTTTGCTGATGGTTGTGGGAGTGATGCTTGTGCAGGCACAGCACATGGACGAGGAAGGCTATGGGAGTGCAGGGAGCTTAGACATTAAATTGTTATGCTGAAGTCGTATGAAATGCAGATTAGAGCAATAGGGATTTTTTGTAAGGACTGTGCCAGCAACTACTGGGAATGAGAACTTTTACTCTGAGGGTGGAGTCATCTGGGGTCGGGCTCTTCTCCCAGGTAACAAGTGACTGAAGGAGGGGACACAGCTGTGCCTGGGGAGGTTTAAATTGGATATCAGGGAAAATTTCCCCACTGAAAGGGCTGTCCAGCCCTGGCACAGCTGCCCAAGGCAGGGGTAGAGTTCCAATCCCTGGGGGGATTTAAAAATCCCTGTGGATGTGGCACCTGGGGACATGGTCAGTGGTGGCCTTGGCAGTGCTGGCGACGGTTGGACTTGATGATCTCAGAGATCTTTTCCAACCAAAACAATTCTATGATTGTATTAATTTAGGTCAGATTTCTCTTGAGATGAAAGAGAAATGTGTCTGTGTGAGAGGAGGAAGGTGAGAGTTTTCGGTGTAACACTAACGAATCAAATTACAAATTACTTAGTGGTGAGGAGGAAGAAGGTTTGATTTTTTGTGGCTGCTACAAGCAGAAATCCAATCTCTCTGCAAATCATTCTTTAATGCCTTCTCATTAACTTCAGCTGGTAATGAGAACAAATTGAGGTGAAGAAAAAAGCAGTCTGAGGGAGATGAGTCAGAGTTTTATGGACCCATAAAAGCTGTGCTGATTTACTCAAATGTAGAAGTCTGAAGTATACAGAGATTGGATTTTGACAGGTTTAGTTGATCCATAGCTTTTTAAAATATGCAAAGCTTTTTCAAGCATGACACACATGAAAATGAGTGATGATAGCTGCCTGTTGCTGTAGGGTTGGGGGACTTTTTGTAATTAAACTTTTTTATGAATCTGCACTGCAGGATTCTGCTAAGTGGAGTGAGCTTGAGGTGAGAAAATGATGCGGCGAGGAGCTGTGTGAGGGAAGTTAAAGTTACACTGCACTGGTGGTTTGTGGCTGTGGCCTTGGCACCAGCTGTGCAGGCACAGCAGTGTCTGTGGGGAGCTGAAATGCCTTGTCCAGCATCATAAATTCCTACTGACCACCTTTCGTTTTACCCTTCCTTCCTGTCCCTCTGCAATGTCTAAAACATACCTGTTAAAAAAAACAGAGGTGGCCAATCCAGCTGCCACCCTGAAGATTCTATTCCATGGTGGCACTGGGTGGAAAAGAGCTTTCTCCATTCTACTGGACCTGTTTTCAGCATTGATTTATCCTGGATCAGGACAAGAATAAGGTCAAAGACTGAGAAAGTGGGGAAATAAAAGAAAAAAAGCTGAGTGGGAATAATTCATAGCCCGTTATTTACTCTGCTGCTCCAGGCTGTGAAGGACTTTGGGTTCAGCTTTGACAGTTCAGACCAAAGGAAGTCCATTGTGAGGGGACCTCACCTGTTTGAGTTGTTTCACTCAAATAGCCTGGCTGTGTCACCTCTGGGCACAAAAGCACAAAATGCAGGTTTGGCTCTGTTAGAGCAGAGTGGAGACACATCCTGGGGCTGCAGCATCCCACAGAATGTGCTGTTACTGTAGGAATTCATATAATACAAATAATTCCAATTCTGTCACTTATTTCTGCCCTTTTCAGTTCGTTTTTGAGTACAGTTTGGATTTCCACAGCACGGTGTTTACCAGTCAGAAATCCCTTTATTGATTTATGAATTGTCCATCATCTTTAGGCTGCAAATGTTATCGAGTGCAAGAATGTCCAGCCAGCTTGGGTGTGGGAATGGGATCAGGTGTTTAGTCTGTTAGAACAGGTGTTTCAGAGGAGACACCTCTGGGAATTCACCCTTCCCTGATTGCAGTGGTTCACCAGAGGGATGGTTCTGCCCAGAGAGGATCTGCCCTAATTCGAGGCAGGAAAATACAGCATTTACTCTGAATTTCACACAAAATAAATGTGGAAGGAAACAGAACGTAGCTGGGGAGAACATAAAAGTCTTTGCTGCGATTTGTCTCTGATTGCATTACACTGTATCAAGCATTTCTGTGGGGGCTGGTTGTTTGCTTAAAGAGGAAAATAGGCAGTGGATGATTCCAGTGCTCTCATTTCCTGAGAAGTAATTCAGGGATTTTCCTGACTTAGTGTCCTGTGGTGCAAAATGATAATTTTGCGTTTTCTCCTGACCCTTGGCACTTTGGAGTCTGGTTCTTGAGCAAAACTGCCCACGTTTGTGTAGCAGCAGGGGTTGTGTTGCCATGGACCAGATGAGGCTGCAGTGAGTGTAGGAGAGGAGACATGCAGCTCAGTGCCCCCTAATCCCAAAGGCCTCCTGATTTAGGGCTGGTGTCAGCCCTGGAAAAGGGAAGAAGCCACTCTGTGTGTGATTCCTTAGAAGCAGCTGCTGGGTGCACTTTGCCTTGATGTCGGTTCATCCCTTCTGTTACAAGGTATTAATTTATTGCTGCCAAACTGTGCGTGGAATTTGTGTCTCTACCAGCTCATCGTTTCTGCTGCACAACAAACTTGCAAAATATCCCCAGGAACTGTAGGAATTTTTCCCTGGGAGTCGACTTTTTGTCTAGATTTATGCTACTCTCAGAATTCCATAAGCCAGTAGAAGCTTTGCTGGGTTTTAAGTGACGGAATAAGAGCTAGCCTTGGGTTGGTCTCTTTTGTTTTATTGCATTTCCTTGGGAATTTGTAATTTAATGACTAAAATGTGTTATTCCATCATCTTTAGCTGTGGCAGATCTCCAGAGGATGTTCCCAACGCCACCTTCTTTAGAACAGCACCCTGCCTTCTCCCCAGTAATGAGCTACAAAGACGGGATAAGCTCAGAGACTGTGACCACCCTGGGCATGATGGAGAGTCCGATGGTCAGCATGGTTCCAACACAGCTTGCTGAGTTCAAAATGGAGGTGGAAGATGGGTTAGGTAGCCCCAAACCTGAAGAAATCAAGGTAACACGCCGAAAATGTGGTATTTTTATAAGCTCATCTATGAACGCTTTGATTTTCTGGAAACAAGTCACATGGAGGGTGTGTAGCCCACTGAAAATGTGAACTGGGCCTATGTAAAGTCTGTAATAGGGGGAAGAAAAATTCTCCTTTAGTAAAAGAGCTTTTTATTCATGTCCCTGATTTTAACTATGGGCGTTTTTCTTGTGGTGATTTTATGTCTGTGGTGTTTTGGGGTGTGCTCAGGGAACAAGCAGTATTGTCTGTGAAATGGGCCCCGTGCCCAACAGAAAGAATGTACATGTATGAAACAACACCACCCTTGTGCCTGAGTGACTGTTAAATGGTGTGTCTCCTCAGATAATTTCTCTGTAGCACCTTTGCTGTGTCACCCTCCCTGCTGAGGATGCAGCTGGGATAAAGTGGTGCCCTTTTCTCTCTGAAATGTTCCTTTCTTGGTTAGGGATGAAACTCTCTGAGAAAGGCCAGGGGTTGAACCTGCTGTGTTTCTTCTTCAGCTGATGTTAATTCCCAAGTGTTAAGGCCAGATGGGACCGTTCTTATGTGACTTTCTGTGTGACACAGGTCGGGTAATGTCACACAGTTCCTCCTCTCCGAGTAAAGAGCTGTTTGGGAGCGGGAACTCTGCTGGTTCTCTGCTCCCAGATGTGTCCATTGCTCTGCAGCATCCCATGAGGGGCCTCAGCATCAGCACTGGGTGTGCATGGACTGTGTGTCACTGTTCCATCGGAGGGTAGGAGGAGGATAAAATCATTCAGCCTGTGTGTGCGTGTCCTGCGTCCCTTAACTCTGGGGGCCGGTTTCTGTCACTTGAGTTGGAAGGTGTTGTTGCCATATTTCCATGCATGGAGCCCAAGGGGCTTTTCATTCAAAAATGCACACTCCGTGTAGAAATGCACCTCAGCTTGTTCCTTTGGGCACAGGGAATAAAAGGGAGATGCCCACTGTACAACTCTGACTTCCTGGTGTCCCCAACCCTTGATTTTATGGCCTAATTCTTCTCCTTCAGGCCCGCCCTGTCCCTAATCTGCCACAACCCATTCATTCTCTTTCAGCAGCCTTTCTCTCCCCAGCACACCTCCTCCCCTGTCTTTTGTGCTCCTGGGAGTGCTGGAATGAACTGAAGGCTGAGTTTTAAGGGTCTGCATTGCTGGGACAGGGATACACTCGCAGTTGCATGGGCAAGAAGCGGGTGTGTGTTGATGTGAGAATCCTGGTAGGTCCCTTTATCCAGGATAAATGATGTAGTTGGCTGGGAACTGGTACATTTTCCTGCCTGGCAGGAGTAGAATCTCTCAGACTGCAAGGGAAGCACTGGCAAACCACAGGGGGACTTCTTCCCTGAGAGCTTCTGAGTTTGTCCCGGGGAGGAGGAAGCAGGATGAGCCTGTTCGTCCCAGGGTTGTGTCTCCCTGCTGTGGTGCAGTGTGTGGTCAGACCCAGGAATTCCCAACCCCTGCCACGGGCTGAGCTGGCAGAGCTTGTACCCACAGAAAGAGCAAGGGGGGCTTTGCAGAGGAGGCAGTGAGTTATCAGAGGGCCCCTCCCAAAGGCAGGTGCCCACCTGGCACATGGATGGCAGCATCTCTTCTTCCTTCCGTCCTGAGCCCATCCCTTGGAGGCACATGGAGCAAAGGCAGCTCCTCCGAGGCTGTGCTGCAGCACAGCTGGGCTGTCACCATGCCTAGTCCGTGTCTCTGCCAATTTCTGTACCTCTACACAAGTTTGAAATAAGATTTTTGTGAGGTTTGTGAGACTTTGCCGCGGACCTTGCAGGTTTTTCTCCTCCTGCTCGTGCAGTGAACTGTTTGCTTAAGAACAGGATAACTTGGGCCTGCAGAGGAAACTCGTGTGGGAATTCGTTGAGCTGGAAGCTTTTGAGTGGGAGCAGATTTTAGGGCATCATTGATACTGAAGATATTTTAATCTCGCTCACAACTGTTTTAGGAGTATTAAAATACACCTTTTAATTCTGCCTGAGAACATTTCCAAGTGCACAGCTGACTTGCTTTTGAGTGTGTCACACCTGCTTATACCCACCAGTGGGGGAAACAGGCACTAAACCCATTGCTGATCACGTTGAGAATATGGGAGTAGGTTCCTTGTGCTGAATGTTCAGCAGCTGGAGATAAAATCCACACATTCCTCATCTCTCGGTGCTTGACGAGGTGCAAGGAAAAAATGCAGAGAAATAAGGAGATGCTAAATGCTGTTACTGTTCCAATATTGATTTTTACTTTGCAGTAGTGCCTCAAAAGGACTAGGTCTCTTCTGAAAGAGGCTTGGAACAGCTCCAGAAACTCTGGCTGAAGTTCTTGTCATCGCTCTCTGCAAGCAAAAGTGGCAGTCAATGAAAGCCCAGCTTCACTGGACTTCATTTATAGTTAATATTATGCTTACTAGATTGTTTAGATATTTGTATTTAATACTCTATTTGTATTTGAAAATTGGCATGTGCAAAGTGTCCACTGTTATTACTAAAATTCTGTGAATTTTATTCCGAGGCTGCCTCAAGGCACCTCGGGTTTCTTCACGCTGTGACTCATTGTCAGGACAGAAGTCATGCAAAGATCAATCTTTTAAGTGCCTAAATTAGGTGCTTAAAGTAAGGTAGTGTGAAAATTCCACAGAGCACTACTCATGTTTCAGACAGAGCTTGTCCTTGAATGAGCCTGCTCGAGCTGTGAACCTCCTGCCATGAAGCTGTGCAGCATCTTGGGGTGACAGGGAGCCTCAGCTGAGTTTCCCTGAAGAAACTGCTCTTGAATGTTTTCTAGAATGAAAACATTGGGGGGAAGCAATTGTAGAGGGTTGAAACAGTACAAAGGGTTTGAATTTAAATACCTGAAGAACAACCTGACCGCGTTGTAACCGGTGTCACTTTGGTGTTTCAGGACTTCTCGTACGTGCACAAAGTTCCATCATTTCAACCTTTCGTGGGCTCCTCCCTGTTTGCTCCACTGAAGATCCTGCCCAGCCAGTGCCTCCTACCTCTGAAGATCCCAGACAGCTGCATCTTCAGGCCTTCGTGGGCTGTTCCTCCCAAAATCGAACAACTCCCTCTGCCGCCCGCAGCCGCTTTCATCAGAGATGGCTACAAGTGAGTGCAGTCCTGTGGGAGGGAGCTTGTCCAGCCCAGGCCTGCAGATCACTCATTAATTGAAATGGCTGGCTGTGTTAACAGAGCTTTAACCTGCAAAAATAATTGAAACCTTTTTAGATTTGTCATTGGCTGAGATCAGGACAGTTCTGATCTCAGGGCCAGCTTTTGGCAGTCAGAGGTGGTTCAGTGTCCACTGCACTCTTGGTGCCACTAAAGAACAGGGACATGCAGGACCTGAATTAACTGCAGATCCTGATACAGGAAAATACTGTGATTTAGCATGAACCACAAGTGTGAGGGAACAAAATGACTGCACTGAGCCTCTCTTGTCTGTCCCTTCCCATCTCCAGCCCAGTCAGGCTCCCCTCTGGTTGGTACTTGTGTGTCAGTTTGAGCTCCAGGCTGACGATCTCTGCCCTTGGTGATTCCAGTTTGCTTTCTGAGGGCTCTGAAGATGTTGAGAAGTGCTGTGAGAGCTCCTCTGTGCTCTTGGTGAGCTCCTCTGAGCTCCTGTGTGTTCCCTGAGTGGGTGACCTGGGACAGGTCTGTGTCCTGTCCTGTGCTGTTCTGCCCTTTTTGATACCAAAAGAAGAGATGCCAAGTACAAGACGTGTTGTGACCTGTAAGGAAACATTGGCGTTAATTTTCAAGGCTTGTATTCCTCACTCAGTTGTCAGAAATCAGCAGTGTTTATGGAGGAAATTCATTGCTGGAGGTTTTGAAAGCTAAGCAAGAATCCGCACCATTAAATTAATAAAACCCCTTAAAAGGCAGAATAATAGTACAAAGGTCTCCTGCTGCACTGCTTCATTTCTGGAGGAAGTAGTCTGTATCTTTAAATCAGTCTGTAAACCCTTTAAATCAGTCCTTTTCCAGCCCCAAAGGATTCTTCAGTGCTCTCAAAAGAATTGCAAAGAAGAAATTGTAAACCCTTGATACAGTGCCTGGGGAGCAATTTAATTCTCAGGTTTGTTCATAATAGTAACTGATGCACCGGGCCTGAGCTGGTTATTAATTTCAGGTATTTGTTGGGGAAAAAACCCCTTTCATTTTCAATCTAATCCAATTAGAGTGAGGATTATTACTGCAGGCTTCCCACAGAGTAGTGATTGCCAATCAAGGTTTCTAGGTCACCTTTTCTTATTAGTCTGAGGCACTCCATGCTTCAGCTCCACAGCTCCTTCAGCCTCGGTTCATTATTTTTCCCCCTCCTGCTTTGAGTTGGACTCACATCAGCTCAAGGTAATAAAATGATTGTGAGGAATAAGGTCTTCACTGTTTTCCTTTTCAAGTCATTAATGATACGTGAGCATTCAAATGATGGTCCTTCTCAATAACACCTGAAATACACTGTGAGGGCAGATAAACATGGAAAAATCCTGATCCCCCTTCTTCATCCAGGGACTCATCGAGTTCTCACGCGCTTTCCTTGCCCTGGTGTGGAACAAACACAGGGCAAGAGGAGTGAGCAGCTTGGTGGTGACCTGGAAAGGGGAAAGTAAAGATCATCATCTTGGTTTGGCCCCACGTCACCTGCGTCTTGACAGGAGTCATTGCAATGGAGGAGAGACCTCGTGGCAATGCACCAACTGTTCTGTGGTCACTTGAATTTGGCAGAAAAGGACAAAACAGAGTAATAAAAGCCAGCCATGAATGGAGATGACCCAGAGATACAGCTCTGAGCTTTGCTGGCCTAAGAGTTTGTAATGGAACGTGTCCCGTTGGGCTGTGGAATGTGTAATCCCAAAGGAGGGTTTGGATTTATAGACTGGGACATACTGTTACCAGCTGTGTGTCACTGTGAGTGGTATCAAGTATCAGGGGCACAGCACGACTTGTGACAGCTATTTAAAGGGATCACTTCTAAAACTAAGTAACGTTTGTATGCTTCTGAAATACTTTGTTTGTCTCCACTCATCTATCTATTTCTTCACAGATAATGGTGTTTAAAATAACAACTGCAGTTCTTTCTCTTGTCCCTAGAAGATTTACAGATAATCTAAATCTTAACTTGGTATTTCGTCTAGAGATTGTTCCCAAGAGCATTTGAGTTTTGGGCTATGGGAATGATCTTTGAGAGGGTGAAGTGCCTAAGATGATGCCTGTTATCATAATAATAGGAAAGAGTGGTGTTCATGGTGAGAATTACAAGCTGTGTTGAGAGACAGGAGTGAAGGTTGTGGGCAAGAGTGTTCTTTACTACTTTTCAACGAGTCCTTTCAGTTTTCAGCATCTCCTTTTGTTTAAAAGTGAGTGTTTTGACCAAATCAGTCTCAACCGACCAGCTTGTACTTAAAAGTGGGTTTTTGACCAAATCGGTGTCCACAACCAACCAGTTTGTTTCCCCGGCGGTGACGGGCTGTGACCTGTTCCCGTGTGTTCCTTGCAGCAACGTGCCTAGTGTGGGGAGCCTGGCGGACCAGGACTACCTGCAGATGAGCACCCCCCAGATGAGCACCCCGGTGACGCTCAACAGCGCGGCCCCCGCCAGCAACAGCGGGGCGGGGGTGCTGCCGTCCCCCGCCACCCCCCGCTTCTCCGTGCCCACCCCGCGCACCCCCCGCACCCCCCGCACCCCGCGGGGCGGGGGCACTGCCAGCGGCCAGGGCTCCGTCAAGTACGACAGCACAGACCAGGGCTCTCCCGCCTCCACCCCCTCCACGACGCGGCCGCTGAACTCGGTGGAGCCGGGCACGGTGCAGCCCATCCCCGAGGCCCACAGCCTGTACGTCACCCTCATCCTCTCCGACTCCGTGCTCAACATCTTCAAGGACAGGAACTTCGACAGCTGCTGCGTCTGCGCCTGCAACATGAACATCAAGGGCGCCGACGTGGGGCTGTACATCCCCGACTCGTCCAACGAGGACCAGTACCGCTGCACCTGCGGCTTCAGCGCCATCATCAACCGCAAGCTGGGCTACAACTCCGGGCTCTTCATCGAGGACGAGCTCGACATCTTTGGCAGGAGCTCGGACATCGGCCAGGCTGCGGAACGGAGGCTGATGGTCTGTCAGAGCAGCCTGATGTCGCAGATGGGGGAGGGAGCCAGGAGGAGCCAGGAGCCCCCCATGAACCTCCTGCTGCTCCTGCAGAACCAGCACACGCAGCCCTTCACGTCGCTGAGCTGCCTGGATTACATGTCCTCCAACAACCGGCAGGCGCTGCCCTGCACGAGCTGGAGCTACGACCGGCTGCAGGCCGACAGCAACGACTCCTGGGTGGAGTGTTTCAACGCCCTGGAGCAGGGCCGGCAGTACGTGGACAACCCCACGGGGGGCAAGGTGGACGAGGCCCTCGTACGAAGTGCCACTGTCCACTCCTGGCCTCACAGCAACGGTAGGGGCACAACCCACCCTTGGGCCCTGGAATTCCTTGGAATCTTGGCAGTCGTGACCCACTTAATCTTTGTGTGGGAAGTGACAGGCCTGAGAATACTCTAGAAATAGAGGAGAGTTCTGAAAGCTTTATGAAGGGTGTCTGAGGTACCAATACTCTGGTTACAACTCAAGTCCCGTTGTCCTCAGACTTAGTGGCCTAAATTGTGGCAGAGTCTGTGTGGAAGTTCACAAATCTGAAGCAGAGAGGCAAAACAAATTCAGGTATTTGGGGGAAGGCAGAATTATGGCCCCTCATTTTTTTTTTGGAGAAGGGTAAGAGCAGTCAGCAGAAGAGAATTGCTCTGTACATGAGAGTTAGGGGGGAAAAAAGTGTCAAGGGAAAAATAATGATTTTATAATTAAATATTACCTGTTTAAAGATGCTCTGACATCTTGTGAACTGAGCTGGGCAGCGGCAGCACTGAAAGGTGTGTGAAGGCTGTGGTGACACCTTTATTGCAGCAGTGTTTTCAGAAAGCACCCCATTAAATGCCCTTAGGCTGATTAGAGCTGCCTCAATTCCGTGTGCAGAGCAGTAGGAAGGCACAATGCACAGAAAATGTTGTCCCCTCTGAAGAATTGTTGGTGTCCCTCCCTGAAGTGATGGTGCTCCTTGTCCTTGCAGTGCTGGACATCAGCATGCTCTCCTCCCAGGACGTGGTGCGCATGCTGCTCTCGCTCCAGCCCTTCCTCCAGGATGCCATCCAGAAGAAGAGAACGGGAAGGACCTGGGAGAACATCCAGCACGTGCAGGGACCACTCACCTGGCAGCAGTTCCATAAGATGGCAGGACGGGGAACCTATGGTACGTACACTGTGGGCCGTGCCAAGTCGGAATGAAAGCACAGTTTGTGTTAGGAAGGGGCTCTTCTTACAGCCTGGGGTCATGGGGGGCTCTTCACGTGGCTTTATAGTGCCCTGAAAGGCATTTGAAACACATCTTGAACACCATCGTGAAGACTTTACCCTTCCAGACTGAGGGAGGACATTTACAGAGGGCAGAAGTGGTGGGTGAGCCTCAGCCCCCATCTGAGTGTGGGGTTGGGCTCAGACTGAAGCAACTTGGTGTAGACACAACGTGAGCAGAGGGAGCTGCTAAAATCAGCCACAGCCCAATGGGGAGAGGGGCTGTGTGAGCTGTGCAAGTCCACAAACCTTGGGGGTGCCTTCTCCACACAGAGGTTTCCTTGTTCTCAGGCTTCCCATAGTCTTAATAAGAAGTTTTGTTTTAATTATCTGTCTGTGACACCTCTGGGAAATCCAAATTACACACCAGATTTTGCCTGTGCACTTTTGCAGAATAATGACTGATGTTTAAACCGGCATTTCTTATTTCAGGCTCCAGCAATGCAGTCTTGGTTAGGTTTTTTACTACAGCTTCATTTCCTCTCTGTTGGTATTTGATACATTGGTGCTTTCCTTGGGGCTGGGACAACTGGGGGTAACTCCAGTTACTGTCTAAGGCTGTTGTGCTAGAGTACTTCTAGTAATGTGTAACTTTAAGAGTTAGGATTTGCCAATTGTTACCAGAGGATAATACCAAAATTCCCACAGAGTACAGAGCAGAGCCTTTGATGGAGAGTCAGTGAATTTTTGCGGAGCATTTTAATAAAGTTGAATTACATTCTGCAGAAACTACTGGGTATATTTTAGCTTGACATTTTCAGCAATATTTCTTCCACTGAGCTCAGTGTCTGGGAGTCACCCTGTTACCCTGGATAATAATCCTCTCCATGGGGACAACAAGTGCTCAGAGCACATCCTGTGGAGAGGGGCAGGAGGCAATTTATGGAATTGTGATCACTTGTGTGGTATTACATACCCTGGGAATGAAAGAGCCTGAGCTTTAGTAATTTTGCACAACCAGGTGGAGGTGGGTGAAGAACTGTAAGGTCAGATTTTGTGTTTTCCTGTTATTAGTGGTGACAGAACAGGAACTCCAGAGCTGTGGTTATGGATATGACAAAGGAAAACCAGGCCATGAAACCTTTGGAAGGGCAGTACCTGTATTCAGAGTACACTGGAAGGTGTTTTATTGCAGCTGTCTAGGAAAGTCGAAGTGGTGCTGGGATCATCAGCTCCCTCCACTTTGGCCGACTGAATTTGATTCTGTGCCATTTCTCAATGACAGTATAAATCTCTTTTCCTTTATTAAATATTTTTTTCAAGAAGGACCGTGTGAGAACGTGGTTTGTCAGGGCTGGCACACCCCTGACACACATTTCCACTCTATGATCAGACTTGCAGGAGACTCAGCATGGCAAGGCATTAGTGATTTCCAGTTATTTTAACATCTCTTCTTTCTCGATTTTCTCTTGGAAGGCTCTGAGGAATCCCCTGAGCCTCTCCCGATCCCGACGTTACTCGTGGGCTATGACAAGGACTTCCTGACAATCTCTCCCTTCTCCTTGCCCTTCTGGGAGAGGCTCTTGCTGGACCCATACGGGGGCCATCGGGACGTCGCCTACATCGTGGTGTGTCCGGAAAACGAGGCCTTGCTCGACGGAGCCAAAACTTTCTTCAGGGACTTGAGCGCTGTATACGAGGTTGGGAACAGGAACCACGCTGAGTTATTGCTTCCCAAGTGTCACTTCTGCCCTAGTGCAGGGTCACTGGGAGAAATCCGTGTTTTTTAAAGTAACAACTGTTTGAAGAAGGGTTTTCTTTCCTTTTGAGGGCTTTCCGGCAGTGCTGTCTGAGTTGCCCTGTGATTCTCTGGGCAGTGTGGGGTATGTGTTCCCCCCTGCTCTTTGCAGCACACAGAGGATGGGGCAGTGGCTTTAGTGCAGCTGCAGCCTCACAGCGATGGCACCACCAAGCCTAAAGAGCCAGGGGCAGATTAAGGAGCTGCTTTCTCATAACTGCTAAGCTGGACATAAACCATTAATTGTTTTAGTGTGCAGTACCTGAGATTCCTTACAGAATCAACCAGGTTGGAAAAGCCCTCTGAGATCGTTGAGTCCAACCCGTGACCCAACCCCACCGTGTCACCCAGCCCATGGCACTGATGCCACGTCCAGTCTGTCCCTAAACACCCCCAGGGACGGTGACTCCACCCCCTCCTGGGCAGCCCCTTCCAGTGTCTGATCAATCCCTCTGGGAATAACTTCCTCATGTCTAACCCAAACGTCCCCTGGTGCAGCTCAAGTCTGTGCCCTCTTGTCCCACTGCTGGTTTGTGGGAGCAGAGCCCGACCCCCCCCGGCTCCCCCCTCCTGTCAGGGAGTTGCAGAGCCAGAAGGTCCCCCCTGAGCCTCCTCCTCTCCAGGCTGAGCCCCTCCAGCACTTGTGCTCCAGACCCTTCCCAGCCTCGCTGCCCTCCTTTGCCCTTCTCCCAGCTTTGCTGTCAGTGCAGCTCAGTCAACAGTGAAACGCAGCCCTTTCTTTAAACACATTTGTTACGGTGTGTGCTGGGGACGGAGGGTTTAGCCTCCCGCCAGGTGCTTGGCATCTCCCCGTGAGCATTTCCTCTCCCTCCCCAGATGTGCAGGCTGGGCCAGCACAAGCCCATCTGCAAAGTGCTGCGTGACGGGATCATGCGGGTGGGCAGGAGCGCGGCCCCCGCGCTGCCCGAGGAGCTGGGCAGCGAGTGGGTCCCCCAGCCCTGGGGCTCCGAGGACGCCGACAATCATTCCAGGCTCAAACTCTACGCCCAGGTCTGCCGCCATCACCTTGGTGAGTCCCGGCCACGGCCGCTCAGGGGGCTGGGAGGGGCTTGCAGGAGGTGGGAATGGGGCAGGGGGTTCTTCAGGCACGGATTAACATCTAATTAAAAATTAAAAAGCTATTATCTTAATTTCTTTATCCTTCCGTGTTAAATTTCCCTGCCTTTTGTTGTTGTTTATCGCTCCCGGGGATGGTGTCAGAGATTCAAAAGGCAATTCTTATCTCTTTAAAGCAGTGAGTTTGGCATAAGGTGTTTTTATATCAAAAAGATCACAGAATGATGGAATGGTTTGGGTTGGAAGGGACCTTAAAGCTCCTCTCGTTCCACCCCCTGCCAGGGGCAGGGCCACCTTCCACTATCCCAGGTTGCTCCAGGCCCCTGAGGCATCTGGCAGGGCAGCACTGGAAACTTCCCCACTGGTGATTTACCACCTCTGAGAGTAAATAAATAGGAAATTTTCATTTATTACTTATAAATAATCACTGTGATCTCTCTTTTTCTGATACTGAGGGGCAGAAATAACTACTATAAAGTTTGCCATTATTGTAGCTCGGACAAAAAGGTCTTCCAGGCTTTCAGCCTGACAGAGATAACCTGTCCTAGACTGCAGAGCTGAGCACTGTGTAACACTGCTATTGCAACACAGGCTGGGCAGAGATCAGGACACGTCAGTCACAGAGCTCTGCAAAGCCAGCCCTGTTTTTAAGACATTTGATTCATATCAGTCAGAACTGAAGCCCTGAAGAGTGGATTCCAAAGCAAACATTTATAGTGGAAATTCTATTCGTTAGCATTTGTATATTCTTAGAACATTCTAAAAGCACGGGAAGCGCTGTCTGACCTGCTGGTTGCTGCGGGTTCCTCTGATGGGACTGTCACTAATCCCCTCTCCTCTTCCCCTCCATTCCAGCACCTTACTTAGCCACCCTGCAGCTGGACAGCAGCCTGCTGCTGCCCCCCAAGTACCCAACTCCTGCACCAGCCAGCCAGGCACAGGCAGCTCCTGGGAACGCTGGACCCGCTCCCTCCAACCCCTCGT
>VXAY01004755.1:822653-842155 GCA_013399855.1 Oxyruncus cristatus | reverse complement strand
CCCCGTGTCCCTCGGCCGGGGCCCCCGCCACGGGCGGCTCCTTCAGCTCCACGCCCAGCGCTGCCACCACCAGCCTTCCCGCCGGGAGCACGTCATCCTCTGGCTCCTCCGTGCCGCAGCTGTCGGCATCCTCCGCCACCCCCAGCGCTGCCCAGCTGCCCGGCAGCTCCTCCACGCCCGGCTTCGCTGCGAACGCCGGCCCCGGGCAGGGCGGCAGCGCCGGGGCGGGCGCGGCGGAGCGCTCGCAGGGCGGCACCGGCCCCGCCGCCGACACGGAGCCGGGGCAGAGCCTGCCACAGCAGCAGCAGGAGGGGCAGGAAGGGTAAGTGCTCACACGGTGCTCCTCCTTACACCCCCGTCCTGCTCTCACAGGGCTCAGGACCTTTACGCCTCGTGGAAAGGGGAGGCCCCTCTGGCAGGGGCAGTTCAGCTGAGCGGGTGGAAGTGGAGCAGGGCCCGCTCTGGGTCATTTGTAGCGGTCACTGGTAAAGGGGAGTTGGAAAAACAACCCTCCCCTCTTTTGTTACAAGAACCAAAGCCTGGTTGAGCTGCATGGACGGAGGTGTTGGATCTCTGGGATCCCCCACGTGGCCTGTCTTTGCAGCACCACCAACACAGAGGGGGTCTCAGATGCTGTGCCAAACCTGCTGGCTTGGCCTGCCTGTGTCCCTGCAGGATATCCCATGGAGCTGGATGCCCCTTGCTCCGTCACATCACACCTGTAATGGTGACAGATGCAGAATGCAAGCCACAGATCTTTTTTTTTTTTTCCTGGTTTTCTTGCATGGCAGGTGTTGTTTTGCAGGCAGGTACACTGTGGGGTCAGGAAACAGGACTGGAGTCCTGTTACTTTAAAATAAATTTCAGCAGCACAACCCTTTTAAAGACTTCACTCTGAGCAGCCATCCATCAAACACAAAAATTAGGGAAAGGTTTTTTGACATTGTATGTAAGTAACTTCCTGAGGGAACGTGTTTTTCATTACTCTCATAATAATGCATATTGCTAATAGTCATGGTGTGTGTGGTGGAGTTCCTGTACGTTGAGGGAAAAGCCCACATCCTGTGGTAGTGTGGGCTGTCCTTGGGACATCTGTTCACTGATCTCTGCAAAACACCCTCTGAGCAGCTGCAGCAGCTTCTGACCAAGTCTGAGCTGCTTTGATCACTTACAGATGTTGAGCCTGCTGCTCATGGTTGGGGTTGGAGGAGCATTTTACCAAGTAAAAAACGTTCAGTGGCTCCTTCCATTACCACTGGAACCTTCCCTGTACCTGCACAGGACTTCAGGCTCCGTGAATATTGCTTTGTTGTTCTCAGTTCCTCCCTCCACCTCTCCCGAAAGCAAACCCTAAACTGCACCAAAAACCCAGGCAAGCACCTACATGAAAAGAGAACTCACAGAGCTAATAGTAGTCAGCTCTTCCATAATCTTCAGACACAATCTATTCTTATTGCATTAAATGAGATGATGTTAGACTTGGTGTATCTTGAATGCATAACTAAACCCAGGTAGTTTGGATTAGAAACCACAGTGAGTGAAATTCCCATCTGTCGCTGTTGTCATATGAGTTTTACTTTCGCTTCTGGACATGGGGATTCCTCAGCACTTTGCTTTCCCCCCCAACCACCTCAGTCCTGCAGAGTGTTCAGAAAGGCAAGATTGACCCTTGTTCCTGTGCCTTTTCCCCTCTGTGTGTGTGTGTGTGTGCAGTGTCCCCGAGCGGGAGCGGATCGGGGTCCCCACGGAGCCGGAGGCCGCCGACAGCAACGCCTACCCCCCTGCCGTGGTCATCTACATGGTGGACCCCTTCACCTACACTGCAGAGGAGGAGTCTGCCTCAGCCAACTTCTGGCTCCTGAGTCTCATGAGATGCTACACAGAAATGTTGGATAACTTGCCTGAGAATATGAGGAATTCTTTCATTCTCCAGGTAGCGCTGCCTTTCCTCTTGTCCTCACAGTCCCTCTGTGACACACGGCACTAAAAGATCCAAAATGGGAGATAACAGAATATTTAGATGACATTTAGGAATTATTTTCTTGGCAGTACAAGGTTATATATATATATATAAAAAAAACCACATTGCTTTTTGATGTGGAAAAATTTAAAGCAGCCACAGTATCCCTGTGTCAAATCTGTCTCCTGGTGCTTCCTGGAGAGGGATTGCAGCTATTTCAGTTGCAACTTGAGTTGCCATTGCCAAAAATGTCCAGTTGCTCCTTTGATTGCTTTACATGTTGAGTTGTTTGCTGTTTATATTCCCTTGATTTATGCTGTTTAATCCAAAAGAAGTACGTGAAACCAGACATTTAATGCATAATATAACTATTGTACTGTTATTATCTGCTGCTTTAAAAATAATTTACCATGTAACTTGGCATATAATAATAGTTACTTACTCTGGAATGACTTAGGAATTGAATTTGTGCAGCCAGAAGCAGCACTTGGCCTCGTGCCCAGCCTTGCCTGCATTGCCAGGGCTGCTCTGTGCCAGAGGCTGAATAAGTGGGGGGAGAATGGGAGGCCAGAGGGCACAGGCTGTGCCTGTCCGTGTGCGGTGTGGGAAGGGTTTCTGAGCGCCTGATTCAGCTGCACTCACCTTGGCTCAGAAGTATTTCAAATTATTTATATATATATATATTAAAAAAAAAAAGAGAGAAGTGGAAGTTCCTGTGATGTCGCACCGACACTGGGTCTGAGGCTGGATCAGGCAAGCGACGGACTGACCCTTTTTCTCAGCACTGATTGTTTTCTGGGCATTTACTGTTTGTGCCTCGAAATATTTGGCCAGTTTGAGTCAAACCAGCAGTTTTCTCTAAGTAAAGGGTAACTGATCTGGTTCCCAGCACCACGTTCTCACAGCTGTACCACAGCACAGCCAAATACGCAGTTACCTCCCAGTAAATCCCCCCCAAATGTTTGCAGCTTCATTGCAATTCCTATAGAGAGGGGAAGGCCCAGCTTCTGGGTAAAGCTGTCTCTTAAAAACACACGGCCACGTTTAGTAAACAATGTGCTGCCAAAGCTCTGATGGTTCAAGCAAGAACCATAAAGTAGTAAAAGTTTTGTGATATTTTTTATTACTGAAGATATTTGTTGAAAGAATCTGTTTGGGTCTTGCAGTGTTGGCTGCAACATAAATGTTTGCATTGACAGTTCCTGCTCTCCCTGTAAAAGGAAAGCTGCTTCCAGAACCACGTGTGGGACTTGTACAATAAAAAACAGCACATTAAAACAATCAGGTTACAGGGATTTAATTCTAATTTTAAAATGGATTTGAACTGGAGACCTGATTTTTGTCATGCTTCGTTTGCTTCTGTGCCGTTTCTCCTTCCTGCTCTTGTTGTGCAGTTGGGTCTTAACCACCAAACTCATCTCACAGGCAGATCTGCCTGTAGCTCTGGTTCTTGCTGTTTGAACATGTGCATTCACTTGTGCTGCTTCGTGTGACTGTCTGAAACAAATAAAGCTGAGCAGCAGCATAAGGTGGCTGAGTTTCCAATGATTCCTGAATTGAAAAGGAGAAACGAGCACACAAATCATTGTAACGGGATCTTAACTGCGCTCTCTACACTCCTCCTCCTTAAGAATGACACCACAGTGCCAATTCCCCGTGGCCAGCACACAATTCCTGGCTCTGACCCCAAGCCACGGAGCCCAGCCTGCCTGGGCAGCAGGGATTGTGCAGCTCAGGCCACCTGCAGATGAAGGTTTTAAAAAATTCCAGGCATTTTAATTGGGATGTTTGATTTTGGACTGAGGATTAAAGAGGTTAAACTTCACTGTCTCAGTGTAGTGGGAGCAGCAGTTCTGTCCCAGGGAGCGCAGCCAGCGCTGCAGCCATTGCTGCCCCGGGAATGCAGCCCTGGCAGGAGCCGTGATGCAAATTAATGGAGTGTCACCAAGTGTCCTGGGTGTTTAGTGACTAATGAACGTGTGAAGCTGGTTTGATGTTAATGAGCAGCCCCTGGAAGCCTTTCAGTCGTGTTTGTTGTGTGTCTGCATTCCCCAGATTGTGCCTTGCCAGTACATGCTGCAGACAATGAAGGATGAGCAGGTTTTCTACATCCAGCACTTGAAGTCCCTGGCGTTCTCCGTGTACTGCCAGTGCAGGAGGCCCCTGCCCACCCAGATCCACATCAAGTCCCTCACGGGCTTTGGGCCAGCTGCCAGCATTGAGATGACCCTCAAGAACCCTGAGGTTGGTACAGGGGGCAGGGGAATGAAAGGCTGCTGATAAACTGCAACAGATTTCCTCAAATATCAAAACGAGCAGAGAAAACACATGCGGGGGGGAACATTTATCAAGGTGCAGCAGACAATGATAATATAAAGGGAAAAGCCAAGCTAATGCTGAAAAGAAAATAAAAATGTCAGATTACTTGCTTTGGAAACATTTTAAGCTCCTGGTTTTGAGTCATAAAGAAAAGGTTAAAGATCAGTGTGAGAAGAAGAGAAAATGCACATCATTACTGGGGATTCTGAGTCATTTTGTGGTTTTGGTCTCTAGTGCTCCACCAAGAGTTTTTGTCCAACTTGTATTTCTCTGCACATATTTATGCATAGATATGAAATAGGTTCCTGTGCCTAATTACAGATGGTATAATAATTCCCTGAGGTAATGGAGAAATCCCCCTTCTTTCCAGGGGCTTATCTTTCATCTGTTTTTTAAAGTGTAAATATTCAAGCCTTGTTTCTGGAATTTCAGGGGTTTCAAAAGCAGGATAATCCGTCCTCCTTTCTGTGAACGTTTTGCATTCTTTGAAAGATAGCGGTGAATATTTTATTTAGGTTTAATAGACAGTAAACACCTCAACACTTACCTTGGGATGAAGACCTGCTTGTTGGGTTTGAAACCTACTTGAAAAATCATCACAGACCCAACCTGTTGGCACGTTCCACTGCTCACTTGAGTCCATAATGTCTCGCTGGGAATTCCTAAGAGCAGCCTGACCTCAGGCACCTCCCTGTCACAGTCTTCCTTCGGAGGTGTCTGTTCTGCAGGATGGATTTACAGCAAATTGCAACAGTCACACTTGAAGCTGTTTAAGTGTGAGGGGAAGGGTAGTAAATTTGCAAGACTCTTGTGAGCATCTCCCTCCCTTTAACTGATGTTCCTGCTCTCCTGCCAGCCTGGGATGGTTCCTTCAGAAAGGGACAGGAGCAGAAACACGGCATCCCTTCATGTCTCTGAGAAAACACCATCCCTTACACTTCCTCTGAGCTGACTAACTTGCACTTTGCATTTCATGTTTGATTTCCTGAAAATGCAGAAGACAGCACAGAAGGGAAAAATGTTTTGATGTTCCACTTGCATTTAGCACAATTAATTAATCAAATCTGTACTCTACATGCATTTGCTCTCAGTCTGCACTGCAGGCTCCCAAACTTTGCTGAAAAATTAAGAAAACACCCTGATTATTTCTCAATTATGGAGCATGTCTGGTCAGGCCCATCACATTCGTTCTCCAGAGAGGAGCTGCAGAGCAAAGATGGCTTTGGGGAGACCATGTGGGAAGCAGCTTTGCAGAAGGAGACCTGGAGGTCCTGTTGGACAGGGTGGGTGTGAGGCAGCCCTGTGCCCTTGGAGCAGTGGGGCTGTGCTGGGAGGTGCTGCAGTGCAGCCAGGGACGTGCTGGTTCTCCTCTCCTCTGCTTCTGGGCTCCTCAGAACAACAAACACGGAGCAAATCCAGCTGAGGGCCTCAAAGATGGTTGAGGGACAGGAGCATCTGACAGCTGAGGAGGTTTAAACTCCTGCCTGTGGTCAGAGACCAGTCCAAGGACTGTTTTCATACCTGTGTATAAAAAGAAGCCTTTAGATAAGGTTTGAAGTGCATCAGCTTTATCTACAGCAGTGAATTATCTATACCCCTGCTTTTCCCAATCTCTCTCTTGACTATGAATGCCTTGAACTTATTTACTGTTTCAAAGTCTCCTCTCTCTGTACTCACTGCCAGTGTTTCTTGTGAGAAATAGTTTCCGATCTGTCTGCTGACGACGGTGTTGTCTCTGTTGCAGAGGCCCAGCCCAATCCAGCTGTACTCACCTCCTTTCATCCTGGCGCCCATCAAGGACAAGCAGACAGAGCTGGGAGAGACCTTTGGGGAGGCCAGTCAGAAGTACAACGTGCTGTTCGTGGGGTACTGCCTGTCCCACGACCAGCGCTGGCTCCTGGCGTCCTGCACCGACCTGCACGGGGAGCTGCTGGAGACCTGCATCGTCAACATCGACATGCCCAGCAGGTACTGCTGGCCCTGGGGGGCACCTGGCACCTGTGTCACATTGTCACCCCTCACACACATCCCTTCCGGCCCTATTTCCTGCTGAAGAGATGGTGGAAGTGTGACAGTGACAACATTTCAGTCGGCGCTCTGACAATTCAGAGTCTGCAGAGGAAAAAGCTGCTGAGTTACACTTGTTTTACAGCTTGTTTTACGACTGTTTTACCTACAACTCTTAACTTGAAGAATACCTGGTGTGTTGCTCAGCAGTTTGACACTACTTGATGTCACTGCAGCAACAGTACTGAGAGCACACACACGGTTTTTTCCTATTATGAGTGGTAAAATTGTTATAGATTGCACGGAACTGTAAGAACTCCTTAGAAGGGAAGCAGTGACAGAATTACAGAGAACAGAAATCTTGGCCTTGATTCTCTTCTCACTGTTTTTTTCCCTTCCTCCACCTGCAGGTCGAGGAGGAGCAAGTTGTCTGCCCGGAAGATCGGGCTGCAGAAGCTCTGGGAATGGTGCATTGGAATTGTCCAGATGACATCCCTGCCCTGGAGGGTCGTGATCGGGCGGCTGGGCCGGCTGGGCCACGGGGAGCTGAAAGGTGGGGAATGGCAGGAGGGCCCAGAGCTGGTCTCTGACCTTAAAACTAAAAAACTGAGAGGGATCATCACAGAACCAGAGAACCCTTTGGGTTGGAAAAGCCCTCTGAGATCATGGAGTCCAGCTGTTCCCTTGGCACTTCCCAGGCCACCACGATCCCATGTGCCCAAGTGCCACATCCACAGGGCTTTTGGGTACCTCCAGGGGTGGGCACTCAGCCATTCCTCGCAGCTTTGCATCACCTGCACTCTGCTATCCTGCAGTGACATCAGAGGGAGTGAATGTAGCTTAACCTTCCAAAGTCCCGTCTCTGCTTCCTGAAACAGTGACTTTACAACAAGTTAAACGATGCACCAAGTTCTGTCACAGACAGGATAAGCTGTTGTTCATTGTGATAGACTTCACTGTTGGGAAGGCAGATACCCAGGCTGGCCAGGCTATCTCCTCAGAAGGTCGTGATAATCTACACCAGGGCTGCCAAAGCCCTTTGTCCCCCACCCCTTGTTGTCTTCACACCAATGCCCACTTCACCAAGTGGATGTGAGTGTGAAGTACCTGGCAGAACAATCACCATGATCCTCCAAAGTGGTGTCTCCTGGGCCGTGGCAGCAAGGATTGCAGGGGAACAGGCTGCAAGTCCTACCCTGGCACTGAGCTCCTGTACTGGTTTGCACAGACCCTCGGCCTGTTTGTACCCTGCCTTTGACGTTACTCCCTGCAGGATTTGCACAGTGTCCTTCCAAGTCATGGTCCTCGTCACATGTTAGGAGAGCTCTGATCAGCACTTACCGTGACACAGAAATACAGACAGGATTCAGTTCTGATTCCTCAGCTTAAACAGCACCAAACAAACCAAAAAACTTGCAAAAAAAAAAAAAGTTACTGAACAAAAGAAAACTGCCACAGAATAAAACACTGCAGGAAGTGTTTGGGCACCCAGTGTGCAGGGCCAGAGCCCTCGTGTGCAGGGGAGACACTGCGGGGGAGTTCAGGGCCGGGGAAATGCAAAGTGTTCTGAGTATTCTGCTGTTCTCAGGCGAGTGCTGGCTCTGTGAGCTCCCCATTCCCTCTGTCCTACCGTGCTGCTTTTTCCTTGCAGACTGGAGCATCCTCCTGGGGGAGTGTTCCCTGCAGACAATCAGCAAACAGCTCAAGGAGGTTTGCCGCATGTGCGGCATCTCGGCGGCAGATTCCCCGTCCATCCTCAGTGCCTGCCTGGTCGCCATGGAGCCACAGGGCTCCTTCGTGGTCATGCCAGGTATGTTCATCCAGCTGCCACAGTGCCAGGGAAGCTGGGCTTTCATCTCACTCACCACACAGGCACAGTAATCTTGGGATTGCTGGGAGGACCATACGTGGGGCAGAAAACAGGCTGAGCCAGCAGAATTCCCTACAATACCATGCAGAGGTGCTGCACTGGGAGTGCAGGCTCCTGGGAGGAAGACTGTGATGCCTTAAAATCTACATTATATAAGGTTTTTAGTGGCGAGATGACTGTTGAACTGCTGACCTTTCCCCTGGCAGGCCGTGGGTTCAGGCAGCCCCATTCCCACGGGCTGGAAGGTGGCGTTGCCAACACCCTGGTTCTCGGAGGAGTTTGCAGTGGGAAAGAGAAGGAGCCTCTGGAAAGGGGAATAAGAGTAAACCCACTTGCCTTCTCATGTGCTGGAGTTACTTAGAGAGATCACTCATAGCAGCAGCCCACGGGGTTAAGCTGAACTAGAATTCAATGTTGAGATTCCCTTTTTGTATTACCTAAGCACATACTTTTTAATGGATGTGCTGCCATCCCCTTGACACATCTTTACAGACCACTCTGGGCTTTTTTACATTAGAAAGAAGAGATTAGTACATGGAACAGAATTAACTGAGCTTGAAAATTCCTTATCAAGTTGAATATTTTTAAAATCTCGAAGCAGAGGTTTTGTAACGTGAGGGAATAGATGGCAAGTGAGGCTTTTTTCCTATCGACCAGAGTGGGGTGTATTTCATAATTATACAGAGGGTGTGAAAAATCAATTTGTCTTCTCGTTTAGCAAGTAAATATTTGATTAAGGGGCAGCAGAATGACGGGAAAGGCGGGGCTGAGCGCTGTCTGTGCAACTGGTGATCTGAGATTTAAGCTCTTCCAGCGATTTATTCTTTTGAAGATCAGGCCCTTTAAATGTGTGTGTGAGCTTGCAAACCAGGTGGGATGGGCAGGAATGTGACTGAACACGGAAGGTTTGGGAGGGGACGCACACTGAGGTCTGTGCTGTCTGTGCCCTGGCAGATGCTGTCACCATGGGGTCGGTGTTTGGCCGGAGCACGGCGCTGAACCTGCAGTCGTCCCAGCTCAACACCCCCCAGGACGCCTCCTGTACACACATCCTGGTGTTCCCAACCTCTGCTACCATCCAGGTGGCACCAGCAAATTACCCCAACGAGGATGGGTTCAGCCCCACAAACGGTGAGTGACACTGGGGGGGTGAGAGGGGCCTTTCCAGAACCTCAGCAGAGCTGAACCAAGTGGGAATAAACACCCCCCACAGACCCCACAGCACCCGGCTGGATTCAGAGGGAGCCACACAGGGCTCTGTAGGTACAGGGTGACACTCTGTGCTCTCCCTGAGTCTGCTTTCAGATAATCCCACTGATTTATTGCCAGAGGGACATGGACCAACCGTGGCACAGACCAGACAATGCTTTTACTTGTTGTTGTGGCTGGGTCAGACCAACTTGTTTCCCAACAGTGCTGCAGGTCATGCACAGAGCTGGGAGGAAGGAGGCACTTGTAGAATTTTGATCTCCCTGTAAAATAGGTAAAACAGCCCAACCTGAGGCCTCCTGATGCCCCCAGAGTGCTTTTACACACACATTGACCCTACAGTTTGTGCCAGCAAGACTCTGCTTAAGAGTTGACATCAAACGAGCATTTTCCTGCCTTGTCACAAATCCTTCAAATGATTGCAAAGTCATTCAGCCCAAGAGTCACTACAAACAGGTACAGTAGGAGTATTCAGTGAGGAGGGCAGGCCCACAGTTTTAAGGAAAGGGTGTGCTTTGATCTGTTCCTGCTGGAATGTCGGAGGCCCTCCCAGAGGGAAGTTGCCCCTCTCGATGCCTGTCCCTTGGAGGCCCCGGGATCCCCCCAGTGCTGTGCTGACAAACATTAACCTGGCTTAACCTGCCCTTTGGTGCTGCACATGCTAATTAGAGTCAGGTACAAGCACTGGCCTTTTCCACAATGGTGTTAAATTTAATTTTCTTTACTCTGTCCTGCTTAATGATTAAGCTGCTTCCTATGCCATTAGGCAGCTCGTTTATGCTGTGGAGGCGAAGCAGAGCATGACATGAGCTCTGCTTTGTTTACTGGGGCTGGAGGACAAGAGTTAATAAACCTCAGTTAAGTCACTGCTCTGGCAATCCAGAGGTTCCCTTCAGGAGATGAAGGAAAACAACCACCTGCCTGTTTCAGTACTGGGGCTTCAGGTGAAATTAGTTCAGGACACGCATCCTCTTCCATTTTATGTGGAGTGAATTCATCTTTTTCAATAGAAATTGTTATTTAGTATCATATGCATGACTCCTATTTAGGACCTCATGTCTTAATATAAATTTGGTTGCAATTCTAATTAATCCAGTTAATTTAGGCAGCTCCCACTATCCCTTTCTGCCCCCTAAAATGTACTTTAGATGTCATTAGACCCTTTAAGTATCTTTTCCCGCTGAGAAATCTGGGTGAGAAGTACCCATATTGTGCTGGCTGTGATTCTTTGCTCCGTGTTCCTGGTGCCTTGTCCTTCCCCCCCATAACTTACTCGTGGCGTTGTAACCCTTGTGCAAGTGCCTGAGTGGTGAATGCACTTCTCAGAGCAGCAGACAAACACCCCTTCCCTGTACCTTTAGCCCTTCCCACATGTGAGGAACCCAAATTAAACCAGCCAGCTGGATAACGCAGCTGCATGGGATTCCTGGGGTGGAAGCAGGATCCGAAAAGCTGCATTGTGGGGAATCCTGGTGCAGCAAGTGAAAGAATCCCGAGGCCCACAGGAGGGAGGAGCAGCCTTGCTGCCCTCGGGGGCTCTGGGGCAGTTTCCTGGGAACTGCCAGGGCTGTTCCCAGCGTTGGGAGCGAGCATTCCAAAGGGCTGAGGAGCAGCACCTGCACAAGTGACACTCGGGGGTCTGTTTAATGGATTTCAAGGGTTTGTTAATGGGTTTCTGTGAGCAACTGCACAGAGGTGCCCGTTTCTCTGGTACAAAGGTGAGCCTGGGTTTTATGGAGCTGGAGCAGCGGGATTTTTGTTCACTCCACGGCCACTGCTCGAATTCATTATCTCAACACTTCTCTGCCAACTTTCCCTTTCAAGTCTCTGCGGTTGCAGTCAAAGGTTCTGAGGAGGATTAGACAGTGAAGTGTTTATCTCTGCTTTCATCTGCCTTGAGAGTATGTAAGGGAAAAAAGGGAATGATCATAAATTAAAAGGAATGGCAATAAATTACAAAAATGTCTTGGAAAACAGAGAGTACAGCATGTTGGAAATGATTTTTCCTTTCTTTTCCTTTTCAGATGACATGTTTGACCTCCCATTCCCAGATGACATGGACAATGACATTAGAATTTTGATAACAGGGAATCTTCACTCTTCACCAAACTCCTCCCCAGTTCCTTCCCCTGGATCCCCATCTGGCACTGGAGTGGGATCTCACTACCATCACAGCAGGGTAAGGCTGGAGCACCGTGGGCACGTGCTGCTTGAAATGAAACACAAAGACAGACCCAAATCCTCCAACAGAACCACTTTTTCCTGTAGGTTCTCACACATAATTAGGTCAAGAGCCAGCAAAAATCAGGTTAAGATTGAAGGTGCTGGTTCAGTCCTGCTGGAGAAGTTGCTCTGCATTGACTGTTTGCATCTCCCACGTTAGTTGTTGGTGTAAAGGGCAGCTGAGAGGAAGAGAGGAGGAGAGAGCAGCTTTATTTCTGTGTGGCAGAGCCATAGCTGATGACCTGCATAAATCCAGTCTGTTCTCATCCATTCTTTTCTGGACAATGACACAGAACGTCCCTGGCACAAAGTGACAAGTTTCTGAGACAAAGGAAGCAATGCCAGCCCTGTTCCCAGGGATTTCAGGGAGGCAAGAAGGGAGATAATTCTGCCAGTGATGAAACCCTACCCATGGAAACTCCACAGGTGCTGGATGGTTATGCAAATGTTGTTTTCTCAGGAATATTTAGCCCAGAGCACATAGTGTTTGTAAGTTATTTCTGTTTGAAGTGGCTTTTATAAAGTCAGTTCCAACATCAGTGATCACTTAAAATGCAAATTATTTTTGGTAATTCAAGGTATTTTTTTGAATTGGCTTTCGCATAACTTAGATCAGGTTTAATGGAACTCTCACTCCTGCATTTAATTGTGTAAGACTGAGCTGTTCTCTTAAAATGGTTTCCATCACAATTAGGTAGAAGTTTGATGCTTCATAATTTCCTGTGGAGAAGTTTAATTCTAAAAGTAGTGCATTAAAAGCAGTAGCATATTACTTCATTACTAAATAATACAGTATTTTATTACAGAAACAACCTGACTTTTATCCCAGAGACAGAGACCCCCCTGCATTTAGAAATTCTGGGTTAGTGATCTGAATAATTTCCTTGGATGTGGATCTGGACTATCCCTTTAAAGTGGCTTTAAAGTCTCAGTGGAGCCTGTAAATCTGGTAGGAGAGGAAGGGCAGAGTAGACACTGAGAGGAGGTGGAGGTACAACCGAGATACTCCCCCGTGGCTGATGCTGCTCGTTCAGCCTCTGACAGAGCACAGCACCTCCCACCTGTGGAGAAGGTGTCTGGAGACAAGAATTCTCACTCCCTGAACACGCCTGGCTAAATGGGGCAGGGCCACCCCTGGAAGGACAATGTCCTGTCTGTGTTCTCCTGACAGCCTCTGCCAAAACGCCTCAGTGGCAGCTGCACACAGTGTGTGAGGGAGAAGGGACTCAGAAGTGCTGACACTGCAGTTGTGAGCTCGGGCCACACCACAGTGTGTTGATGGTGCAGCTCCCCCTCCCATGGTAAATAACGGATCATTGCTGTCCGTGGTTACCCCAGGCTGGTCCGTGGGCACAGGAAAGGTTCAAGTTCTGTTACCAAACCTCCAGCCATAAACCCCAGCCCCTCACTCAGGACACTTCCTCAGTTCTCTCAGCAGTGTCTGTTCTGTGGCACTTCCACAAACACCTTTACAGGACTTGCTCTCCGTGGAGCTGCTCGGGAGCAGCCCTGGGAGTTAATGGCCAGGAGAGACCTGGACAGAGTAATTCAGATTAACCATTAACACAGGCCTGGTAATTGCAGTGTAATTCTGTTTTTAACCATCCCCTCGTGGGGTGGGAGGTCAGGCCTGTCCCTGTGTCCCATAATTGATGGCTCAGGGCTGTGCCTAGGCCAGGCTGAGCCTGCTCCAGGCTCCATGGAATGGTTGCCTTCCTGGGATTCCTGACCAGGATACTGCAGCTGGAGAAGGACTGCTGGAAGGGACCGTCAGTAAAGGGTTTGGGATTGAGCTGCTTTCTGTGCAGGGGAATATTTTAGGTGGTTTTTTAACCTGTTGACATAAAAACCATTTATGGATTAAGTGAGCTGCTCTCCCAGTTCTGCAGGGATAAATTACAAGCTAAAACACTTTGTAGCCATGTTTTGGGTTTTTCCTCTATGAAATCAAAGTAAAATAAGAAAGAGCGTTTCCAAAATGTGTCTTCCAAACACATTTAAAGTAGGAATATGCTATGGAATGGACTGGCAGGCACCTTCTGATACCTCAGGAGATCCCTGTGGATCCTGACAGCTCAGGATATGTGTATACACACACAGCATGAGGTAGGACAGCTCCCACCAAGCACTGCTGTCCCACAGCCTTGGGAATGGGAGGTTCACCTGGGCTTTACTGCACAGAAATAAAATCACAAACACACTTGCTGACAGGGAGTGACTCAGAGTCTGAAGAAATTAGTTCATACAGCACATTTCTTGTTGTTTAACTCTCTGAAGAAATTAGTTCATACAGCACATTTCTTGTTGTTTAACTCTCTCCTCTCCAAGTAACTCTTTGGTCCATATACAAGAACATGAGTAACTAACACTGCAAAGATAAAGTCTATAAATGTGACGTTATTGGAAAAGCAGGACAGCTGTTTGGTTTTCCTCTCTCTTCCCCTGCCTGGCAATACAAATGTAATCCAAGCACAGTAACTCCTGTGCAAGGGGCCAGAGCCAGGAGCAGAAGGGCAGCAGTTTTTTCCAAAGCCATCAGTGTAACTCACTGGAAAAGCAACACAACCAGCCCTGCCCAGCTGCAGATCCTCCGTTCTCCCACACTGGGGTGTAGCACACCCTTCCATGGCTGGAGGCAGGAAGATGAGCAGTGCAAACTGCTGGTGGGATATGCTGAGGAAAGGCCCGGGAGGGTTTATAAACCCCAGTCCCACACTGGTCTGCTCCCCACGGGCACTCGGGGACTGTTCAAAGTCGCAGCCAGAGCCTGGTACCTCTGAGTGACTCTGTAGCATCAAATTCCACATGTTCTCCATTCAGTTCAGGAGGGTGATGTTGCTGTTTGGGAGCCTGCAGTGCTGCTGGAGCATCAGCCTGGGAAACCAACCACGGGGGAAAAAGGGATTAGACAACTTTGAGCAAGATTCATGAATGACTAAAGAGTGGCTCATTAATCATAAGACAGTAATTAGCAAACAAAACCACTGTTACCGGAGCGGGATGTGATGACCTAAACCAACAGAGCTGCCTTTCCAACTCCTCTTTCAGAGCCAAGGGGAACGCCTCCTGTCCAGGGAAGCCCCCGAAGAGCTGAAGCAGCAGCCTCTGGCTCTGGGATACTTCGTGTCAACTGCCAAAGCTGAGAACCTCCCGCAGTGGTTCTGGTCCTCCTGCCCGCAGGCACAGAACCAGTGTCCCCTCTTCCTGAAGGTCTGTCCTGCTCCCTGGAGCAGTTACTGTCCATGGCTGTCTCCCTGCTTGTACAAGTTGCACGCTGGAGTCCGGGGTGTCAGGGTGAACCTGTGACCTCCCCCCAGAACTGCAGGTGCTTGTGAGGCCCCCACAGCAGAACTGGTTCAGCTGCTGGAGATTCACCAAGCCCTGGGCAGTTTCCTGCAGCTTCTTATCTGAATGAATCAAAAAATGTGAGCTGGTGAAAAGCAGGGGAAAATCTCTCTTGAATAGCATCACATAACCATTCAAACAATGTATAGAATAGTAAAGTTAGTACCTCTTCCTTGGTCTGCTCCCAGCTTAATTAAGAAATCCTAAAACATGTTTTCAAGTCTCTTAACTGAATTTATTCCTTAGGCAAACAAAACCTTTTCAGGACTGATGTGAGCAATGGCCCACAGTCACCATGGCAGGCTGGGGCTCAGGCAGCACCTCGGGGGCAGAGCACTGAGCCTTGGGCCTTACACAGAGCCCTGGGCCTCACACTCTGCCCTTTACAGACACGTGTCTCTCAAGTGTCTGCACTTCTTTAAACTCACACAAGGGAGATGTCAAAAATAATACGAAAAATAAGCCACCCTGGGTTTGGGGCTAGAGATGAAGTTTTATGCTAAAGTTAAAGCTGCTCTGCTGCTGGGAGAGTCTGGAGACTCGGGGTGGTTTGTTACTGAAATACCGAAAGAACCACTGGCACAGCCCAAGGGTTTTCCCCATCTCTTCGTCCCTGGTTAACATGCAGAACAGAATTCAGTGTTCTTTTTTTAAAGATCTTTGATTCCAGTCAAAAAGAGAAGTCAGTTTATTCAAAAATGTAACGATTAGCTTGGAAATACACGTGGCTATGATGTGTCCAACCCAGAATTGCCAACTTTCTGTGCTGTCCTGGGGTGATCCAGAATGGATCTGTTCCCTGGGAATCTTGAGCAGAACCTGCCAGATGAGGATTAACTTCTGCTTTCTCCCTCTGCACAGGCCTCACTACATCACCACATCTCTGTAGCGCAGACAGACGAGCTCCTTCCTGCCAGAAATTCTCAGCGAGTTCCTCACCCCCTTGACTCTAAAACTACATCAGATGTCCTGAGGTAACACCTTTCAGGTTCTGCATTTCCTCCCTGAAGGTTTGGGGACTGAGTTCGGAGGTTTCAGAGGGATCTTTCTGACCTGGCAAAATTATTTGGGGGTTTTATCAGCAGTTTATGACTGTGCTGTGCCCTACACGTGTCTCAGGGCGGTGGGGCATCTCCTGTTCCAGCTGCTGCCTCCTTCCCCCCCAGGGCAGGGCTTTGAGGGGGAGTTCACTGGGTTTGCTACTCCTGTGAACAGCAATCCAAACTCAGAAACAGCTTGGCCTCACCAGGAGACACCTTGGTTTGCCTCCCACAGATTGTCCTGGTCACTCAGGGTCCAATCTGGGCCAGTAATTATTTTTATTCACCAAACTGAATGGATTTATAGAAGGAGATAAAAGTACCCTCCTTGATAGCACTGTCTTAGGAATTGGGATGTAAAGGAGACGTTGCTCCTGAATTAATACAGGGGGGTGTTGTGTTGCTCAGGATAACCAGAGGCCTGTTTGCCCCCAGATCTGTGTTGTGAGAGCACACAGTGCAGGACACACCAGTGAGCACGCAGAGAATCAGCAGGGAGCAGGAAGAATAATCTAATCTGGGAAACTGGTGGTGTATTATTGCAGAAGATCTGAATTTGAACCCTCTTAGAGGACTGAGCTCTCGCAGCTGTCTTGGGGTGTTGAGTAAAAGCAGGGTGCAGTGAGTGCACAGGGAGGGATGAGATGCAACGTAAGTGACAAGAGGAGAAAGTCTAATCAGACACAGGATCCCAGGAGCACTGTGATCCAATACTGGCGTGGGTTACCCAGAGAGGCTGTGGAACACCTTAGAGGTGCTTAAGCCTCAGGGCTTTGAAGACAGTGGCGTTGGAACCTCTGTGAGTCCCCGCTCTGGTGTATTGGGGAGGCCCTGCATTCCAGTTCGGTTCCAGTTCAGACACTGCAAAACTGAAAACTCTGCCTCCCCTCCGTCCCAGTGAGGTTCCTACTTTGCCAACAGCCCTGGGCAGCCCTGTCAGAGCTGCCTTTGTGTCCGTGTTTGGCGGGGTGAGCAGTGGCTGTGTGTCCCGCAGGTTCGTCCTGGAGCAGTACAACGCGCTGTCGTGGCTCACGTGCAACCCGGCCACGCAGGACCGCAGCTCCTGCCTGCCCGTGCACTTCGTGGTGCTCACCCAGCTCTACAACGCCATCATGAACATCCTCTGAGACACACAAAAGCACTTCTGCCTCTGGCTTCGTCCCCCCCTCGGCCTGACAAACGTGCCACAGCCTGCAAACCCCACGGTTCCGCTTCTCTTCAGACCAGTCCCGTGCTGTGCTTCTGTCCCTCCCAAAGCACATGTGAATTCTGCAGTGTTCAGAACTGAACTACCCAGCGACATCTCTGGCAGCTTCGGTCCAAAATCTGGGAACATCCGAGAACAGTGAACACAGAGTAACCTCAAGCCAGTGTTAGTTTGGTGGCCCAGTAACTACTGGTCAGTGTGTGATTATTTTTTTTACTATTTTATTTTTTTAAGGAAGACTTTACAGGATCTTTTTTGCATTAGGAACTGATACACAACCAAGAGCAGGCTCAGCCCTGCGAGCAAAACCACCTTGTAGTGACCAGTTCAGGTGTTTTTGTTGTTTGATCGTCGTAAACTGGGACTTTGCGGGAGGAAAAAAAAACCACGACCACAAAACCACACAGTTGTAGTCTCGTATAAATATTGGAGTTTTCTGTCTGCCTGGAGTTCCTGTCAGAGTGGATTGGGATGAATGCATGCATTTGTTACCTGTCCATGTAGATATGAATGGTCTGGAGATATTTTATTTATTTTTAGGTTTGGGGAGGGGAGGGATTAAATTATAAAGGACCAGGAACAGTAGAATATCTTCAAAATCCAGCTCCGTTCCACTGTGGGGTTATTTATCTACAGACCTCTCACTCTTCTGACCTAGAAGTCGGAAGT
The DNA here is from genome assembly GCA_013399855.1 of Oxyruncus cristatus. Taxonomy (NCBI): domain Eukaryota; kingdom Metazoa; phylum Chordata; class Aves; order Passeriformes; family Cotingidae; genus Oxyruncus; species Oxyruncus cristatus. The sequence goes on along the minus strand of VXAY01004755.1, from coordinate 824,306 downwards.
GAAGCTCTTCACAATCCAAGTCCAAGCTGGGAAGGGAAGGATATTTTGCATTTTAAGGAAGTCTCGCCTGGGTTTAGCCTGGTTAAAGCAAGGAATGGCCAGTGTTCAATGAAGGAAAACACTACCCGAGGGAGAAGAGTGAGAGGGAGGTAGGGAGGAAAAATACTTTAAAGCCCGGTGTAAGGGCAAGTGGAAAGTGGTAAATGAATCTATCGTGGAGCTACGATTGAAATATATTTCCAGTAAATTTAGTGACGCTAGAAAGCTATTTACTGAAAGCCAAGTTGCCCTTGAATTCTGGGCAGACTCGTCCATGTACATATCCAAAAATACAGGTTTTTTTGTTTACACTAAATCAGCTGCAAATCTGGTGTATTTTTTTCTGACTATAGGAATATTATTTCAAAGAAATAATTTTTAAAAAAAAAAAAAGTAAAGAAAAGGTTCTATCATGAAAAATTAGTACTTGAAAAGCGACTGTGCAGTGGAAAGGTGAGTGGCTCCCTGAAGTATTTTTATGGCTCCTTCATTCCAGGCTCCCAGGGGTTGGTGTTCCAGCCCCGTTTTCCTCGTGTTTTGGGGAGTGCACTGGGCAGGGGTTGGGTTGGGGCACTTTGGTCGGGCTGGGTGACCTTCTTGACCTGGCCGGGGGAGAGGAGAAAAAAAACAAAAACCACCGAGTTGAAAAGTTCTTCCAAAAGACTTTCGTGTGTTCTGGTTAAAAAAATAATAATAATAATAATAATGAAAAAAAAAATAATGAAATTCTATGGTTTTAAAAAGTATTTTTCTTGAGATGATGTAACATTTAAAACAAATTCTATAAAATAATTAAAAAAAAAAAAGAAAAAAAAAGAAAAAAAAAGAATTGCTTGTGTAATGAGAAGGTGGAGGCAGAGGAGGAGCCTGTAAATGGATTATTTCCTTCTCTGCACACACCTCCACGTGGGTATCGTATCCTCTTTGCAATGTATAGGTTAAAAACAAAAAAAATCTGATATCAAACCATTTGTATCTAATGTGTACAGTGTAAAATTGACTTTAAAAATATTGCAGTACTATTTTTTCTTAATCAGAAAAGAAAATTCTCAAGGCCTTTTGAAGAGCATAAAAAGATGAAGATTGTAAACTTGTATAAAAAAAAGAAAAAATTTAACTTGGGGAGGAAAAAAATGTAAAGTAGACATTTGTAATCTTTTACCATTTGGGGGTTATTTGTTCCCAGGATTCATCTGAACTTTGGATTATTATTTTGTTTATTGTTTTTAAATGGGCTGTTTTTATCCAGGGGTGTTTCTTCCCCACAAACCTGGTTCTAAGCAAAAATTAGAAATAAAAAAAAAAAGGGCAGCAAGGAGTAGTTTTCATCTGGTGTCTTTTATTTAATTTTTTTAAGTTAAGAGAAGCTGGTGACATATTTATACGTTTTTGTGCAAAATAAATGAATGGCAATAGATTTTAAAGAAAAAAAAAATCTTATGTACTTCAGTGTGAAAAGTTCTGTATAATATTTCCCTTAAATATGCATTATTTTACTTGTGAGTTTTTTACTGAATTAATCTGAAATGTACAAGCCCTGGCTTTCCTACAGAGTGAAGAAAGTTATTTTATTTTTCTTTTTTTTTTTTTTTTTTTTTTTTTTCTTTTTTTTTT